>OZ012661.1:79397810-79898595 GCA_963942545.1 Oxycera nigricornis
TCGAAAGCTCGCGAACGCCAGCCAAAACAAGTCACAATCCAACTGCGAGCAAATGACCCGAAAAATGGCGCAAAACGTTCGGAGCATCCTAGCGGCCGAGGAAATCGAGTTTTTTCCGCGAAAAAATCGAAAGCTCGCGAACGCCAGCCAAAACAAGTCACAGTCCAACTGCGAGCAAATGACCCCAAAAATGGCGCAAAACGTTCGGAACACCCTAGCGGCCGAGAAAATCAAGTTTTTTCCGCGAAAAAATCAGAAGCTCGCGAACGCCAGCCAAAACAAGTCACAATCCAACTGCGACCAAATGACCCGAAAAATGGCGCAAAACATTCGGAGCACCCTAGCGGCCGCGGAAATCAAGTTTTTTCCACGAAAAAATCGAAAGCTCGCGAACGCCAGCCAAAACAAGTCACAATCCAAGTGCGAGCAAATGACCCGAAAAAGGGCGCAAAACGTGCGGAGCACCCTAGCGGCCGAGGAAATCCAGTTTTTTCCGCGAAAAAATCGAAAGCTCGCGAACGCCAGCCAAAACAAGTCACAGTCCAACTGCGAGCAAATGACCCCAAAAATGGCGCAAAACGTTCGGAACACCCTAGCGGCCGAGAAAATCAAGTTTTTTCCGCGAAAAAATCAGAAGCTCGCGAACGCCAGCCAAAACAAGTCGCAATCCAACTGCGAGCAAATGACCCGAAAAATGGCGCAAAACGTTCGGAGCACCCTAGCGGCCGCGGAAATCAAGTTTTTTCCACGAAAAAATCGAAAGCTCGCGAACGCCAGCCAAAACAAGTCACAATCCAACTGCGAGCAAATGACCCGAAAAATGGCGCAAAACGTTCGGAGCACCCTAGCGGCCGAGGAAATCAAGTTTTTTCCACGAAAAAATCAGAAGCTCGCGAACGCCAGCCAAAACAAGTCACAATCCAACTGCGAGCAAATGACCCGAAAAATGGCGCAAAACGTTCGGAGCACCCTAGCGGCCGACGAAATTAAATTTTTTCCGCGAAAAAATCAAAAGCTCCCAAAACAAGTCACAATCCAACTGCGAGCAAATGACCCGAAAAAGGGCGCAAAACGTTCGGAGCACCCTAGCGGCCGAGGAAATCAAGTTTTTTCCACGAAAAAATCGAAAGCTCGCGAACGCCAGCCAAAACAAGTCACAATCCAACTGCGAGCAAATGACCCGAAAAATGGCGCAAAACGTTCGGAGCACCCTAGCGGCCGAGGAAATCAAGTTTTTTCCGCGAAAAAATCGAAAGCTCGCGAACGCCAGCCAAAACAAGTCACAGTCCAACTGCGAGCAAATGACCCCAAAAATGGCGCAAAACGTTCGGAACACCCTAGCGGCCGAGAAAATCAAGTTTTTTCCGCGAAAAAATCAGAAGCTCGCGAACGCCAGCCAAAACAAGTCGCAATCCAACTGCGAGCAAATGACCCGAAAAATGGCGCAAAACGTTCGGAGCACCCTAGCGGCCGCGGAAATCAAGTTTTTTCCACGAAAAAATCGAAAGCTCGCGAACGCCAGCCAAAACAAGTCACAATCCAACTGCGAGCAAATGACCCGAAAAATGGCGCAAAACGTTCGGAGCATCCTAGCGGCCGAGAAATACAAGTTTTTTCCACGAAAAAATCAGAAGCTCGCGAACGCCTGCCAAAACAAGTCACAATCCAACTGCGACCAAATGACCCGAAAAATGGCGCAAAACGTTCGGAGCACCCTAGCGGCCGAGGAAATCAAGTTTTTTCCACGAAAAAATCAGAAGCTCGCGAACGCCAGCCAAAACAAGTCACAATCCAACTGCGAGCAAATGACCCGAAAAATGGCGCAAAACGTTCGGAGCACCCTAGCGGCCGACGAAATTAAGTTTTTTCCGCGAAAAAATCAGAAGCTCGCGAACGCCAGCCAAAACAAGTCACAATCCAACTGCGAGCAAATGACCCGAAAAATGGCGCAAAACGTTCGGAGCACCCTAGCGGCCGACGAAATTAATTTTTTTCCGCGAAAAAATCAAAAGCTCCCAAAACAAGTCACAATCCAACTGCGAGCAAATGACCCGAAAAAGGGCGCAAAACGTTCGGAGCACCCTAGCGGCCGAGGAAATCAAGTTTTTTCCACGAAAAAATCGAAAGCTCGCGAACGCCAGCCAAAACAAGTCACAATCCAACTGCGAGCAAATGACCCGAAAAATGGCGCAAAACGTTCGGAGCACCCTAGCGGCCGAGGAAATCAAGTTTTTTCCACGAAAAAATCGAAAGCTCGCGAACGCCAGCCAAAACAAGTCACAATCCAACTGCGAGCAAATGACCCGAAAAATGGCGCAAAACGTTCGGAGCATCCTAGCGGCCGAGGAAATCGAGTTTTTTCCGCGAAAAAATCGAAAGCTCGCGAACGCCAGCCAAAACAAGTCACAGTCCAACTGCGAGCAAATGACCCCAAAAATGGCGCAAAACGTTCGGAACACCCTAGCGGCCGAGAAAATCAAGTTTTTTCCGCGAAAAAATCAGAAGCTCGCGAACGCCAGCCAAAACAAGTCACAATCCAACTGCGACCAAATGACCCGAAAAATGGCGCAAAACATTCGGAGCACCCTAGCGGCCGCGGAAATCAAGTTTTTTCCACGAAAAAATCGAAAGCTCGCGAACGCCAGCCAAAACAAGTCACAATCCAAGTGCGAGCAAATGACCCGAAAAAGGGCGCAAAACGTGCGGAGCACCCTAGCGGCCGAGGAAATCCAGTTTTTTCCGCGAAAAAATCGAAAGCTCGCGAACGCCAGCCAAAACAAGTCACAGTCCAACTGCGAGCAAATGACCCCAAAAATGGCGCAAAACGTTCGGAACACCCTAGCGGCCGAGAAAATCAAGTTTTTTCCGCGAAAAAATCAGAAGCTCGCGAACGCCAGCCAAAACAAGTCGCAATCCAACTGCGAGCAAATGACCCGAAAAATGGCGCAAAACGTTCGGAGCACCCTAGCGGCCGCGGAAATCAAGTTTTTTCCACGAAAAAATCGAAAGCTCGCGAACGCCAGCCAAAACAAGTCACAATCCAACTGCGAGCAAATGACCCGAAAAATGGCGCAAAACGTTCGGAGCACCCTAGCGGCCGAGGAAATCAAGTTTTTTCCACGAAAAAATCAGAAGCTCGCGAACGCCAGCCAAAACAAGTCACAATCCAACTGCGAGCAAATGACCCGAAAAATGGCGCAAAACGTTCGGAGCACCCTAGCGGCCGACGAAATTAAATTTTTTCCGCGAAAAAATCAAAAGCTCCCAAAACAAGTCACAATCCAACTGCGAGCAAATGACCCGAAAAAGGGCGCAAAACGTTCGGAGCACCCTAGCGGCCGAGGAAATCAAGTTTTTTCCACGAAAAAATCGAAAGCTCGCGAACGCCAGCCAAAACAAGTCACAATCCAACTGCGAGCAAATGACCCGAAAAATGGCGCAAAACGTTCGGAGCACCCTAGCGGCCGAGGAAATCAAGTTTTTTCCACGAAAAAATCGAAAGCTCGCGAACGCCAGCCAAAACAAGTCACAATCCAACTGCGAGCAAATGACACGAAAAATGGCGCAAAACGTTCGGAGCATCCTAGCGGCCGAGGAAATCGAGTTTTTTCCGCGAAAAAATCGAAAGCTCGCGAACGCCAGCCAAAACAAGTCACAGTCCAACTGCGAGCAAATGACCCCAAAAATGGCGCAAAACGTTCGGAACACCCTAGCGGCCGAGAAAATCAAGTTTTTTCCGCGAAAAAATCAGAAGCTCGCGAACGCCAGCCAAAACAAGTCACAATCCAACTGCGAGCAAATGACCCGAAAAATGGCGCAAAACATTCGGAGCACCCTAGCGGCCGCGGAAATCAAGTTTTTTCCACGAAAAAATCAAAAGCTCGCGAACGCCAGCCAAAACAAGTCACAATCCAAGTGCGAGCAAATGACCCGAAAAAGGGCGCAAAACGTGCGGAGCACCCTAGCGGCCGAGGAAATCCAGTTTTTTCCGCGAAAAAATCGAAAGCTCGCGAACGCCAGCCAAAACAAGTCACAGTCCAACTGCGAGCAAATGACCCCAAAAATGGCGCAAAACGTTCGGAACACCCTAGCGGCCGAGAAAATCAAGTTTTTTCCGCGAAAAAATCAGAAGCTCGCGAACGCCAGCCAAAACAAGTCGCAATCCAACTGCGAGCAAATGACCCGAAAAATGGCGCAAAACGTTCGGAGCACCCTAGCGGCCGCGGAAATCAAGTTTTTTCCACGAAAAAATCGAAAGCTCGCGAACGCCAGCCAAAACAAGTCACAATCCAACTGCGAGCAAATGACCCGAAAAATGGCGCAAAACGTGCGGAGCACCCTAGCGGCCGACGAAATTAAATTTTTTCCGCGAAAAAATCAAAAGCTCCCAAAACAAGTCACAATCCAACTGCGAGCAAATGACCGAAAAATGGCGCAAAACGTTCGGAGCACCCTAGCGTCCGAGAAATACAAGTTTTTTCCAAGAAAAAATCAGAAGCTCGCGAACGCCAGCCAAAACATGTCACAATCCAACTGCGAGCAAATGACCCGAAAAATGGCGCAAAACGTTCGGAGCACCCTAGCGGCCGAGGAAATCAAGTTTTTTCCACGAAAAAATCGAAAGCTCGCGAACGCCAGCCAAAACATGTCACAATCCAACTGCGAGCAAATGACCCGAGAAATGGCGCAAAACGTTCGGAGCACCCTAGCGGCCGAGAAAGTCAAGTTTTTTCCGCGAAAAAATCAGAAGCTCGCGAACGCCAGCCAAAACAAGTCACAATCCAACTGCGAGCAAATGACCCGAAAAATGGCGCAAAACGTGCGGAGCACCCTAGCGGCCGACGAAATTAAATTTTTTCCGCGAAAAAATCAAAAGCTCCCAAAACAAGTCACAATCCAACTGCGAGCAAATGACCGAAAAATGGCGCAAAACGTTCGGAGCACCCTAGCGTCCGAGAAATACAAGTTTTTTCCAAGAAAAAATCAGAAGCTCGCGAACGCCAGCCAAAACATGTCACAATCCAACTGCGAGCAAATGACCCGAAAAATGGCGCAAAACGTTCGGAGCACCCTAGCGGCCGAGGAAATCCAGTTTTTTCCGCGAAAAAATCGAAAGCTCGCGAACGCCAGCCAAAACAAGTCACAGTCCAACTGCGAGCAAATGACCCCAAAAATGGCGCAAAACGTTCGGAACACCCTAGCGGCCGAGAAAATCAAGTTTTTTCCGCGAAAAAATCAGAAGCTCGCGAACGCCAGCCAAAACAAGTCGCAATCCAACTGCGAGCAAATGACCCGAAAAATGGCGCAAAACGTTCGGAGCACCCTAGCGGCCGCGGAAATCAAGTTTTTTCCACGAAAAAATCGAAAGCTCGCGAACGCCAGCCAAAACAAGTCACAATCCAACTGCGAGCAAATGACCCGAAAAATGGCGCAAAACGTGCGGAGCACCCTAGCGGCCGACGAAATTAAATTTTTTCCGCGAAAAAATCAAAAGCTCCCAAAACAAGTCACAATCCAACTGCGAGCAAATGACCGAAAAATGGCGCAAAACGTTCGGAGCACCCTAGCGTCCGAGAAATACAAGTTTTTTCCAAGAAAAAATCAGAAGCTCGCGAACGCCAGCCAAAACATGTCACAATCCAACTGCGAGCAAATGACCCGAAAAATGGCGCAAAACGTTCGGAGCACCCTAGCGGCCGAGGAAATCAAGTTTTTTCCACGAAAAAATCGAAAGCTCGCGAACGGCAGCCAAAACAAGTCACAATCCAACTGCGAGCAAATGACCCGAAAAATGCCGCAAAACGTTCGGAGCATCCTAGCGTCCGAGAAATACAAGTTTTTTCCAAGAAAAAATCAGAAGCTCGCGAACGCCTGCCAAAACAAGTCACAATCCAACAACGAGCAAATGACCCGAAAAATGGCGCAAAACGTTCTTAGCACCCTAGCGGCCGAGGAAATCAAGTTTTTTCCACGAAAAAATCAGAAGCTCGCGAACGCCAGCCAAAACAAGTCACAATCCAACTGCGAGCAAATGACCCGAGAAATGGCGCAAAACGTTTGGAGCACCCTAGCGGCCGAGAAAGTCAAGTTTTTTCCGCGAAAAAATCAGAAGCTCGCGAACGCCAGCCAAAACATGTCACAATCCAACTGCGAGCAAATGACCCGAAAAATGGCGCAAAACGTTCGGAGCACCCTTGCGGCCGACGAAATCAAGTTTTTTCCGCGAAAAAATCAGAAGCTCGCGAACGCCAGCCAAAACAAGTCACAATCCAACTGCGAGCAAATGACCCGAAAAATGGCGCAAAACGTTCGGAGCACCCTAGCGAACGAGGAAATCAAGTTTTTTCCACGAAAAAATCAGAAGCTCGCGAACGCCAGCCAAAACAAGTCACAATCCAACTGCGAGCAAATGACCCGAAAAATGGCGCAAAACGTTTGGAGCACCCTAGCGGCCGAGGAAATCAAGTTTTTTCCACGAAAAAATCGAAAGCTCGCGAACGCCAGCCTAAACAAGTCACAATCCAACTGCGAGCAAATGACCCGAAAAATGGCGCGAAACGTTCGGAGCACCCTAGCGGCCGAGGAAATCAATTTTTTTCCGCGAAAAAATCAGAAGCTCGCGAACGCCAGCCAAAACAAGTCACAATCCAACTGCGAGCAAATGACCCGAAAAATGGCGCAAAACGTTCGGAGCACCCTAGCGGCCGAGGAAATCAAGTTTTTTCCACGAAAAAATCAGAAGCTCGCAAACGCCAGCCAAAACAAGTCACAATCCAACTGCGAGCAAATGACCCGAAAAATGGCGCAAAACGTTCGGAGCACCCTAGCGGCCGAGGAAATCAATTTTTTTCCGCGAAAAAATCAGAAGCTCGCGAACGCCAGCCAAAACAAGTCACAATCCAACTGCGAGCAAATGACCCGAAAAATGGCGCAAAACGTTCGGAGCACCCTAGCGGCCGACGAAATCAAGTTTTTTCCGCGAAAAAATCAGAAGCTCGCGAACGCCAGCCAAAACAAGTCACAATCCAACTGCGAGCAAATGACCCGAAAAATGGCACAAAACGTTCGGAGCACACCAGCGGCCGAGGAAATCAAGTTTTTTCCGCGAAAAAATCAGACGCTCGCGAACGCCAGCCAAAACATGTCACAATCCAACTGCGAGCAAATGACCCGAAAAATGGCGCAAAACGTTCGGAGCACCCTAGCGGCCGAGGAAATCAAGTTTTTTCCACGAAAAAATCGAAAGCTCGCGAACGCCAGCCAAAACAAGTCACAATCCAACTGCGAGCAAATGACCCGAAAAATGGCGCAAAACGTTTGGAGCACCCTAGCGGCCGAGGAAATCAAGTTTTTTCCACGAAAAAATCGAAAGCTCGCGAACGCCAGCCTAAACAAGTCACAATCCAACTGCGAGCAAATGACCCGAAAAATGGCACAAAACGTTCGGAGCACACCAGCGGCCGAGGAAATCAAGTTTTTTCCGCGAAAAAATCAGACGCTCGCGAACGCCAGCCAAAACATGTCACAATCCAACTGCGAGCAAATGACCCGAAAAATGGCGCAAAACGTTCGGAGCACCCTAGCGGCCGAGGAAATCAAGTTTTTTCCACGAAAAAATCGAAAGCTCGCGAACGCCAGCCTAAACAAGTCACAATCCAACTGCGAGCAAATGACCCGAAAAATGGCGCGAAACGTTCGGAGCACCCTAGCGGCCGAGGAAATCAATTTTTTTCCGCGAAAAAATCAGAAGCTCGCGAACGCCAGCCAAAACAAGTCACAATCCAACTGCGAGCAAATGACCCGAGAAATGGCGCAAAACGTTCGGAGCACCCTAGCGGCCGAGGAAATCAAGTTTTTTCCACGAAAAAATCGAAAGCTCGCGAACGCCATCCAAAACAAGTCACAATCCAACTGCGAGCAAATGACCCGAAAAGTGGCACAAAACGTTCGGAGCACACCAGCGGCCGAGGAAATCAAGTTTTTTCCGCGAAAAAATCAGAAGCTCGCGAACGCCAGCCAAAACATTTCACAATCCAACTGCGAGCAAATGACCCGAAAAATGGCGCAAAACGTTCGGAGCATCCTAGTTCCCGAGGAAATCAAGTTTTTTCCGCGAAAAAATCAGAAGCTCGCGAACGCCAGCCAAAACAAGTCACAATCCAACTGCGAGCAAATGACCCGAAAATGGCGCAAAACGTTCGGAGCACCCTAGCGGCCGACGAAATCAAGTTTTTTCCGCGAAAAATCAGAAGCTCGCGAACGCCAGCCAAAACAAGTCACAATCCAACTGCGAGCAAATGACCCGAAAAATGGCGCAAAACGTTCGGAGCACCCTAGCGGCCGAGGAAATCAAGTTTTTTCCACGAAAAAATCAGAAGCTCGCAAACGCCAGCCAAAACAAGTCACAATCCAACTGCGAGCAAATGACCCGAGAAATGGCGCAAAACGTTCGGAGCACCCTAGCGGCCGAGGAAATCAATTTTTTTCCGCGAAAAAATCAGAAGCTCGCGAACGCCAGCCAAAACAAGTCACAATCCAACTGCGAGCAAATGACCCGAAAAATGGCGCAAAACGTTCGGAGCACCCTAGCGGCCGACGAAATCAAGTTTTTTCCGCGAAAAATCAGAAGCTCGCGAACGCCAGCCAAAACAAGTCACAATCCAACTGCGAGCAAATGACCCGAAAAATGGCACAAAACGTTCGGAGCACACCAGCGGCCGAGGAAATCAAGTTTTTTCCGCGAAAAAATCAGACGCTCGCGAACGCCAGCCAAAACATGTCACAATCCAACTGCGAGCAAATGACCCGAAAAATGGCGCAAAACGTTCGGAGCACCCTAGCGGCCGAGGAAATCAAGTTTTTTCCACGAAAAAATCGAAAGCTCGCGAACGCCATCCAAAACAAGTCACAATCCAACTGCGAGCAAATGACCCGAAAAGTGGCACAAAACGTTCGGAGCACACCAGCGGCCGAGGAAATCAAGTTTTTTCCGCGAAAAAATCAGACGCTCGCGAACGCCAGCCAAAACATTTCACAATCCAACTGCGAGCAAATGACCCGAAAAATGGCGCAAAACGTTCGGAGCATCCTAGTTCCCGAGGAAATCAAGTTTTTTCCGCGAAAAAATCAGAAGCTCGCGAACGCCAGCCAAAACAAGTCACAATCCAACTGCGAGCAAATGACCCGAAAATGGCGCAAAACGTTCGGAGCACCCTAGCGGCCGACGAAATCAAGTTTTTTCCGCGAAAAAATCAGACGCTCGCGAACGCCAGCCAAAACATGTCACAATCCAACTGCGAGCAAATGACCCGAAAAATGGCGCAAAACGTTCGGAGCATCCTAGTTCCCGAGGAAATCAAGTTTTTTCCGCGAAAAAATCAGAAGCTCGCGAACGCCAGCCAAAACAAGTCACAATCCAACTGCGAGCAAATGACCCGAAAAATGGCGCAAAACGTTCGGAGCACCCTAGCGGCCGAGGAAATCAAGTTTTTTCCACGAAAAAATCAGAAGCTCGCGAACGCCAGCCAAAACAAGCCACAATCCAACTGCGAGCAAATGACCCGAAAAATGGCGCAAAACGTTCGGAGCACCCTAGCGGCCGACGAAATCAAGTTTTTTCCGCGAAAAAATCAGAAGCTCGCGAACGCCAGCCAAAACAAGTCACAATCCAACTGCGAGCAAATGACCCGAAAATGGCGCAAAACGTTCGGAGCACCCTAGCGGCCGAGGAAATCAAGTTTTTTCCGCGAAAAAATCAGACGCTCGCGAACGCCAGCCAAAACATGTCACAATCCAACTGCGAGCAAATGACCCGAAAAATGGCGCAAAACGTTCGGAGCACCCTAGCGGCCGACGAAATCAAGTATTTTCCGCGAAAAAATCAGAAGCTCGCGAACGCCAGCCAAAACAAGTCACAATCCAACTGCGAGCAAATGACCCGAAAAATGGCACAAAACGTTCGGAGCACACCAGCGGCCGAGGAAATCAAGTTTTTTCCGCGAAAAAATCAGACGCTCGCGAACGCCAGCCAAAACATGTCACAATCCAACTGCGAGCAAATGACCCGAAAAATGGCGCAAAACGTTCGGAGCATCCTAGTTCCCGAGGAAATCAAGTTTTTTCCGCGAAAAAATCAGAAGCTCGCGAACGCCAGCCAAAACAAGTCACAATCCAACTGCGAGCAAATGACCCGAAAAATGGCGCAAAACGTTCGGAGCACCCTAGCGGCCGAGGAAATCAAGTTTTTTCCACGAAAAAATCAGAAGCTCGCGAACGCCAGCCAAAACAAGCCACAATCCAACTGCGAGCAAATGACCCGAAAAATGGCGCAAAACGTTCTTAGCACCCTAGCGGCCGAGGAAATCAAGTTTTTTCCACGAAAAAATCAGAAGCTCGCGAACGGCAGCCAAAACATGTCACAATCCAACTGCGAGCAAATGACCCAAAAAGGGCGCAAACCGTGCGGAGCACCCTAGCGGCCGAGAAAATCCAGTTTTTTCCGCGAAAAAATAAAAAGCCCGCGAACGGCAGCCAAAACATGTCACAATCCAACTGCGAGCAAATGACCCGAAAAATGCCGCAAAACGTTCGGAGCATCCTAGCGTCCGAGAAATACAAGTTTTTTCCAAGAAAAAATCAGAAGCTCGCGAACGCCTGCCAAAACAAGTCACAATCCAACAACGAGCAAATGACCCGAAAAATGGCGCAAAACGTTCGGAGCACCCTAGCGGCCGAGGAAATCAAGTTTTTTCCACGAAAAAATCAGAAGCTCGCGAACGCCAGCCAAAACAAGCCACAATCCAACTGCGAGCAAATGACCCGAAAAATGGCGCAAAACGTTCGGAGCACCCTAGCGGCCGACGAAATCAAGTTTTTTCCGCGAAAAAATCAGAAGCTCGCGAACGCCAGCCAAAACAAGTCACAATCCAACTGCGAGCAAATGACCCGAAAATGGCGCAAAACGTTCGGAGCACCCTAGCGGCCCAGGAAATCAAGTTTTTTCCGCGAAAAAATCAGACGCTCGCGAACGCCAGCCAAAACATGTCACAATCCAACTGCGAGCAAATGACCCGAAAAATGGCGCAAAACGTTCGGAGCACCCTAGCGGCCGACGAAATCAAGTATTTTCCGCGAAAAATCAGAAGCTCGCGAACGCCAGCCAAAACAAGTCACAATCCAACTGCGAGCAAATGACCCGAAAAATGGCACAAAACGTTCGGAGCACACCAGCGGCCGAGGAAATCAAGTTTTTTCCGCGAAAAAATCAGACGCTCGCGAACGCCAGCCAAAACATGTCACAATCCAACTGCGAGCAAATGACCCGAAAAATGGCGCAAATTGTTCGGAGCATCCTAGTTCCCGAGGAAATCAAGTTTTTTCCGCGAAAAAATCAGAAGCTCGCGAACGCCAGCCAAAACAAGTCACAATCCAACTGCGAGCAAATGACCCGAAAAATGGCGCAAAACGTTCGGAGCACCCTAGCGGCCGAGGAAATCAAGTTTTTTCCACGAAAAAATCAGAAGCTCGCGAACGCCAGCCAAAACAAGCCACAATCCAACTGCGAGCAAATGACCCGAAAAATGGCGCAAAACGTTCGGAGCACCCTAGCGGCCGACGAAATCAAGTTTTTTCCGCGAAAAAATCAGAAGCTCGCGAACGCCAGCCAAAACAAGTCACAATCCAACTGCGAGCAAATGACCCGAAAATGGCGCAAAACGTTCGGAGCACCCTAGCGGCCGAGGAAATCAAGTTTTTTCCACGAAAAAATCAGAAGCTCGCGAACGCCAGCCAAAACAAGTCACAATCCAACTGCGAGCAAATGACCCGAAAAATGGCGCAAAACGTTCGGAGCACCCTAGCGGCCGAGGAAATCAAGTTTTTTCCGCGAAAAAAACAGACGCTCGCGAACGCCAGCCAAAACATGTCACAATCCAACTGCGAGCAAATGACCCGAAAAATGGCGCAAAACGTTCGGAGCATCCTAGCTCCCTAGGAAATCAAGTTTTTTCCGCGAAAAAATCAGAAGCTCGCGAACGCCAGCCAAAACAAGTCACAATCCAACTGCGAGCAAATGACCCGAAAATGGCGCGAAACGTTCGGAGCACCCTAGCGGCCGAGGAAATCAATTTTTTTCCGCGAAAAAATCAGAAGCTCGCGAACGCCAGCCAAAACAAGTCACAATCCAACTGCGAGCAAATGACCCGAAAAATGGCGCAAAACGTTCGGAGCACCCTAGCGGCCGAGGAAATCAAGTTTTTTCCGCGAAAAAATCAGACGCTCGCGAACGCCAGCCAAAACATGTCACAATCCAACTGCGAGCAAATGACCCGAAAAATGGCGCAAAACGTTCGGAGCACCCTAGCGGCCGAGGAAATCAAGTTTTTTCCACGAAAAAATCGAAAGCTCGCGAACGCCAGCCAAAACAAGTCACAATCCAACTGCGAGCAAATGACCCGAAAAGTGGCACAAAACGTTCGGAGCACACCAGCGGCCGAGGAAATCAAGTTTTTTCCGCGAAAAAATCAGACGCTCGCGAACGCCAGCCAAAACATGTCACAATCCAACTGCGAGCAAATGACCCGAAAAATGGCGCAAAACGTTCGGAGCATCCTAGTTCCCGAGGAAATCAAGTTTTTTCCGCGAAAAAATCAGAAGCTCGCGAACGCCAGCCAAAACAAGTCACAATCCAACTGCGAGCAAATGACCCGAAAAATGGCGCAAAACGTTCGGAGCACCCTAGCGGCCGAGGAAATCAAGTTTTTTCCCCGAAAAAATCAGAAGCTCGCGAACGCCAGCCAAAACAAGTCACAATCCAACTGCGAGCAAATGACCCGAAAAATGGCGCAAAACGTTCGGAGCACCCTAGCGGCCGACGAAATCAAGTTTTTTCCGCGAAAAAATCAGAAGCTCGCGAACGCCAGCCAAAACAAGTCACAATCCAACTGCGAGCAAATGACCCGAAAATGGCGCAAAACGTTCGGAGCACCCTAGCGGCCGAAGAAAACAAGTTTTTTCCACGAAAAAATCAGAAGCTCGCGAACGCCAGCCAAAACAAGTCACAATCCAACTGCGAGCAAATGACCCGAAAAATGGCGCAAAACGTTCGGAGCACCCTAGCGGCCGACGAAATCAAGTTTTTTCCGCGAAAAAATCAGACGCTCGCGAACGCCAGCCAAAACATGTCACAATCCAACTGCGAGCAAATGACCCGAAAAATGGCGCAAAACGTTCGGAGCATCCTAGTTCCCGAGGAAATCAAGTTTTTTCCGCGAAAAAATCAGAAGCTCGCGAACGCCAGCCAAAACAAGTCACAATCCAACTGCGAGCAAATGACCCGAAAAATGGCGCAAAACGTTCGGAGCACCCTAGCGGCCGAGGAAATCAAGTTTTTTCCACGAAAAAATCAGAAGCTCGCGAACGCCAGCCAAAACAAGCCACAATCCAACTGCGAGCAAATGACCCGAAAAATGGCGCAAAACGTTCGGAGCACCCTAGCGGCCGACGAAATCAAGTTTTTTCCGCGAAAAAATCAGAAGCTCGCGAACGCCAGCCAAAACAAGCCACAATCCAACTGCGAGCAAATGACCCGAAAAATGGCGCAAAACGTTCGGAGCACCCTAGCGGCCGACGAAATCAAGTTTTTTCCGCGAAAAAATCAGAAGCTCGCGAACGCCAGCCAAAACAAGTCACAATCCAACTGCGAGCAAATGACCCGAAAATGGCGCAAAACGTTCGGAGCACCCTAGCGGCCGAGGAAATCAAGTTTTTTCCGCGAAAAAATCAGACGCTCGCGAACGCCAGCCAAAACATGTCACAATCCAACTGCGAGCAAATGACCCGAAAATGGCGCAAAACGTTCGGAGCACCCTAGCGGCCGAGGAAATCAAGTTTTTTCCGCGAAAAAATCAGACGCTCGCGAACGCCAGCCAAAACATGTCACAATCCAACTGCGAGCAAATGACCCGAAAAATGGCGCAAAACGTTCGGAGCACCCTAGCGGCCGAGGAAATCAAGTTTTTTCCACGAAAAAATCGAAAGCTCGCGAACGCCAGCCAAAACAAGTCACAATCCAACTGCGAGCAAATGACCCGAAAAGTGGCACAAAACGTTCGGAGCACACCAGCGGCCGAGGAAATCAAGTTTTTTCCGCGAAAAAATCAGACGCTCGCGAACGCCAGCCAAAACATGTCACAATCCAACTGCGAGCAAATGACCCGAAAAATGGCGCAAAACGTTCGGAGCATCCTAGTTCCCGAGGAAATCAAGTTTTTTCCGCGAAAAAATCAGAAGCTCGCGAACGCCAGCCAAAACAAGTCACAATCCAACTGCGAGCAAATGACCCGAAAAATGGCGCAAAACGTTCGGAGCACCCTAGCGGCCGAGGAAATCAGTTTTTTCCACGAAAAAATCAGAAGCTCGCGAACGCCAGCCAAAACAAGTCACAATCCAACTGCGAGCAAATGACCCGAAAAATGGCGCAAAACGTTCGGAGCACCCTAGCGGCCGAGGAAATCAATTTTTTTCCGCGAAAAAATCAGAAGCTCGCGAACGCCAGCCAAAACAAGTCACAATCCAACTGCGAGCAAATGACCCGAAAAATGGCGCAAAACGTTCGGAGCACCCTAGCGGCCGAGCAAATCAAGTTTTTTCCGCGAAAAAAACAGACGCTCGCGAACGCCAGCCAAAACATGTCACAATCCAACTGCGAGCAAATGACCCGAAAAATGGCGCAAAACGTTCGGAGCATCCTAGCTCCCTAGGAAATCAAGTTTTTTCCGCGAAAAAATCAGAAGCTCGCGAACGCCAGCCAAAACAAGTCACAATCCAACTGCGAGCAAATGACCCGAAAAATGGCGCAAAACGTTCGGAGCACCCTAGCGGCCGAGGAAATCAAGTTTTTTCCACGAAAAAATCAAAAGCTCGCGAACGCCAGCCAAAACAAGTCACAATCCAACTGCGAGCAAATGACCCCAAAATGGCGCAAAACGTTCGGAGCACCCTAGCGGCCGAGGAAATCCAGTTTTTTCCGCGAATAAATCAGAAGCTCGCGAACGGCAGCCAAAACAAGCCACAATCCAACTGCGAGCAAATGACCCGAAAAATGGCGCAAAACGTTCGGAGCACCCTAGCGGCCGAGGAAATCAAGTTTTTTCCACGAAAAAATCAGAAGCTCGCGAACGCCAGCCAAAACAAGTCACAATCCAACTGCGAGCAAATGACCCGAAAAATAGCGCAAAACGTGCGGAGCACCCTAGCGGCCGAGGAAATCAAGTTTTTTCCGCGAAAAAATCAGAAGCTCGCGAACGCCAGCCAAAACAAGCCAGAATCCAACTGCGAGCAAATGACCCGAAAAATGGCACAAAACGTTCGGAGCACACCAGCGGCCGAGGAAATCAAGTTTTTTCCGCGAAAAAATCAGACGCTCGCGAACGCCAGCCAAAACATGTCACAATCCAACTGCGAGCAAATGACCCGAAAAATGGCGCAACACGTTCGGAGCACCCTAGCGGCCGAGGAAATCAAGTTTTTTCCACGAAAAAATCAGAAGCTCGCGAACGCCAGCCAAAACAAGTCACAATCCAACTGCGAGCAAATGACCCGAAAATGGCGCAAAACGTTCGGAGCACCCTAGCGGCCGACGAAATCAAGTTTTTTCCGCGAATAAATCAGAAGCTCGCGAACGGCACCCAAAACAAGCCACAATCCAACTGCGAGCAAATGACCCGAAAAATGGCGCAAAACGTTCGGAGCACCCTAGCGGCTGACGAAATCAAGTTTTTTCCGCGAAAAAATCAGAAGCTCGCGAACGCCAGCCAAAACAAGTCACAATCCAACTGCGAGCAAATGACCCGAAAAATGGCACAAAACGTTCGGAGCACCATAGCGGCCGAGGAAATCAAGTTTTTTCCACGAAAAAATCAGAAGCTCGCGAACGCCAGCCAAAACAAGTCACAATCCAACTGCGAGCAAATGACCCGAAAAATGGCGCGAAACGTTCGGAGCACCCTAGCGGCCGAGGAAATCAATTTTTTTCCGCGAAAAAATCAGAAGCTCGCGAACGCCAGCCAAAACAAGTCACAATCCAACTGCGAGCAAATGACCCGAAAAATGGCGCAAAACGTTCGGAGCACACTAGCGGCCGAGAAAATCCAGTTTTTTCCGCGAAAAAATCAAAAGCCCGCGAACGGCAGCCAAAACATGTCACAATCCAACTGCGAGCAAATGACCCGAAAAATGGCGCAAAACGTTCGGAGCACCCTAGCGGCCGAGCAAATCAAGTTTTTTCCGCGAAAAAAACAGACGCTCGCGAACGCCAGCCAAAACATGTCACAATCCAACTGCGAGCAAATGACCCGAAAAATGGCGCAAAACGTTCGGAGCATCCTAGCTCCCTAGGAAATCAAGTTTTTTCCGCGAAAAAATCAGAAGCTCGCGAACGCCAGCCAAAACAAGTCACAATCCAACTGCGAGCAAATGACCCGAAAAATGGCGCAAAACGTTCGGAGCACCCTAGCGGCCGAGGAAATCAAGTTTTTTCCACGAAAAAATCAAAAGCTCGCGAACGCCAGCCAAAACAAGTCACAATCCAACTGCGAGCAAATGACCCCAAAATGGCGCAAAACGTTCGGAGCACCCTAGCGGCCGAGGAAATCCAGTTTTTTCCGCGAATAAATCAGAAGCTCGCGAACGGCAGCCAAAACAAGCCACAATCCAACTGCGAGCAAATGACCCGAAAAATGGCGCAAAACGTTCGGAGCACCCTAGCGGCCGAGGAAATCAAGTTTTTTCCACGAAAAAATCAGAAGCTCGCGAACGCCAGCCAAAACAAGTCACAATCCAACTGCGAGCAAATGACCCGAAAAATAGCGCAAAACGTGCGGAGCACCCTAGCGGCCGAGGAAATCAAGTTTTTTCCGCGAAAAAATCAGAAGCTCGCGAACGCCAGCCAAAACAAGCCAGAATCCAACTGCGAGCAAATGACCCGAAAAATGGCACAAAACGTTCGGAGCACACCAGCGGCCGAGGAAATCAAGTTTTTTCCGCGAAAAAATCAGACGCTCGCGAACGCCAGCCAAAACATGTCACAATCCAACTGCGAGCAAATGACCCGAAAAATGGCGCAACACGTTCGGAGCACCCTAGCGGCCGAGGAAATCAAGTTTTTTCCACGAAAAAATCAGAAGCTCGCGAACGCCAGCCAAAACAAGTCACAATCCAACTGCGAGCAAATGACCCGAAAATGGCGCAAAACGTTCGGAGCACCCTAGCGGCCGACGAAATCAAGTTTTTTCCGCGAATAAATCAGAAGCTCGCGAACGGCACCCAAAACAAGCCACAATCCAACTGCGAGCAAATGACCCGAAAAATGGCGCAAAACGTTCGGAGCACCCTAGCGGCTGACGAAATCAAGTTTTTTCCGCGAAAAAATCAGAAGCTCGCGAACGCCAGCCAAAACAAGTCACAATCCAACTGCGAGCAAATGACCCGAAAAATGGCACAAAACGTTCGGAGCACCATAGCGGCCGAGGAAATCAAGTTTTTTCCACGAAAAAATCAGAAGCTCGCGAACGCCAGCCAAAACAAGTCACAATCCAACTGCGAGCAAATGACCCGAAAAATGGCGCGAAACGTTCGGAGCACCCTAGCGGCCGAGGAAATCAATTTTTTTCCGCGAAAAAATCAGAAGCTCGCGAACGCCAGCCAAAACAAGTCACAATCCAACTGCGAGCAAATGACCCGAAAAATGGCGCAAAACGTTCGGAGCACACTAGCGGCCGAGAAAATCCAGTTTTTTCCGCGAAAAAATCAAAAGCCCGCGAACGGCAGCCAAAACATGTCACAATCCAACTGCGAGCAAATGACCCGAAAAAGGACGCAAACGTGCGGAGCACCCTAGCGGCCGAGGAAATCCAGTTTTTTCCGCGAAAAAATCAAAAGCCCGCGAACGCCAGCCAAAACAAGTCACAATCCAACTGCGAGCAAATGACCCGAAAAATGCCGCAAAACGTTCGGAGCATCCTAGCGTCCGAGAAATACAAGTTTTTTCCAAGAAAAAATCAGAAGCTCGCGAACGCCTGCCAAAACAAGTCACAATCCAACAACGAGCAAATGACCCGAAAAATGGCGCAAAACGTTCTTAGCACCCTAGCGGCCGAGGAAATCAAGTTTTTTCCGCGAAAAAATCAGAAGCTCGCGAACGCCAGCCAAAACATGTCACAATCCAACTGCGAGCAAATGACCCGAAAAATGGCGTAAAACGTTCGGAGCACCCTTGCGGCCGAGGAAATCAAGTTTTTTCCGCGAAAAAATCAGAAGCTCGCGAACGCCAGCCAAAACAAGTCACAATCCAACTGCGAGCAAATGACCCGAAAAATGGCGCGAAACGTTCGGAGCACCCTAGTGGCCGAGGAAATCAATTTTTTTCCGCGAAAAAATCAGAAGCTCGCGAAAGCCAGCCAAAACAAGTCACAATCCAACTGCGAGCAAATGACCCGAAAAATGGCGCAAAACGTTCGGAGCACCCTAGCGGCCGAGGAAATCAAGTTTTTTCCACGAAAAAATCAGAAGCTCGCAAACGCCAGCCAAAACAAGTCACAATCCAACTGCGAGCAAATGACCCGAAAAATGGCGCAAAACGTTCGGAGCACCCTAGCGGCCGAGGAAATCAAGTTTTTTCCACGAAAAAATCAGAAGCTCGCAAACGCCAGCCAAAACAAGTCACAATCCAACTGCGAGCAAATGACCCGAAAAATGGCGCAAAACGTTCGGAGCACCCTAGCGGCCGAGGAAATCAAGTTTTTTCCACGAAAAAATCGAAAGCTCGCGAACGCCAGCCAAAACAAGTCACAATCCAACTGCGAGCAAATGACCCGAAAAATGGCGCAAAACGTTCGGAGCACCCTAGCGGCCGAGGAAATCTTGTTTTTTCCACGAAAAAATCAGAAGCTCGCGAACGCCAGCCAAAACAAGTCACAATCCAACTGCGAGCAACTGACCCGAAAAATGGCGCAAAACGTTCGGAGCACCCTAGCGGCCGAGGAAATCAAGTTTTTTCCACGAAAAAATCGAAAGCTCGCGAACGCCAGCCAAAACAAGTCACAATCCAACTGCGAGCAAATGACCCGAAAAATGGCGCAAAACGTTCGGAGCACCCTAGCGGCCGAGGAAATCAAGTTTTTTCCGCGAAAAAATCAGAAGCTCGCGAAAGCCAGCCAAAACAAGTCACAATCCAACTGCGAGCAAATGACCCGAAAAATGGCGCAAAACGTTCGGAGCACCCTAGCGGCCGAGGAAATCAAGCTTTTTCCACGAAAAAATCGAAAGCTCGCGAACGCCAGCCAAAACAAGTCACAATCCAACTGCGAGCAAATGACCCGAAAAATGGCGCAAAACGTTCGGAGCATCCTAGCGGCCGAGGAAATCAAGTTTATTCCACGAAAAAATCGAAAGCTCGCGAACGCCAGCCAAAACAAGTCACAATCCAACTGCGAGCAAATGACCCGAAAAATGGCGCAAAACGTTCGGAGCACCCTAGCGGCCGAGGAAATCAAGTTTTTTCCACGAAAAAATCGAAAGCTCGCGAACGCCAGCCAAAACAAGTCACAATCCAACTGCGAGCAAATGACCCGAAAAATGGCGCAAAACGTTCGGAGCACCCTAGCGGCCGAGGAAATCTTGTTTTTTCCACGAAAAAATCAGAAGCTCGCGAACGCCAGCCAAAACAAGTCACAATCCAACTGCGAGCAACTGACCCGAAAAATGGCGCAAAACGTTCGGAGCACCCTAGCGGCCGAGGAAATCAAGTTTTTTCCACGAAAATATCGAAAGCTCGCGAACGCCAGCCAAAACAAGTCACAATCCAACTGCGAGCAAATGACCCGAAAAATGGCGCAAAACGTTTGGAGCACCCTAGCGGCCGAGGAAATCAAGTTTTTTCCGCGAAAAAATCAGAAGCTCGCGAACGCCAGCCAAAACAAGTCACAATCCAACTGCGAGCAAATGACCAGAAAAATGGCGCAAAACGTTCGGAGCACCCTAGCGGCCGAGGAAATCAGGTTTTTTCCACGAAAAAATCAGAAGCTCGCGAACGCCAGGCAAAACAAGTCACAATCCAACTGCGAGCAAATGACCCGAAAAATGGCGCAAAACGTTCGGAGCACCCTAGCGGCCGAGGAAATCAAGTTTTTTCCACGAAAAAATCGAAAGCTCGCGAACGCCAGCCAAAACAAGTCACAATCCAACTGCGAGCAAATGACCCGAAAAATGGCACAAAACGTTCGGAGCACCCTAGCGGCCGAGGAAATCAAGTTTTTTCCACGAAAAAATCAGAAGCTCGCGAACGCCAGCCAAAACAAGTCACAATCCAACTGCGAGCAAATGACCCGAAAAATGGCGCAAAACGTTCGGAGCACCCTAGCGGCCGAGGAAATCAATTTTTTTCCGCGAAAAAATCAGAAGCTCGCGAACGCCAGCCAAAACAAGTCACAATCCAACTGCGAGCAAATGACCCGAAAAATGGCGCAAAACGTTCGGAGCACCCTAGCGGCCGAGGAAATCAATTTTTTTCCGCGAAAAAATCAGAAGATCGCGAAAGCCAGCCAAAACAAGTCACAATCCAACTGCGAGCAAATGACCCGAAAAATGGCGCAAAACGTTCGGAGCACCCTAGCGGCCGAGGAAATCAAGTTTTTTCCACGAAAAAATCAGAAGCTCGCGAACGCCAGCCAAAACAAGTCACAATCCAACTGCGAGCAAATGACCCGAAAAATGGCGCAAAACGTTCGGAGCACCCTAGCGGCTGACGAAATCAATTTTTTTCCGCGCAAAAATCAGAAGCTCGCGAACGCCAGTCAAAATAAGTTACAATCCAACTGCGAGCAAATGACCCGAAAAATGGCGCAAAACGTTCGGAGCACCCTAGCGGCCGAGGAAATCAAGTTTTTTCCACGAAAAAATCGAAAGCTCGCGAACGCCAGCCAAAACAAGTCACAATCCTACTGCGAGCAAATGACCCGAAAAATGGCGCAAAACGTTCGGAGCACCCTAGCGGCCGAGGAAATCAATTTTTTTCCGCGCAAAAATCAGAAGCTCGCGAACGCCAGCCAAAACAAGTTACAATCCAACTGCGAGCAAATAACCCGAAAAATGGCGCAAAACGTTCGGAGCACCCTAGCGGCCGAGGAAATCAAGTTTTTTCCACGAAAAAATCAGAAGCTCGCGAACGCCAGCCAAAACAAGTCACAATCCAACTGCGAGCAAATGACCCGAAAAATGGCGCAAAACGTTCGGAGCACCCTAGCGGCCGAGGAAATCAATTTTTTTCCGCGAAAAAATCAGAAGCTCGCGAACGCCAGCCAAAACAAGTTACAATCCAACTGCGAGCAAATAACCCGAAAAATGGCGCAAAACGTTCGGAGCACCCTAGCGGCCGAGGAAATCAAGTTTTTTTCCGCGAAAAAATCAGAAGCTCGCGAAAGCCAGCCAAAACAAGTCACAATCCAACTGCGAGCAAATGACCCGAAAAATGGCGCAAAACGTTCGGAGCACCCTAGCGGCCGAGGAAATCAAGTTTTTTTCCGCGAAAAAATCAGAAGCTCGCGAACGCCAGCCAAAACAAGTCACAATCCAACTGCGAGCAAATGACCCGAAAAATGGCGCAAAACGTTCGGAGCACCCTAGCGGCCGAGGAAATCAAGTTTTTTCCACGAAAAAATCGAAAGCTCGCGAACGCCAGCCAAAACAAGTTACAATCCAACTGCGAGCATTTAACCCGAAAAATGGCGCAAAACGTTCGGAGCACCCTAGCGGCCGAGGAAATCAAGTTTTTTCCACGAACAAATCAGAAGCTCGCGAACGCCAGCCAAAACAAGTCACAATCCAACTGCGAGCAAATAATCCGAAAAATGGCGCAAAACGTTCGGAGCACCCTAGCGGCCGAGGAAATCAAGTTTTTTCCACGAAAAAATCAGAAGCTCGCGAACGCCAGCCAAAACAAGTCACAATCCAACTGCGAGCAAATGACCCGAAAATGGCGCAAAACGTTCGGAGCACCCTAGCGGCCGACGAAATCAAGTTTTTTCCGCGAATAAATCAGAAGCTCGCGAACGGCACCCAAAACAAGCCACAATCCAACTGCGAGCAAATGACCCGAAAAATGGCGCAAAACGTTCGGAGCACCCTAGCGGCTGACGAAATCAAGTTTTTTCCGCGAAAAAATCAGAAGCTCGCGAACGCCAGCCAAAACAAGTCACAATCCAACTGCGAGCAAATGACCCGAAAAATGGCACAAAACGTTCGGAGCACCATAGCGGCCGAGGAAATCAAGTTTTTTCCACGAAAAAATCAGAAGCTCGCGAACGCCAGCCAAAACAAGTCACAATCCAACTGCGAGCAAATGACCCGAAAAATGGCGCGAAACGTTCGGAGCACCCTAGCGGCCGAGGAAATCAATTTTTTTCCGCGAAAAAATCAGAAGCTCGCGAACGCCAGCCAAAACAAGTCACAATCCAACTGCGAGCAAATGACCCGAAAAATGGCGCAAAACGTTCGGAGCACACTAGCGGCCGAGAAGATCCAGTTTTTTCCGCGAAAAAATCAAAAGCCCGCGAACGGCAGCCAAAACATGTCACAATCCAACTGCGAGCAAATGACCCGAAAAAGGGCGCAAAACGTGCGGATCACCCTAGCGGCCGAGAAAATCCAGTTTTTTCCGCGAAAAAATCAAAAGCCCGCGAACGGCAGCCAAAACATGTCACAATCCAACTGCGAGCAAATGACCCGAAAAAGGACGCAAACGTGCGGAGCACCCTATCGGCCGAGGAAATCCAGTTTTTTCCGCGAAAAAATCAAAAGCCCGCGAACGCCAGCCAAAACAAGTCACAATCCAACTGCGAGCAAATGACCCGAAAAATGGCGCGAAACGTTCGGAGCACCCTAGTGGCCGAGGAAATCAATTTTTTTCCACGAACAAATCAGAAGCTCGCGAACGCCAGCCAAAACAAGTCACAATCCAACTGCGAGCAAATGACCCGAAAAATGGCGCAAAACGTTCGGAGCACCCTAGCGGCCGAGGAAATCAAGTTTTTTCCGCGAAAAAATCAGAAGCTCGCGAACGCCAGCCAAAACAAGTTACAATCCAACTGCGAGCAAATAATCCGAAAAATGGCGCAAAACGTTCGGAGCACCCTAGCGGCCGAGGAAATCAAGTTTTTTTCCGCGAAAAAATCAGAAGCTCGCGAAAGCCAGCCAAAACAAGTCACAATCCAACTGCGAGCAAATGACCCGAAAAATGGCGCAAAACGTTCGGAGCACCCTAGCGGCCGAGGAAATCAAGTTTTTTCCGCGAAAAAATCAGAAGCTCGCGAACGCCAGCCAAAACAAGTTACAATCCAACTGCGAGCAAATAATCCGAAAAATGGCGCAAAACGTTCGGAGCACCCTAGCGGCCGAGGAAATCAAGTTTTTTTCCGCGAAAAAATCAGAAGCTCGCGAAAGCCAGCCAAAACAAGTCACAATCCAACTGCGAGCAAATGACCCGAAAAATGGCGCAAAACGTTCGGAGCACCCTAGCGGCCGAGGAAATCAAGTTTTATTCCGCGAAAAAATCAGAAGCTCGCGAACGCCAGCCAAAACAAGTCACAATCCAACTGCGAGCAAATGACCCGAAAAATGGCGCAAAACGTTCGGAGCACCCTAGCGGCCGAGGAAATCAAGTTTTTTCCACGAAAAAATCAGAAGCTCGCGAACGCCAGCCAAAACAAGTTACAATCCAACTGCGAGCATTTAACCCGAAAAATGGCGCAAAACGTTCGGAGCACCCTAGCGGCCGAGGAAATCAAGTTTTATTCCGCGAAAAAATCAGAAGCTCGCGAACGCCAGCCAAAACAAGTCACAATCCAACTGCGAGCAAATGACCCGAAAAATGGCGCAAAACGTTCGGAGCACCCTAGCGGCCGAGGAAATCAAGTTTTTTCCACGAAAAAATCAGAAGCTCGCGAACGCCAGCCAAAACAAGTTACAATCCAACTGCGAGCATTTAACCCGAAAAATGGCGCAAAACGTTCGGAGCACCCTAGCGGCCGAGGAAATCAAGTTTTTTCCACGAAAAAATCAGAAGCTCGCGAACGCCAGCCAAAACAAGTCACAATCCAACTGCGAGCAAATGACCCGAAAAATGGCGCAAAACGTTCGGGGCACCCTAGCGGCCGAGGAAATCAATTTTTTTCCGCGAAAAAATCAGAAGCTCGCGAACGCCAGCCAAAACAAGTCACAATCCAACTGCGAGCAAATGACCCGAAAAATGGCGCAAAACGTTCGGAGCACCCTAGCGGCCGTGGAAATCAAGTTTTTTCCACGAAAAAATCAGAAGCTCGCGAACGCCAGCCAAAACAAGTCACAATCCAACTGCGAGCAAATGACGCGAAAAATGGCGCAAAACGTTCGGAGCACCCTAGCGGCCGAGGAAATCAATTTTTTTCCGCGAAAAAATCAGAAGCTCGCGAACGCCAGCCAAAACAAGTCACAATCCAACTGCGAGCAAAAGACCCGAAAAATGGCGCAAAACGTTCGGAGCACCCTAGCGGCCGAGGAAATCAAGTTTTTTTCCGCGAAAAAATCGAAAGCTCGCGAACGCCAGCCAAAACAAGTCACAATCCAACTGCGAGCAAATGACCCGAAAAATGGCGCAAAACGTTCGGAGCACCCTAGCGGCCGAGGAAATCAAGTTTTTTCCACGAAAAAATCAGAAGCTCGCGAACGCCAGCCAAAACAAGTCACAATCCAACTGCGAGCAAATGACCCGAAAAAGGGCGCAAAACGTTCGGAGCACCCTAGCGGCCGAGGAAATCAAGTTTTTTCCGCGAAAAAATCAGAAGCTCGCGAACGCCAGCCAAAACAAGTCACAATCCAACTGCGAGCAAATGACCCGAAAAATGGCGCAAAACGTACGGAGCACCCTAGCGGCCGAGGAAATCAAGTTTTTTCCGCGAAAAAATCAGAAGCTCGCGAACGCTAGCCAAAACAAGTCACAATCCAACTGCGAGCAAATGACCCGAAAAATGGCGCAAAACGTTCGGAGCATCCTAGCGGCCGAGGAAATCAAGTTTTTTCCGCGAAAAA
The DNA here is from genome assembly GCA_963942545.1 of Oxycera nigricornis. Lineage (NCBI taxonomy): Eukaryota > Metazoa > Arthropoda > Insecta > Diptera > Stratiomyidae > Oxycera > Oxycera nigricornis. The sequence continues at coordinate 79,422,927 of OZ012661.1, forward strand.
ATCAGAAGCTCGCGAACGCCAGCCAAAACAAGTCACAATCCAACTGCGAGCAAATGACCCGAAAAATGGCGCAAAACGTACGGAGCACCCTAGCGGCCGAGGAAATCAAGTTTTTTCCGCGAAAAAATCAGAAGCTCGCGAACGCCAGCCAAAACAAGTCACAATCCAACTGCGAGCAAATGACCCGAAAAATGGCGCAAAACGTTCGGAGCATCCTAGCGGCCGAGGAAATCAAGTTTTTTCCGCGAAAAAATCAGAAGGTCGCGAACGCCAGCCAAAACAAGTCACAATCCAACTGCGAGCAAATGACCCGAAAAATGGCGCAAAACGTCCGGAGCACCCTAGCGGCCGAGGAAATCAAGTTTTTTCGCGAAAAAATCAGAAGCTCGCGAACGCCAGCCAAAACAAGTCACAATCCAACTGCGAGCAAATGACCCGAAAAATGGCGCAAAACATTCGGAGCACCCTAGCGGCCGAGGAAATCAAGTTTTTTCCGCGAAAAAATCAGAAGCTCGCGAACGCCAGCCGAAACAAGTCACAATCCAACTGCGAGCAAATGACCCGAAAAATGGCGCAAAACGTTCGGAGCACCCTAGCGGCCGAGAAAATCAAGTTTTTTCCGCGAAAAAATCGAAAGCTCGCGAACGCCAGCCAAAACAAGTCACAATCCAACTGCGAGCAAATGACCCGAAAAACGCGCAAAACGTTCGGAGCATCCTAGCGTCCGAGAAATACAATTTTTTTCCACGAAAAAATCAGAAGCTCGCGAACGCCTGCCAAAACAAGTCACAATCCAACTGCGAGCAAATGACCTCAAAAATGGCGCAAAACGTTCGGAGCACCCTAGCGGCCGAGGAAATCAATTTTTTTCCGCGCAAAAACAGAAGCTCGCGAACGCCAGCCAAAACAAGTCACAATCCAACTGCGAGCAAATGACCCGAAAAATGGCGCAAAACGTTCGGAGCACCCTAGCGGCCGAGGAAATCAATTTTTTTCCGCGAAAAAATCAGAAGCTCGAGAACGCCAGCCAAAACAAGTTACAATCCAACTGCGAGCAAATAATCCGAAAAATGGCGCAAAACGTTCGGAGCACCCTAGCGGCCGAGGAAATCAAGTTTTTTTCCGCGAAAAAATCAGAAGCTCGCGAAAGCCAGCCAAAACAAGTCACAATCCAACTGCGAGCAAATGACCCGAAAAATGGCGCAAAACGTTCGGAGCACCCTAGCGGCCGAGGAAATCAAGTTTTTTTCCGCGAAAAAATCAGAAGCTCGCGAACGCCAGCCAAAACAAGTCACAATCCAACTGCGAGCAAATGACCCGAAAAATGGAGCAAAACGTTCGGAGCACCCTAGCGGCCGAGGAAATCAAGTTTTTTCCACGAAAAAATCAGAAGCTCGCGAACGCCAGCCAAAACAAGTCACAATCCAACTGCGAGCAAATGACCCGAAAAATGGCGCAAAACGTTCGGAGCACCCTAGCGGCCGAGGAAATCAAGTTTTTTCCGCGAAAAAATCAGAAGCTCGCCAACGCCAGCCAAAACAAGTCACAATCCAACTGCGAGCAAATGACCCGAAAAATGGCGCAAAACGTTCGGAGCACCCTAGCGGCCGAGGAAATCAAGTTTTTTCCGCGAAAAAATCAGAAGCTCGCGAACGCCAGCCAAAACAAGTCACAATCCAACTGCGAGCAAATGACCCGAAAAATGGCGCAAAACATTCGGAGCACCCTAGCGGCCGAGGAAATCAAGTTTTTTCCACGAAAAAATCAGAAGCTCGCGAACGCCAGCCAAAACAAGTCACAATCCAACTGCGAGCAAATGACCCGAAAAATGGCGCAAAACGTTTGGAGCACCCTAGCGGCCGAGGAAATCAAGTTTTTTCCACGAAAAAATCGAAAGCTCGCGAACGCCAGCCAAAACAAGTCACAATCCAACTGCGAGCAAATGACCCGAAAAATGGCGCAAAACGTTCGGAGCACCCTAGCGGCCGAGGAAATCAAGTTTTTTCCACAAAAAAATCGAAAGCTCGCGAACGCCAGCCAAAACAAGTCACAATCCAACTGCGAGCAAATGACCCGAAAAGTGGCGCAAAACGTTCGGAACACCCTAGCGGCCGAGAAAATCAAGTTTTTTCCGTGAAAAAATCAGAAGCTCGCGAACGCCAGCCAAAACAAGTCACAATCCAACTGCGAGCAAATGACCCGAAAAATGGCGCAAAACGTTCGGAGCACCCTAGCGGCCGAGGAAATCAAGTTTTTTCCGCGAAAAAATCAGAAGCTCGCGAACGCCAGCCAAAACAAGTCACAATCCAACTGCGAGCAAATGACCCGAAAAATGGCGCAAAACGTTCGGAGCATCCTAGCGGCCGAGGAAATCAAGTTTTTTCCGCGAAAAAATCAGAAGCTCGCGAACGCCAGCCAAAACAAGTCACAATCCAACTGCGAGCAAATGACCCGAAAAATGGCGCAAAACATTCGGAGCACCCTAGCGGCCGAGGAAATCAAGTTTTTTCCGCGAAAAAATCAGAAGCTCGCGAACGCCAGCCAAAACAAGTCACAATCCAACTGCGAGCAAATGACCCGAAAAATGGCGCAAAACGTTCGGAACACGCTAGCGGCCGAGGAAATCAAGTTTTTTCGCGAAAAAATCAGAAGCTCGCGAACGCCAGCCAAAACAAGTCACAATCCAACTGCGAGCAAATGACCCGAAAAATGGCGCAAAACGTTCGGAGCACCCTAGCGGCCGAGGAAATCAAGTTTTTTCCACGAAAAAATCAGAAGCTCGCGAACGCCAGCCAAAACAAGTCACAATCCAACTGCGAGCAAATGACCCGAAAAATGGCGCAAAACGTTCGGAGCACGCTAGCGGCCGAGGAAATCAAGTTTTTTCGCGAAAAAATCAGAAGCTCGCGAACGCCAGCCAAAACAAGTCACAATCCAACTGCGAGCAAATGACCCGAAAAATGGCGCAAAACGTTCGGAGCACCCTAGCGGCCGAGGAAATCAAGTTTTTTCCGCGAAAAAATCAGAAGCTCGCGAACGCCAGCCAAAACAAGTCACAATCCAACTGCGAGCAAATGACCCGAAAAATGGCGCAAAACGTACGGAGCACCCTAGCGGCCGAGGAAATCAAGTTTTTTCCGCGAAAAAATCAGAAGCTCGCGAACGCCAGCCAAAACAAGTCACAATCCAACTGCGAGCAAATGACCCGAAAAATGGCGCAAAACGTTCGGAGCATCCTAGCGGCCGAGGAAATCAAGTTTTTTCCGCGAAAAAATCAGAAGCTCGCGAACGCCAGCCAAAACAAGTCACAATCCAACTGCGAGCAAATGACCCGAAAAATGGCGCAAAACGTTCGGAGCATCCTAGCGGCCGAGGAAATCAAGTTTTTTCCGCGAAAAAATCAGAAGCTCGCGAACGCCAGCCAAAACAAGTCACAATCCAACTGCGAGCAAATGACCCGAAAAATGGCGCAAAACGTTCGGAGCACCCTAGCGGCCGAGGAAATCAAGTTTTTTCCGCGAAAAAATCGAAAGCTCGCGAACGCCAGCCAAAACAAGTCACAATCCAACTGCGAGCAAATGACCCGAAAAATGGCGCAAAACGTTCGGAGCATCCTAGCGTCCGAGAAATACAATTTTTTTCCACGAAAAAATCAGAAGCTCGCGAACGCCAGCCAAAACAAGTCACAATCCAACTGCGAGCAAATGACCCGAAAAATGGCGCAAAACATTCGGAGCACCCTAGCGGCCGAGGAAATCAAGTTTTTTCCGCGAAAAAATCAGAAGCTCGCGAACGCCAGCCAAAACAAGTCACAATCCAACTGCGAGCAAATGACCCGAAAAATGGCGCAAAACGTTTGGAGCACCCTAGCGGCCGAGGAAATCAAGTTTTTTCCACGAAAAAATCGAAAGCTCGCGAACGCCAGCCAAAACAAGTCACAATCCAACTGCGAGCAAATGACCCGAAAAATGGCGCAAAACGTTCGGAGCACCCTAGCGGCCGAGGAAATCAAGTTTTTTCCACAAAAAAATCGAAAGCTCGCGAACGCCAGCCAAAACAAGTCACAATCCAACTGCGAGCAAATGACCCGAAAAGTGGCGCAAAACGTTCGGAACACCCTAGCGGCCGAGAAAATCAAGTTTTTTCCGTGAAAAAATCAGAAGCTCGCGAACGCCAGCCAAAACAAGTCACAATCCAACTGCGAGCAAATGACCCGAAAAATGGCGCAAAACGTTCGGAGCACCCTAGCGGCCGAGGAAATCAAGTTTTTTCCGCGAAAAAATCAGAAGCTCGCGAACGCCAGCCAAAACAAGTCACAATCCAACTGCGAGCAAATGACCCGAAAAATGGCGCAAAACGTTCGGAGCATCCTAGCGGCCGAGGAAATCAAGTTTTTTCCGCGAAAAAATCAGAAGCTCGCGAACGCCAGCCAAAACAAGTCACAATCCAACTGCGAGCAAATGACCCGAAAAATGGCGCAAAACATTCGGAGCACCCTAGCGGCCGAGGAAATCAAGTTTTTTCCGCGAAAAAATCAGAAGCTCGCGAACGCCAGCCAAAACAAGTCACAATCCAACTGCGAGCAAATGACCCGAAAAATGGCGCAAAACGTTCGGAGCACCCTAGCGGCCGAGAAAATCAAGTTTTTTCCGCGAAAAAATCGAAAGCTCGCGAACGCCAGCCAAAACAAGTCACATTCCAACTGCGAGCAAATGACCCGAAAAATGGCGCAAAACGTTCGGAGCATCCTAGCGTCCGAGAAATACAATTTTTTTCCACGAAAAAATCAGAAGCTCGCGAACGCCTGCCAAAACAAGTCACAATCCAACTGCGAGCAAATGACCCGAAAAATGGCGCAAAACGTTCGGAGCACGCTAGCGGCCGAGGAAATCAAGTTTTTTCGCGAAAAAATCAGAAGCTCGCGAACGCCAGCCAAAACAAGTCACAATCCAACTGCGAGCAAATGACCCGAAAAATGGCGCAAAACGTTCGGAGCACCCTAGCGGCCGAGGAAATCAAGTTTTTTCCACGAAAAAATCAGAAGCTCGCGAACGCCAGCCAAAACAAGTCACAATCCAACTGCGAGCAAATGACCCGAAAAATGGCGCAAAACGTTCGGAGCACGCTAGCGGCCGAGGAAATCAAGTTTTTTCGCGAAAAAATCAGAAGCTCGCGAACGCCAGCCAAAACAAGTCACAATCCAACTGCGAGCAAATGACCCGAAAAATGGCGCAAAACGTTCGGAGCACCCTAGCGGCCGAGGAAATCAAGTTTTTTCCACGAAAAAATCAGAAGCTCGCGAACGCCAGCCAAAACAAGTCACAATCCAACTGCGAGCAAATGACCCGAAAAATGGCGCAAAACGTTCGGAGCACGCTAGCGGCCGAGGAAATCAAGTTTTTTCGCGAAAAAATCAGAAGCTCGCGAACGCCAGCCAAAACAAGTCACAATCCAACTGCGAGCAAATGACCCGAAAAATGGCGCAAAACGTTCGGAGCACCCTAGCGGCCGAGGAAATCAAGTTTTTTCCGCGAAAAAATCAGAAGCTCGCGAACGCCAGCCAAAACAAGTCACAATCCAACTGCGAGCAAATGACCCGAAAAATGGCGCAAAACGTACGGAGCACCCTAGCGGCCGAGGAAATCAAGTTTTTTCCGCGAAAAAATCAGAAGCTCGCGAACGCCAGCCAAAACAAGTCACAATCCAACTGCGAGCAAATGACCCGAAAAATGGCGCAAAACGTTCGGAGCATCCTAGCGGCCGAGGAAATCAAGTTTTTTCCGCGAAAAAATCAGAAGCTCGCGAACGCCAGCCAAAACAAGTCACAATCCAACTGCGAGCAAATGACCCGAAAAATGGCGCAAAACGTTCGGAGCATCCTAGCGGCCGAGGAAATCAAGTTTTTTCCGCGAAAAAATCAGAAGCTCGCGAACGCCAGCCAAAACAAGTCACAATCCAACTGCGAGCAAATGACCCGAAAAATGGCGCAAAACGTTCGGAGCACCCTAGCGGCCGAGGAAATCAAGTTTTTTCCGCGAAAAAATCGAAAGCTCGCGAACGCCAGCCAAAACAAGTCACAATCCAACTGCGAGCAAATGACCCGAAAAATGGCGCAAAACGTTCGGAGCATCCTAGCGTCCGAGAAATACAATTTTTTTCCACGAAAAAATCAGAAGCTCGCGAACGCCAGCCAAAACAAGTCACAATCCAACTGCGAGCAAATGACCCGAAAAATGGCGCAAAACATTCGGAGCACCCTAGCGGCCGAGGAAATCAAGTTTTTTCCGCGAAAAAATCAGAAGCTCGCGAACGCCAGCCAAAACAAGTCACAATCCAACTGCGAGCAAATGACCCGAAAAATGGCGCAAAACGTTCGGAGCACCCTAGCGACCGAGAAAATCAAGTTTTTTCCGCGAAAAAATCGAAAGCTCGCGAACGCCAGCCAAAACAAGTCACAATCCAACTGCGAGCAAATGACCCGAAAAATGGCGCAAAACGTTCGGAGCATCCTAGCGTCCGAGAAATACAATTTTTTTCCACGAAAAAATCAGAAGCTCGCGAACGCCTGCCAAAACAAGTCACAATCCAACTGCGAGCAAATGACCTCAAAAATGGCGCAAAACGTTCGGAGCACCCTAGCGGCCGAGGAAATCAAGTTTTTTCCACGAAAAAATCAGAAGCTCGCGAACGCCAGCCAAAACAAGTCACAATCCAACTGCGAGCAAATGACCCGAAAAATGGCGCGAAACGTTCGGAGCACCCTAGCGGCCGAGGAAATCAAGTTTTTTCCGCGAAAAAATCAGAAGCTCGCGAACGCCAGCCAAAACAAATCACAATCCAACTGCGAGCAAATGACCCGAAAAATGGCGCAAAACGTTCGGAGCACGCTAGCGGCCGAGGAAATCAAGTTTTTTCGCGAAAAAATCAGAAGCTCGCGAACGCCAGCCAAAACAAGTCACAATCCAACTGCGAGCAAATGACCCGAAAAATGGCGCAAAACATTCGGAGCACCCTAGCGGCCGAGGAAATCAAGTTTTTTCCGCGAAAAAATCAGAAGCTCGCGAACGCCAGCCAAAACAAGTCACAATCCAACTGCGAGCAAATGACCCGAAAAATGGCGCAAAACGTTCGGAGCACCCTAGCGGCCGAGAAAATCAAGTTTTTTCCGCGAAAAAATCGAAAGCTCGCGAACGCCAGCCAAAACAAGTCACAATCCAACTGCGAGCAAATGACCCGAAAAATGGCGCAAAACGTTCGGAGCATCCTAGCGTCCGAGAAATACAATTTTTTTCCACGAAAAAATCAGAAGCTCGCGAACGCCTGCCAAAACAAGTCACAATCCAACTGCGAGCAAATGACCTCAAAAATGGCGCAAAACGTTCGGAGCACCCTAGCGGCCGAGGAAATCAAGTTTTTTCCACGAAAAAATCAGAAGCTCGCGAACGCCAGCCAAAACAAGTCACAATCCAACTGCGAGCAAATGACCCGAAAAATGGCGCAAAACGTTCGGAGCACCCTAGTGGCCGAGGAAATCAAGTTTTTTCCGCGAAAAAATCAGAAGCTCGCGAACGCCAGCCAAAACAAGTCACAATCCAACTGCGAGCAAATGACCCGAAAAATGGCGCAAAACGTGCGGAGCACCCTAGCGGGCGAGGAAATCCAGTTTTTTCCGCGAAAAAATCAAAAGCCCGCGAACGGCAGCCAAAACATGTCACAATCCAACTGCGAGCAAATGACCCGAAAAAGGGCGCAAAACGTTCGGAGCATCCTAGCGGCCGAGGAAATCAAGTTTTTTCCGCGAAAAAATCAGAAGCTCGCGAACGCCAGCCAAAACAAGTCACATTCCAACTGCGAGCAAATGACCCGAAAAATGGCGCAAAACGTTCGGAGCACCCAAGCGGCCGAGGAAATCAAGTTTTTTCCGCGAAAAAATCGAAAGCTCGCGAACGCCAGCCAAAACAAGTCACAATCCAACTGCGAGCAAATGACCCGAAAAATGGCGCAAAACGTTCGGAGCATCCTAGCGGCCGAGGAAATCAAGTTTTTTCCGCGAAAAAATCAGAAGCTCGCGAACGCCAGCCAAAACAAGTCACAATCCTACTGCGAGCAAATGACCCGAAAAATGGCGCAAAACGTTCGGAGCACCCTAGCGGCCGAGGAAATCAAGTTTTTTCGCGAAAAAATCAGAAGCTCGCGAACGCCAGCCAAAACAAGTCACATTCCAACTGCGAGCAAATGACCCGAAAAATGGCGCAAAACGTTCGGAGCACCCAAGCGGCCGAGGAAATCAAGTTTTTTCCGCGAAAAAATCGAAAGCTCGCGAACGCCAGCCAAAACAAGTCACAATCCAACTGCGAGCAAATGACCCGAAATATGGCGCAAAACGTTCGGAGCATCCTAGCGGCCGAGGAAATCAAGTTTTTTCCGCGAAAAAATCAGAAGCTCGCGAACGCCAGCCAAAACAAGTCACAATCCAACTGCGAGCAAATGACCCGAAAAATGGCGCAAAACGTTCGGAGCACCCTAGCGGCCGAGGAAATCAAGTTTTTTCGCGAAAAAATCAGAAGCTCGCGAACGCCAGCCAAAACAAGTCACAATCCAACTGCGAGCAAATGACCCGAAAAATGGCGCAAAACATTCGGAGCACCCTAGCGGCCGAGGAAATCAAGTTTTTTCCACGAAAAAATCAGAAGCTCGCGAACGCCAGCCAAAACAAGTCACAATCCAACTGCGAGCAAATGACCCGAAAAATGGCGCAAAACGTTCGGAGCACCCTAGCGGCCGAGGAAATCAAGTTTTTTCCGCGAAAAAATCAGAAGCTCGCGAACGCCAGCCAAAACAAGTCACAATCCAACTGCGAGCAAATGACCCGAAAAATGGCGCAAAACGTTCGGAGCACCCTAGCGGCCGAGAAAATCAAGTTTTTTCCGCGAAAAAATCAGAAGCTCGCGAACGCCAGCCAAAACAAGTCACAATCCAACTGCGAGCAAATGACCCGAAAAATGGCGCAAAACGTTCGGAGCACCCTAGCGGCCGAGGAAATCAAGCTTTTTCCACGAAAAAATCGAAAGCTCGCGAACGCCAGCCAAAACAAGTCACAATCCAACTGCGAGCAAATGACCCGAAAAATGGCGCAAAACGTTCGGAGCACCCTAGCGGCCGAGGAAATCAAGTTTTTTCCACGAAAAAATCAGAAGCTCGCGAACGCCAGCCAAAACAAGTCACAATCCAACTGCGAGCAAATGACCCGAAAAATGGCGCAAAACGTTCGGAGCACCCTAGCGGCCGAGGAAATCAAGTTTTTTCCGCGAAAAAATCAGAAGCTCGCGAACGCCAGCCAAAACAAGTCACAATCCAACTGCGAGCAAATGACCCGAAAAATGGCGCAAAACGTTCGGAGCACCCTAGCCGCCGAGAAAATCAAGTTTTTTCCACGAAAAAATCAGAAGCTCGCGAACGCCAGCCAAAACAAGTCACATTCCAACTGCGAGCAAATGACCCGAAAATTGGCGCAAAACGTTCGGAGCACCCAAGCGGCCGAGGAAATCAAGTTTTTTCCGCGAAAAAATCAGAAGCTCGCGAACGCCAGCCAAAACATTTCACAATCCAACTGCGAGCAAATGACCCGAAAAATGGCGCAAAACGTTCGGAGCACCCTAGCGGCCGAGGAAATCAAGTTTTTTCCGCGAAAAAATCAGAAGCTCGCGAACGCCAGCCAAAACAAGTCACAATCCAACTGCGAGCAAATGACCCGAAAAATGGCGCTAAACGTTCGGAGCACCCTAGCGGCCGAGGAAATCAAGTTTTTTCCACGAAAAAATCAGAAGCTCGCGAACGCCAGCCAAAACAAGTCACAATCCAACTGCGAGCAAATGACCCGAAAAATGGCGCAAAACGTTCGGAGCACCCTAGCGGCCGAGGAAATCAAGTTTTTTCCGCGAAAAAATCAGAAGCTCGCGAACGCCAGGCAAAACAAGTCACAATCCAACTGCGAGCAAATGACCCGAAAAATGGCGCAAAACGTTCGGAGCACCCTAGCGGCCGCGGAAATCAAGTTTTTTCCACGAAAAAATCAGAAGCTCGCAAACGCCAGCCAAAACAAGTCACAATCCAACTGCGAGCAAATGACCCGAAAAATGGCGCAAAACGTTCGGAGCACCCTAGCGGCCGAGGAAATCAAGTTTTTTCCGCGAAAAAATCAGAAGCTCGCGAACGCCAGCCAAAACAAGTCACAATCCAACTGCGAGCAAATGACCCGAAAAATGGCGCAAAACATTCGGAGCACCCTAGCGGCCGAGGAAATCAAGTTTTTTCCGCGAAAAAATCAGAAGCTCGCGAACGCCAGCCAAAACAAGTCACAATCCAACTGCGAGCAAATGACCCGAAAAATGGCGCAAAACGTTCGGAGCACCCTAGCGGCCGAGGAAATCAATTTTTTTCCGCGAAAAAATCAGAAGCTCGCGAACGCCAGCCAAAACAAGTCACATTCCAACTGCGAGCAAATGACCCGAAAAATGGCGCAAAACGTTCGGAGCACCCAAGCGGCCGAGGAAATCAAGTTTTTTCCGCGAAAAAATCAGAAGCTCGCGAACGCCAGCCAAAGCAAGTCACAATCCAACTGCGAGCAAATGACCCGAAAAACGGCGCAAAACGTTCGGAGCACCCTAGCGGCCGAGGAAATCAAGTTTTTTCCGCGAAAAAATCAGAAGCTCGCGAACGCCAGCCAAAACAAGTCACATTCCAACTGCGAGCAAATGACCCGAAAAATGGCGCAAAACGTTCGGAGCACCCTAGCGGCCGAGGAAATCAAGTTTTTTCCACGAAAAAATCAGAAGCTCGCGAACGCCAGCCAAAACTAGTCACAATCCAACTGCGAGCAAATGACCCGAAAAATGGCGCAAAACGTTCGGAGCACCCTAGCGGCCGAGGAAATCAAGTTTTTTCCGCGAAAAAATCAGAAGCTCGCGAACGCCAGGCAAAACAAGTCACAATCCAACTGCGAGCAAATGACCCGAAAAATGGCGCAAAACGTTCGGAGCACCCTAGCGGCCGAGGAAATCAAGTTTTTTCCGCGAAAAAATCAGAAGCTCGCGAACGCCAGGCAAAACAAGTCACAATCCAACTGCGAGCAAATGACCCGAAAAATGGCGCAAAACGTTCGGAGCACCCTAGCGGCCGCGGAAATCAAGTTTTTTCCACGAAAAAATCAGAAGCTCGCAAACGCCAGCCAAAACAAGTCACAATCCAACTGCGAGCAAATGACCCGAAAAATGGCGCAAAACGTTCGGAGCACCCTAGCGGCCGAGGAAATCAAGTTTTTTCCGCGAAAAAATCAGAAGCTCGCGAACGCCAGCCAAAACAAGTCACAATCCAACTGCGAGCAAATGACCCGAAAAATGGCGCAAAACATTCGGAGCACCCTAGCGGCCGAGGAAATCAAGTTTTTTCCGCGAAAAAATCAGAAGCTCGCGAACGCCAGCCAAAACAAGTCACAATCCAACTGCGAGCAAATGACCCGAAAAATGGCGCAAAACGTTCGGAGCACCCTAGCGGCCGAGGAAATCAATTTTTTTCCGCGAAAAAATCAGAAGCTCGCGAACGCCAGCCAAAACAAGTCACATTCCAACTGCGAGCAAATGACCCGAAAAATGGCGCAAAACGTTCGGAGCACCCAAGCGGCCGAGGAAATCAAGTTTTTTCCGCGAAAAAATCAGAAGCTCGCGAACGCCAGCCAAAGCAAGTCACAATCCAACTGCGAGCAAATGACCCGAAAAACGGCGCAAAACGTTCGGAGCACCCTAGCGGCCGAGGAAATCAAGCTTTTTCCACGAAAAAATCGAAAGCTCGCGAACGCCAGCCAAAACTAGTCACAATCCAACTGCGAGCAAATGACCCGAAAAATGGCGCAAAACGTTCGGAGCACCCTAGCGGCCGAGGAAATCAAGTTTTTTCCGCGAAAAAATCAGAAGCTCGCGAACGCCAGGCAAAACAAGTCACAATCCAACTGCGAGCAAATGACCCGAAAAATGGCGCAAAACGTTCGGAGCACCCTAGCGGCCGCGGAAATCAAGTTTTTTCCACGAAAAAATCAGAAGCTCGCAAACGCCAGCCAAAACAAGTCACAATCCAACTGCGAGCAAATGACCCGAAAAATGGCGCAAAACGTTCGGAGCACCCTAGCGGCCGAGGAAATCAAGTTTTTTCCGCGAAAAAATCAGAAGCTCGCGAACGCCAGCCAAAACAAGTCACAATCCAACTGCGAGCAAAAGACCCGAAAAATGGCGCAAAACGTTCGGAGCACCCTAGCGGCCGCGAAAAAATCAGAAGCTCGCGAACGCCAGCCAAAACAAGTCACAATCCAACTGCGAGCAAATGACCCGAAAAATGGCGCAAAACGTTCGGAGCACCCTAGCGGCCGAGGAAATCAATTTTTTTCCGCGAAAAAATCAGAAGCTCGCGAACGCCAGCCAAAACAAGTCACATTCCAACTGCGAGCAAATGACCCGAAAAATGGCGCAAAACGTTCGGAGCACCCAAGCGGCCGAGGAAATCAAGTTTTTTCCGCGAAAAAATCAGAAGCTCGCGAACGCCAGGCAAAACAAGTCACAATCCAACTGCGAGCAAATGACCCGAAAAATGGCGCAAAACGTTTGGAGCACCCTAGCGGCCGAGGAAATCAAGCTTTTTCCACGAAAAAATCGAAAGCTCGCGAACGCCAGCCAAAACTAGTCACAATCCAACTGCGAGCAAATGACCCGAAAAATGGCGCAAAACGTTCGGAGCACCCTAGCGGCCGTGGAAATCAAGTTTTTTCCGCGAAAAAATCAGAAGCTCGCGAACGCCAGGCAAAACAAGTCACAATCCAACTGCGAGCAAATGACCCGAAAAATGGCGCAAAACGTTCGGAGCACCCTAGCGGCCGCGGAAATCAAGTTTTTTCCACGAAAAAATCAGAAGCTCGCAAACGCCAGCCAAAACAAGTCACAATCCAACTGCGAGCAAATGACCCGAAAAATGGCGCAAAACGTTCGGAGCACCCTAGCGGCCGAGGAAATCAAGTTTTTTCCGCGAAAAAATCAGAAGCTCGCGAACGCCAGCCAAAACAAGTCACAATCCAACTGCGAGCAAATGACCCGAAAAATGGCGCAAAACATTCGGAGCACCCTAGCGGCCGAGGAAATCAAGTTTTTTCCGCGAAAAAATCAGAAGCTCGCGAACGCCAGCCAAAACAAGTCACAATCCAACTGCGAGCAAATGACCCGAAAAATGGCGCAAAACGTTCGGAGCACCCTAGCGGCCGAGGAAATCAATTTTTTTCCGCGAAAAAATCAGAAGCTCGCGAACGCCAGCCAAAACAAGTCACATTCCAACTGCGAGCAAATGACCCGAAAAATGGCGCAAAACGTTCGGAGCACCCAAGCGGCCGAGGAAATCAAGTTTTTTCCGCGAAAAAATCAGAAGCTCGCGAACGCCAGCCAAAGCAAGTCACAATCCAACTGCGAGCAAATGACCCGAAAAACGGCGCAAAACGTTCGGAGCACCCTAGCGGCCGAGGAAATCAAGTTTTTTCCGCGAAAAAATCAGAAGCTCGCGAACGCCAGCCAAAACAAGTCACATTCCAACTGCGAGCAAATGACCCGAAAAATGGCGCAAAACGTTCGGAGCACCCAAGCGGCCGAGAAAATCAAGTTTTTTCCACGAAAAAATCAGAAGCTCGCGAACGCCAGCCAAAACAAGTCACAATCCAACTGCGAGCAAATGACCCGAAAAATGGCGCAAAACGTTCGGAGCACCCTAGCGGCCGAGGAAATCAAGTTTTTTCCACGAAAAAATCAGAAGCTCGCGAACGCCAGCCAAAACTAGTCACAATCCAACTGCGAGCAAATGACCCGAAAAATGGCGCAAAACGTTCGGAGCACCCTAGCGGCCGAGGAAATCAAGTTTTTTCCGCGAAAAAATCAGAAGCTCGCGAACGCCAGGCAAAACAAGTCACAATCCAACTGCGAGCAAATGACCCGAAAAATGGCGCAAAACGTTTGGAGCACCCTAGCGGCCGAGGAAATCAAGCTTTTTCCACGAAAAAATCGAAAGCTCGCGAACGCCAGCCAAAACAAGTCACAATCCAACTGCGAGCAAATGACCCGAAAAATGGCGCAAAACGTTCGGAGCACCCTAGCGGCCGAGGAAATCAAGTTTTTTCCACGAAAAAATCAGAAGCTCGCGAACGCCAGCCAAAACAAGTCACAATCCAACTGCGAGCAAATGACCCGAAAAATGGCGCAAAACGTTCGGAGCACCCTAGCGGCCGAGGAAATCAAGTTTTTTCCGCGAAAAAATCAGAAGCTCGCGAACGCCAGCCAAAACAAGTCACAATCCAACTGCGAGCAAATGACCCGAAAAATGGCGCAAAACGCTCGGAGCACCCTAGCGGCCGAGGAAATCAATTTTTTTCCGCGAAAAAATCAGAAGCTCGCGAACGCCAGCCAAAACAAGTCACAATCCAACTGCGAGCAAATGACCCGAAAAATGGCGCAAAACGTTCGGAGCACCCTAGCGGCCGAGGAAATCAAGTTTTTCCACGAAAAAATCAGAAGCTCGCGAACGCCAGCCAAAACAAGTCACAATCCAACTGCGAGCAAATGACCCGAAAAATGGCGCAAAACGTTCGGAGCACCCTAGCGGCCGCGGAAATCAAGTTTTTTCCACGAAAAAATCAGAAGCTCGCGAACGCCAGCCAAAACAAGTCACAATCCAACTGCGAGCAAATGACCCGAAAAATGGCGCAAAGCGTTCGGAGCACCCTAGCGGCCGAGGAAATCAAGTTTTTTCCGCGAAAAAATCAAAAGCTCGCGAACGCCAGCCAAAACAAGTCACAATCCAACTGCGAGCAAATGACCCGAAAAATGGCGCAAAACGTTCGGAGCACCCTAGCGGCCGAGGAAATCAAGTTTTTTCCACGAAAAAATCAGAAGCTCGCGAACGCCAGCCAAAACAAGTCACAATCCAACTGCGAGCAAATGACCCGAAAAATGGCGCAAAACGTTCGGAGCACCCTAGCGGCCGAGGAAATCAAGTTTTTTCCGCGAAAAAATCAGAAGCTCGCCAACGCCAGCCAAAACAAGTCACAATCCAACTGCGAGCAAATGACCCGAAAAATGGCGCAAAACGTTCGGAGCACCCTAGCGGCCGAGGAAATCAAGTTTTTTCCGCGAAAAAATCAGAAGCTCGCCAACGCCAGCCAAAACAAGTCACAATCCAACTGCGAGCAAATGACCCGAAAAATGGCGCAAAACGTTCGGAGCACCCTAGCGGCCGAGGAAATCAAGTTTTTTCCGCGAAAAAATCAGAAGCTCGCGAACGCCAGCCAAAACAAGTCACAATCCAACTGCGAGCAAATGACCCGAAAAATGGCGCAAAACGTTCGGAGCACCCTAGCGGCCGAGGAAATCAAGTTTTTTCCGCGAAAAAATCAGAAGCTCGCGAACGCCAGCCAAAACAAGTCACAATCCAACTGCGAGCAAATGACCCGAAAAATGGCGCAAAACATTCGGAGCACCCTAGCGGCCGAGGAAATCAAGTTTTTTCCACGAAAAAATCAGAAGCTCGCGAACGCCAGCCAAAACAAGTCACAATCCAACTGCGAGCAAATGACCCGAAAAATGGCGCAAAACGTTCGGAGCACCCTAGCGGCCGAGGAAATCAAGTTTTTTCCACGAAAAAATCAGAAGCTCGCGAACGCCAGCCAAAACAAGTCACAATCCAACTGCGAGCAAATGACCCGAAAAATGGCGCAAAACGTTCGGAGCACCCTAGCGGCCGAGGAAATCAATTTTTTTCCGCGAAAAAATCAGAAGCTCGCGAACGCCAGCCAAAACAAGTCACAATCCAACTGCGAGCAAATGACCCGAAAAATGGCGCAAAACGTTCGGAGCACCCTAGCGGCCGAGGAAATCAAGCTTTTTCCACGAAAAAATCGAAAGCTCGCGAACGCCAGCCAAAACAAGTCACAATCCAACTGCGAGCAAATGACCCGAAAAATGGCGCAAAACGTTCGGAGCACCCTAGCGGCCGAGGAAATCAAGTTTTTTCCACGAAAAAATCAGAAGCTCGCGAACGCCAGCCAAAACAAGTCACAATCCAACTGCGAGCAAATGACCCGAAAAATGGCGCAAAACGTTCGGAGCACCCTAGCGGCCGAGGAAATCAAGTTTTTTC
Source organism: Oxycera nigricornis (assembly GCA_963942545.1). Taxonomy (NCBI): domain Eukaryota; kingdom Metazoa; phylum Arthropoda; class Insecta; order Diptera; family Stratiomyidae; genus Oxycera; species Oxycera nigricornis. Next base: position 79,439,142 of record OZ012661.1, read on the forward strand.
CGCGAAAAAATCAGAAGCTCGCGAACGCCAGCCAAAACAAGTCACAATCCAACTGCGAGCAAATGACCCGAAAAATGGCGCAAAACGTTCGGAGCACCCTAGCGGCCGAGGAAATCTTGTTTTTTCCGCGAAAAAATCAGAAGCTCGCGAACGCCAGCCAAAACAAGTCACAATCCAACTGCGAGCAAATGACCCGAAAAATGGCGCAAAACGTTCGGAGCACCCTAGCGGCCGAGGAAATCAAGTTTTTCCACGAAAAAATCAGAAGCTCGCGAACGCCAGCCAAAACAAGTCACAATCCAACTGCGAGCAAATGACCCGAAAAATGGCGCAAAACGTGCGGAGCACCCTAGCGGGCGAGGAAATCCAGTTTTTTCCGCGAAAAAATAAAAAGCCCGCGAACGGCAGCCAAAACATGTCACAATCCAACTGCGAGCAAATGACCCGAAAAAGTGTGCAAAACGTTCGGAGCACCCTAGCGGCCGAGGAAATCAAGTTTTTTCCGCGAAAAAATCAGAAGCTCGCGAACGCCAGCCAAAACAAGTCACATTCCAACTGCGAGCAAATGACCCGAAAAATGGCGCAAAACGTTCGGAGCACCCAAGCGGCCGAGAAAATCAAGTTTTTTCCACGAAAAAATCAGAAGCTCGCGAACGCCAGCCAAAACAAGTCACAATCCAACTGCGAGCAAATGACCCGAAAAATGGCGCAAAACGTTCGGAGCACCCTAGCGGCCGAAAAAATCAATTTTTTTCCGCGAAAAAATCAGAAGCTCGCGAACGCCAGCCAAAACAAGTCACAATCCAACTGCGAGCAAAAGACCCGAAAAATGGCGCAAAACGTTCGGAGCACCCTAGCGGCCGAGGAAATCAAGTTTTTTCCGCGAAAAAATCAGAAGCTCGCGAACGCCAGGCAAAACAAGTCACAATCCAACTGCGAGCAAATGACCCGAAAAATGGCGCAAAACGTTTGGAGCACCCTAGCGGCCGAGGAAATCAAGCTTTTTCCACGAAAAAATCGAAAGCTCGCGAACGCCAGCCAAAACAAGTCACAATCCAACTGCGAGCAAATGACCCGAAAAATGGCGCAAAATGTTCGGAGCACCCTAGCGGCCGAGGAAATCAAGTTTTTTCCACGAAAAAATCAGAAGCTCGCGAACGCCAGCCAAAACAAGTCACAATCCAACTGCGAGCAAATGACCCGAAAAATGGCGCAAAACGTTCGGAGCACCCTAGCGGCCGAGGAAATCAAGTTTTTTCCGCGAAAAAATCAGAAGCTCGCGAACGCCAGCCAAAACAAGTTGTAGAGATCTTAAATCTCAACCATACTAATAATGTCCAACGTGCCGTAAGCAATTACATATCCTGCATACGGAAATGAGAGCCCACACAAGTTGCGGAATAACCCGAGCAACATGCACACGAGCACTTCAAAACAAAGAATCCAATAAATTATGTTCAAAGAACACATTCTTTCAACCATTGCCTTTGACCGCGTGCGACATTAAGACAATGCACACAAAAGGCATTGAGCCCAAAATAGACAAGTGCGTATGAGCATTGGAATAAAGATAATGATGTTGCACATGTAAGTTCATTTCACTTGTTTGAATTGCAACCACATGTGCAATATTGAGTATTGAATAGTGCTATGCTGAATAGACTTAAGATCATTTTTTGTAAGTAAAATATTGTATATAAACGACAAAATAATAAAGAAACGAACAGAAGTAGAACTGACTTCAAAGAGCGACATAACGCTGCTCTGTTCCTTAAAACGAACACTGGTCTTTTTTATTTCTCACCCTATTACGGCTGATTTGTCTTCGACAAATAACGCCTTTGTACTTGCGGAACCAAGGCCGCTAAGAAAATATACTTGGTAGGTATTTTAGCGCTTCCTGCTGAAAATGCATTTTTACTAATAGTGCATTCGCGAACCCCTTTCTTTTATTTCCCTCTCAAACTTTATGTGGCTCTACGACCAACACTACATGGCGATCCTGCAACCAATTGAACGATCCTGCAACCAATTGAACGATCCTGCAACCAATTGAACGATCCTGCAACCAATTGAACGATCCTGCAATCAATCAAACGGCCCTACAATGATGAAGACGCGACAAGATGAACGCAGCAGAGCTAGAAGTCATCAACAGGAAATTTGATGAGCTGTTTGCCTTATGCGCAGCAAACACTGCCAATAACCCTGTGACGACCCAAAAAGGCACGGAAGGGTATGATCCACGGAATCCTGCGATCAACAAGGAGGAAATATTATCAAAGAAACCAGGCCCACAACCAATCACGATTGAGCAGTATAAAAGCCGAAACCATCAAAGCTACGCTCCAAGGCCTATTAAACCAGCAGATACGAAGAAGAAGAGGACCAGAGGAGGAAAAGCTTTCAAACAAAGGAAACACCTGAAGGAGCTATACGTTCAACTCAGCATCGAGTCAAGTGCTGACAATATACAAAAAATTAGGAAGGATATCCACGAACAACGGAAAAATGCTAGGCGACACAAAAATTAAAAAGAAAAAATATTTAAAAAAAAAAAAAAAAAAAATGTATTCAAGGTAGCAAATAAGACTGAAGCATTGTAGAATAATAATATATATCATGAGCTAGATGTCTGCATTATTTAACTTAAAGAATATTTCATCAAACTTAAAAAAGACACCAAATAGAAATTATACACATAAATTTCTCATCAAAACTCTCCTTGCAATCGAAGATTTAAGAGTTCAATTCAAAGAGGAACTACAGAATAATAAACAACCAGAAGCTGAGCAACTCTCTGATAAGCTAAAATTCAAAGAGATTTTTGAGGCAATACAATCAAGCATTAAAGAAAAAATGACTGATGATACAGTACCCACATTAGATAACACTTTAAACATGGATATCTTCAATTTTCTAAAAGTAATTCCCGAATTTGCCAACAAATTCAATGATCTACACAGATTCCTAAACGTTGTCGAAATAATTGAAAAATCAGTCCCAGCACATCAAAAGAAAGACTTTATAACCCTTATAATCAATACCAAATTGAACAGTTCTACACGAACAAAATTAAGCCCTTTACCATCCTCCGACAACTTTGATTCACTAAAAACGAATCTTCAACACATTTTTAGACCCACAAAATCTGCTTCGTGTATATTGACTATGATTACAGATATTCAACAAGGAACTAATGAATCAGTTACTAAATTTGCAGAACGATTAGATGAATTATTAGCTGAACTAACGTTAACACAAATAAGTGATATCGGTGAACAAGGTCGGGACACGATATCAAAAACAAATGATATTCTTGCCTTGAACAGTTTTAAGAAAGGTCTACGCAATAAATATATTATACAGACTTTAGAAGCTAGTAGAATCTCAAAATACAGAGAAGCAATTTCGTTAGCCGAAAATTCAGAAATGAGCATAAAGGAAAATAGATCAATAATGCAAAATGGAGAAATATACCATTTCTCATCTAATAGATACCCCAGAAATAATAGAGGTAATTTTCATAATAATAGCTATAATCGTCAAAATAATAACATTAACAATAGATATAATAACAATAACAGATATAGTAACAACTATAGGAACCCCAATACTAGATACGATAATAACAATATTAACAATACCAATAACAGTGGTAGGAATTACAATCAAAATAGAATTAACTATAACAATAGGAACAACAATATTAACAGAAATAATAGTAACCGTGCATATTCTCAACCAACAAACAGAAATCCTACAAACCGAAATTATAATCGACAGGGAAACTAATTAGCCCCAGATACCACACAAATGGTCCAAAATATGGTCACTCGGGGAATAAAAACGCAAAACTAGGGAATGTCGAAACATTTAACAGTGAAGGAACTACAAATTATGTCCATATTAAAACAGATAATAAGAAACTAACATTTTTAATAGATACTGGAGCGGATATCTCCATATGCAAATTATCGGCCACATCAGGAATACAAGAAATTAACTCAGAAGAACATTGCAAACTCACGGGCATAACTAAAGAACAAGTTGGTACTATAGGGACAACAATTTTAAATTTTAAAATAAATAACGATTCACTACAGCACAAGGTACACGTAGTAAACGATGATTTTCCACTATTAACAGATGGAATACTTGGACGAGATTTCTTTAAAAAACATTACGTTAAAATCGACTATGAAACTTATACTATTTCTCTTAATGTAAACAGTTCTGAACATATTATCCCATTGCAAACTGAACTTTTTCAAATCAAAATACCCCCTAGAACAGAAATCATTCAACAAATAAATATTAACGTAGAAGAAGACAGTCTAATCTGCGCTGAACAAATTAACGAAAACATATTTATTGGCAACACGATTATCCCTTTCAAAGGAATTAAACACGTTAAAATTTTAAATACTTCAGATAAAGAACAATCTATAAACACTTCTGATCTAAAATTCAAAATAAAACCTTTGTCCAAATTTTTCATTTACAATCAAAAGCAAACTTCATATAAAACTCAGAATAAACTAAAGAGATGGGAAAAAGTAAGGAAGCTAATAAAAATAAAAACAAAAGATACACATGCAAAAGATACTTTGGAAAAAATTTGTGAACAATTTCAAGACATTTTTTACCTAGATAATGAAAAACTTACGTCCAATAATTTCTATAAACAAACACTTCATACAACCGACAACACTCCGGTTTACGTGAAGAATTATAGATTACCACATACGAGTTATAAAGAAATCAACAAACAAGTACATGACTTATTAGAAAAAGACATAATAGAACATTCTATCAGTCCACACAACTCACCACTTCTAATAGTACCAAAAAAGAGTGAAAATGATTCCAAACAATGGAGATTAGTAGTTGACTACAGACAACTTAACAAAAAGTTGGTAAGCGACAAATTTCCATTAACTCGTTTAGAAGACGTTCTAGATAGAATCGGAAGAGCAAAATATTTCTCAAGTCTAGATATGACAAGCTCATTCCACCAAATAGAGCTAAACGATGAATCAAAAGCGCTAACTGCATTTTCGACCAACAATGGTCATTACCAATTTAAGAGATTACCATTCGGACTCAAGATCTCATCCAACAGCTTTCAGCGGATGTTAACCATCGCACTTTCAGGCCTTGATGCCAATGCATTTTTGTACGTAGACGATATAATTGTCTTCGGATGTTCATTACAACACCATAACGACAATCTGATTAAAGTATTTGAACGTTTACGTAAGTACAATTTAAAACTGAACCCAAACAAATGCAATTTGATGGAAAATGAAGTTGTTTACTTAGGACACTTAATCACGTCCAAAGGTATCACAGCCGATCCAGAGAAATGCAAAGCAGTTCACAATTACCCTACACCCAAAAATGCAGACGAAACGAAAAGATTTGTAGCATTCTGCAATTACTACAGACGCTTCGTAAAAGATTTCGCAGCAATAGCAAAACCACTCAATGAGTTATCGAAAAAGAATAAGCCATTCGAATGGACTCAAGATTGTCAAAAAGCATTTGAAAAACTTAAAAATACTATTACCGAGAGCCCAATATTGCAATACCCAAATTTCGATAGAGAATTCATTCTCACAACTGATGCATCTGACTATGCGTTAGGAGCTATTCTATCACAAGGTGAAATAGGCAAAGATTTACCTATATCGTATGCAAGCCGTTCACTGAATATACATGAGATAAACAAGCCAATAATCGAAAAAGAATTATTAGCTATTCATTGGGGAATCAACCATTTTCGACCATATTTATACGGGAGGAAATTTACAGTCATTACAGACCATCGCCCACTAGTTTCTCTCTTTACGCACAAAAACCCTTCGTCAAAATTGACAAGAATCAGAATAGATTTGATGGACTATGATTTCGAAATTATTTTCAAACAAGGTAGAATAAATACCAATGCAGATGCTTTATCAAGAATAAAGTTAGACTCACAACAGCTACAAGATATGATACCAAAAAATATAAACATTGTGACAAGAAGTAAAGCGAAAGAAAAGGAAGAAAACGCTACAAAAGTATCGGAAGTAAGCAAAAAACGGAAGAAACAAAACTCTATTACCATTAATGAGTCTGATCAACCCTACATGTGGAATGGAACTTCTGTATCCGACGTTAGAAACTTACCAATTCTAGAATTCCGAATATTAAAAGATAATATACGAAGATATAATAAAAAACGCGCGATTAATAATAATAATTTGCCACGAATTGAAATTATAGATAAAAGGCGGATATATGTAGAATGCAGCGATAATCCTCACCGAGACTTAGGTCAGGAACTGGAGAAACTCATTAACAAACTACATAATAACAATATAAGCAAGGTAGCTTTACGCAATGACGATGAAATATTCAAATATATAAAGAAGAATGAATTGATGAAATTATATAACAAAGTGCACAAAGAAAATATAAGTAAAAGGCAAATGAGAATTGAAGTAATTATTTATGAACCGCCCAAAGAAGTGAAACAAGTAACTGATCAACTAAGGTTAATTAGTGAACATCACGATAATAGTCACACAGGTATCAGACGAACGATAGCGAAATTAAAACAAAGATATATATGGAAGAATATGAACAAAATGACCAAGAATTATGTAAGAAACTGTGAAATCTGCCAAAAGAACAAGATTGTCCGACATACTAAAGAAAAATTTGTAATAACCGATACCCCTAATAAATGTTTCGAAACAATTGAAATTGACACTGTAGGACCACTTAGAATATCAAACGGATTTAGATATATATTAACTGCGCAATGCGAACTAAGCAAATATATAATAGCAATACCTATAACTACAAAAGAAGCTGAACAAGTAGCTAAAGCTATAGTAGAAAATATAATATTAAGATATGGACATTTCCAACAACTCAAAACCGATCAAGGTACAGAATACAATAACGAACTTTTAAAATCTATTTGCAAATTTTTAGACATTGAACACACGATGTCAACACCTTACCATCATGAAACCATAGGTTCATTAGAACGTAATCACAGAGTACTCAACGAGTATCTGCAATCATTCTGTCAAGATCACGAATGGCACAAATGGATACCCTATTATGTATTCGCATATAACACTACGCCACATACTGATACTAATTACACACCATTTGAATTAGTACATGGTTATTTAGCACCCTTACCTAATACCACAGATTTAAATAAAAAACCAACCATATATGATTATGATAACTATCTATCAGAATTGAAAATACGTCTTTATAACGCTCAACAGACAGCTAGAAGATTGTTAATTGAAGCAAAACATCATAGAAAATATAAGAAAGAATTAAATACAAATGAATTAGAACTAGAAATAGGTGATGAAGTCTATGTAAAAAATGAAAACAAAAAAAAACATGAATCACCATACAACGGACCATATATTGTATTAGAAAAACAAGGTGTAAACTCGTTAATATCAATAGACAATAAGGAAAAACTAATACACAACAATAGACTTAAGAAGAAACTGTAGATAAGAATAAGAAGCACATTATCAAAACAATAAATACTTTAATGTTATGCACCAATAGATTATATATCAAACAAATATTTTTAAATTGTACATAAACATCAATAGACCTAGAACAACAACAATGTAATATCAGCAAGCATTGAAATACCCAATTATCATTTTACGAAAATTTCTTATATTCTTCAAATACAATAAATTTTCTTTTCTAAAGGACGGAGGTGTAGAGATCTTAAATCTCAACCATACTAATAATGTCCAACGTGCCGTAAGCAATTACATATCCTGCATACGGAAATGAGAGCCCACACAAGTTGCGGAATAACCCGAGCAACATGCACACGAGCACTTCAAAACAAAGAATCCAATAAATTATGTTCAAAGAACACATTCTTTCAACCATTGCCTTTGACCGCGTGCGACATTAAGACAATGCACACAAAAGGCATTGAGCCCAAAATAGACAAGTGCGTATGAGCATTGGAATAAAGATAATGATGTTGCACATGTAAGTTCATTTCACTTGTTTGAATTGCAACCACATGTGCAATATTGAGTATTGAATAGTGCTATGCTGAATAGACTTAAGATCATTTTTTGTAAGTAAAATATTGTATATAAACGACAAAATAATAAAGAAACGAACAGAAGTAGAACTGACTTCAAAGAGCGACATAACGCTGCTCTGTTCCTTAAAACGAACACTGGTCTTTTTTATTTCTCACCCTATTACGGCTGATTTGTCTTCGACAAATAACGCCTTTGTACTTGCGGAACCAAGGCCGCTAAGAAAATATACTTGGTAGGTATTTTAGCGCTTCCTGCTGAAAATGCATTTTTACTAATAGTGCATTCGCGAACCCCTTTCTTTTATTTCCCTCTCAAACTTTATGTGGCTCTACGACCAACACTACAAAGTCACAATCCAACTGCGAGCAAATGACCCGAAAAATGGCGCAAAACGTTCGGAGCACCCTAGCGGCCGAGGAAATCAAGTTTTTTCCGCGAAAAAATCAGAAGCTCGCGAACGCCAGCCAAAACAAGTCACAATCCAACTGCGAGCAAATGACCCGAAAAATGGCGCAAAACGTTCGGAGCACTCTAGCGGCCGAGGAAATCAAGTTTTTTCCACGAAAAAATCAGAAGCTCGCGAACGCCAGCCAAAACAAGTCACAATCCAACTGCGAGCAAATGACCCGAAAAATGGCGCAAAACGTTCGGAGCACTCTAGCGGCCGAGGAAATCAAGTTTTTTCCACGAAAAAATCAGAAGCTCGCGAACGCCAGCCAAAACAAGTCACAATCCAACTGCGAGCAAATGACCCGAAAAATGGCGCAAAACGTTCGGAGCACCCTAGCGGCCGAGGAAATCAAGTTTTTTCCGCGAAAAAATCAGAAGCTCGCGAACGCCAGCCAAAACAAGTCACAATCCAACTGCGAGCAAATGACCCGAAAAATGGCGCAAAACGTTCGGAGCACCCTAGCGGCCGAGGAAATCAATTTTTTTCCGCGAAAAAATCAGAAGCTCGCGAACGCCAGCCAAAACAAGTCACAATCCAACTGCGAGCAAATGACCCGAAAAATGGCGCAAAACGTTCGGAGCACCCTAGCGGCCGAGGAAATCAAGTTTTTTCCGCGAAAAAATCAGAAGCTCGCCAACGCCAGCCAAAACAAGTCACAATCCAACTGCGAGCAAATGACCCGAAAAATGGCGCAAAACGTTCGGAGCACCCTAGCGGCCGAGGAAATCAAGTTTTTTCCGCGAAAAAATCAGAAGCTCGCGAACGCCAGCCAAAACAAGTCACAATCCAACTGCGAGCAAATGACCCGAAAAATGGCGCAAAACATTCGGAGCACCCTAGCGGCCGAGGAAATCAAGTTTTTTCCACGAAAAAATCAGAAGCTCGCGAACGCCAGCCAAAACAAGTCACAATCCAACTGCGAGCAAATGACCCGAAAAATGGCGCAAAACGTTCGGAGCACCCTAGCGGCCGAGGAAATCAAGTTTTTTCCACGAAAAAATCAGAAGCTCGCGAACGCCAGCCAAAACAAGTCACAATCCAACTGCGAGCAAATGACCCGAAAAATGGCGCAAAACGTTCGGAGCACCCTAGCGGCCGAGGAAATCAATTTTTTTCCGCGAAAAAATCAGAAGCTCGCGAACGCCAGCCAAAACAAGTCACAATCCAACTGCGAGCAAATGACCCGAAAAATGGCGCAAAACGTTCGGAGCACCCTAGCGGCCGAGGAAATCAAGCTTTTTCCACGAAAAAATCGAAAGCTCGCGAACGCCAGCCAAAACAAGTCACAATCCAACTGCGAGCAAATGACCCGAAAAATGGCGCAAAACGTTCGGAGCACCCTAGCGGCCGAGGAAATCAAGTTTTTTCCACGAAAAAATCAGAAGCTCGCGAACGCCAGCCAAAACAAGTCACAATCCAACTGCGAGCAAATGACCCGAAAAATGGCGCAAAACGTTCGGAGCACCCTAGCGGCCGAGGAAATCAAGTTTTTTCCGCGAAAAAATCAGAAGCTCGCGAACGCCAGCCAAAACAAGTCACAATCCAACTGCGAGCAAATGACCCGAAAAATGGCGCAAAACGTTCGGAGCACCCTAGCGGCCGAGGAAATCTTGTTTTTTCCGCGAAAAAATCAGAAGCTCGCGAACGCCAGCCAAAACAAGTCACAATCCAACTGCGAGCAAATGACCCGAAAAATGGCGCAAAACGTTCGGAGCACCCTAGCGGCCGAGGAAATCAAGTTTTTCCACGAAAAAATCAGAAGCTCGCGAACGCCAGCCAAAACAAGTCACAATCCAACTGCGAGCAAATGACCCGAAAAATGGCGCAAAACGTGCGGAGCACCCTAGCGGGCGAGGAAATCCAGTTTTTTCCGCGAAAAAATAAAAAGCCCGCGAACGGCAGCCAAAACATGTCACAATCCAACTGCGAGCAAATGACCCGAAAAAGTGTGCAAAACGTTCGGAGCACCCTAGCGGCCGAGGAAATCAAGTTTTTTCCGCGAAAAAATCAGAAGCTCGCGAACGCCAGCCAAAACAAGTCACATTCCAACTGCGAGCAAATGACCCGAAAAATGGCGCAAAACGTTCGGAGCACCCAAGCGGCCGAGAAAATCAAGTTTTTTCCACGAAAAAATCAGAAGCTCGCGAACGCCAGCCAAAACAAGTCACAATCCAACTGCGAGCAAATGACCCGAAAAATGGCGCAAAACGTTCGGAGCACCCTAGCGGCCGAAAAAATCAATTTTTTTCCGCGAAAAAATCAGAAGCTCGCGAACGCCAGCCAAAACAAGTCACAATCCAACTGCGAGCAAAAGACCCGAAAAATGGCGCAAAACGTTCGGAGCACCCTAGCGGCCGAGGAAATCAAGTTTTTTCCGCGAAAAAATCAGAAGCTCGCGAACGCCAGGCAAAACAAGTCACAATCCAACTGCGAGCAAATGACCCGAAAAATGGCGCAAAACGTTTGGAGCACCCTAGCGGCCGAGGAAATCAAGCTTTTTCCACGAAAAAATCGAAAGCTCGCGAACGCCAGCCAAAACAAGTCACAATCCAACTGCGAGCAAATGACCCGAAAAATGGCGCAAAATGTTCGGAGCACCCTAGCGGCCGAGGAAATCAAGTTTTTTCCACGAAAAAATCAGAAGCTCGCGAACGCCAGCCAAAACAAGTCACAATCCAACTGCGAGCAAATGACCCGAAAAATGGCGCAAAACGTTCGGAGCACCCTAGCGGCCGAGGAAATCAAGTTTTTTCCGCGAAAAAATCAGAAGCTCGCGAACGCCAGCCAAAACAAGTTGTAGAGATCTTAAATCTCAACCATACTAATAATGTCCAACGTGCCGTAAGCAATTACATATCCTGCATACGGAAATGAGAGCCCACACAAGTTGCGGAATAACCCGAGCAACATGCACACGAGCACTTCAAAACAAAGAATCCAATAAATTATGTTCAAAGAACACATTCTTTCAACCATTGCCTTTGACCGCGTGCGACATTAAGACAATGCACACAAAAGGCATTGAGCCCAAAATAGACAAGTGCGTATGAGCATTGGAATAAAGATAATGATGTTGCACATGTAAGTTCATTTCACTTGTTTGAATTGCAACCACATGTGCAATATTGAGTATTGAATAGTGCTATGCTGAATAGACTTAAGATCATTTTTTGTAAGTAAAATATTGTATATAAACGACAAAATAATAAAGAAACGAACAGAAGTAGAACTGACTTCAAAGAGCGACATAACGCTGCTCTGTTCCTTAAAACGAACACTGGTCTTTTTTATTTCTCACCCTATTACGGCTGATTTGTCTTCGACAAATAACGCCTTTGTACTTGCGGAACCAAGGCCGCTAAGAAAATATACTTGGTAGGTATTTTAGCGCTTCCTGCTGAAAATGCATTTTTACTAATAGTGCATTCGCGAACCCCTTTCTTTTATTTCCCTCTCAAACTTTATGTGGCTCTACGACCAACACTACATGGCGATCCTGCAACCAATTGAACGATCCTGCAACCAATTGAACGATCCTGCAACCAATTGAACGATCCTGCAACCAATTGAACGATCCTGCAATCAATCAAACGGCCCTACAATGATGAAGACGCGACAAGATGAACGCAGCAGAGCTAGAAGTCATCAACAGGAAATTTGATGAGCTGTTTGCCTTATGCGCAGCAAACACTGCCAATAACCCTGTGACGACCCAAAAAGGCACGGAAGGGTATGATCCACGGAATCCTGCGATCAACAAGGAGGAAATATTATCAAAGAAACCAGGCCCACAACCAATCACGATTGAGCAGTATAAAAGCCGAAACCATCAAAGCTACGCTCCAAGGCCTATTAAACCAGCAGATACGAAGAAGAAGAGGACCAGAGGAGGAAAAGCTTTCAAACAAAGGAAACACCTGAAGGAGCTATACGTTCAACTCAGCATCGAGTCAAGTGCTGACAATATACAAAAAATTAGGAAGGATATCCACGAACAACGGAAAAATGCTAGGCGACACAAAAATTAAAAAGAAAAAATATTTAAAAAAAAAAAAAAAAAAAATGTATTCAAGGTAGCAAATAAGACTGAAGCATTGTAGAATAATAATATATATCATGAGCTAGATGTCTGCATTATTTAACTTAAAGAATATTTCATCAAACTTAAAAAAGACACCAAATAGAAATTATACACATAAATTTCTCATCAAAACTCTCCTTGCAATCGAAGATTTAAGAGTTCAATTCAAAGAGGAACTACAGAATAATAAACAACCAGAAGCTGAGCAACTCTCTGATAAGCTAAAATTCAAAGAGATTTTTGAGGCAATACAATCAAGCATTAAAGAAAAAATGACTGATGATACAGTACCCACATTAGATAACACTTTAAACATGGATATCTTCAATTTTCTAAAAGTAATTCCCGAATTTGCCAACAAATTCAATGATCTACACAGATTCCTAAACGTTGTCGAAATAATTGAAAAATCAGTCCCAGCACATCAAAAGAAAGACTTTATAACCCTTATAATCAATACCAAATTGAACAGTTCTACACGAACAAAATTAAGCCCTTTACCATCCTCCGACAACTTTGATTCACTAAAAACGAATCTTCAACACATTTTTAGACCCACAAAATCTGCTTCGTGTATATTGACTATGATTACAGATATTCAACAAGGAACTAATGAATCAGTTACTAAATTTGCAGAACGATTAGATGAATTATTAGCTGAACTAACGTTAACACAAATAAGTGATATCGGTGAACAAGGTCGGGACACGATATCAAAAACAAATGATATTCTTGCCTTGAACAGTTTTAAGAAAGGTCTACGCAATAAATATATTATACAGACTTTAGAAGCTAGTAGAATCTCAAAATACAGAGAAGCAATTTCGTTAGCCGAAAATTCAGAAATGAGCATAAAGGAAAATAGATCAATAATGCAAAATGGAGAAATATACCATTTCTCATCTAATAGATACCCCAGAAATAATAGAGGTAATTTTCATAATAATAGCTATAATCGTCAAAATAATAACATTAACAATAGATATAATAACAATAACAGATATAGTAACAACTATAGGAACCCCAATACTAGATACGATAATAACAATATTAACAATACCAATAACAGTGGTAGGAATTACAATCAAAATAGAATTAACTATAACAATAGGAACAACAATATTAACAGAAATAATAGTAACCGTGCATATTCTCAACCAACAAACAGAAATCCTACAAACCGAAATTATAATCGACAGGGAAACTAATTAGCCCCAGATACCACACAAATGGTCCAAAATATGGTCACTCGGGGAATAAAAACGCAAAACTAGGGAATGTCGAAACATTTAACAGTGAAGGAACTACAAATTATGTCCATATTAAAACAGATAATAAGAAACTAACATTTTTAATAGATACTGGAGCGGATATCTCCATATGCAAATTATCGGCCACATCAGGAATACAAGAAATTAACTCAGAAGAACATTGCAAACTCACGGGCATAACTAAAGAACAAGTTGGTACTATAGGGACAACAATTTTAAATTTTAAAATAAATAACGATTCACTACAGCACAAGGTACACGTAGTAAACGATGATTTTCCACTATTAACAGATGGAATACTTGGACGAGATTTCTTTAAAAAACATTACGTTAAAATCGACTATGAAACTTATACTATTTCTCTTAATGTAAACAGTTCTGAACATATTATCCCATTGCAAACTGAACTTTTTCAAATCAAAATACCCCCTAGAACAGAAATCATTCAACAAATAAATATTAACGTAGAAGAAGACAGTCTAATCTGCGCTGAACAAATTAACGAAAACATATTTATTGGCAACACGATTATCCCTTTCAAAGGAATTAAACACGTTAAAATTTTAAATACTTCAGATAAAGAACAATCTATAAACACTTCTGATCTAAAATTCAAAATAAAACCTTTGTCCAAATTTTTCATTTACAATCAAAAGCAAACTTCATATAAAACTCAGAATAAACTAAAGAGATGGGAAAAAGTAAGGAAGCTAATAAAAATAAAAACAAAAGATACACATGCAAAAGATACTTTGGAAAAAATTTGTGAACAATTTCAAGACATTTTTTACCTAGATAATGAAAAACTTACGTCCAATAATTTCTATAAACAAACACTTCATACAACCGACAACACTCCGGTTTACGTGAAGAATTATAGATTACCACATACGAGTTATAAAGAAATCAACAAACAAGTACATGACTTATTAGAAAAAGACATAATAGAACATTCTATCAGTCCACACAACTCACCACTTCTAATAGTACCAAAAAAGAGTGAAAATGATTCCAAACAATGGAGATTAGTAGTTGACTACAGACAACTTAACAAAAAGTTGGTAAGCGACAAATTTCCATTAACTCGTTTAGAAGACGTTCTAGATAGAATCGGAAGAGCAAAATATTTCTCAAGTCTAGATATGACAAGCTCATTCCACCAAATAGAGCTAAACGATGAATCAAAAGCGCTAACTGCATTTTCGACCAACAATGGTCATTACCAATTTAAGAGATTACCATTCGGACTCAAGATCTCATCCAACAGCTTTCAGCGGATGTTAACCATCGCACTTTCAGGCCTTGATGCCAATGCATTTTTGTACGTAGACGATATAATTGTCTTCGGATGTTCATTACAACACCATAACGACAATCTGATTAAAGTATTTGAACGTTTACGTAAGTACAATTTAAAACTGAACCCAAACAAATGCAATTTGATGGAAAATGAAGTTGTTTACTTAGGACACTTAATCACGTCCAAAGGTATCACAGCCGATCCAGAGAAATGCAAAGCAGTTCACAATTACCCTACACCCAAAAATGCAGACGAAACGAAAAGATTTGTAGCATTCTGCAATTACTACAGACGCTTCGTAAAAGATTTCGCAGCAATAGCAAAACCACTCAATGAGTTATCGAAAAAGAATAAGCCATTCGAATGGACTCAAGATTGTCAAAAAGCATTTGAAAAACTTAAAAATACTATTACCGAGAGCCCAATATTGCAATACCCAAATTTCGATAGAGAATTCATTCTCACAACTGATGCATCTGACTATGCGTTAGGAGCTATTCTATCACAAGGTGAAATAGGCAAAGATTTACCTATATCGTATGCAAGCCGTTCACTGAATATACATGAGATAAACAAGCCAATAATCGAAAAAGAATTATTAGCTATTCATTGGGGAATCAACCATTTTCGACCATATTTATACGGGAGGAAATTTACAGTCATTACAGACCATCGCCCACTAGTTTCTCTCTTTACGCACAAAAACCCTTCGTCAAAATTGACAAGAATCAGAATAGATTTGATGGACTATGATTTCGAAATTATTTTCAAACAAGGTAGAATAAATACCAATGCAGATGCTTTATCAAGAATAAAGTTAGACTCACAACAGCTACAAGATATGATACCAAAAAATATAAACATTGTGACAAGAAGTAAAGCGAAAGAAAAGGAAGAAAACGCTACAAAAGTATCGGAAGTAAGCAAAAAACGGAAGAAACAAAACTCTATTACCATTAATGAGTCTGATCAACCCTACATGTGGAATGGAACTTCTGTATCCGACGTTAGAAACTTACCAATTCTAGAATTCCGAATATTAAAAGATAATATACGAAGATATAATAAAAAACGCGCGATTAATAATAATAATTTGCCACGAATTGAAATTATAGATAAAAGGCGGATATATGTAGAATGCAGCGATAATCCTCACCGAGACTTAGGTCAGGAACTGGAGAAACTCATTAACAAACTACATAATAACAATATAAGCAAGGTAGCTTTACGCAATGATGATGAAATATTCAAATATATAAAGAAGAATGAATTGATGAAATTATATAACAAAGTGCACAAAGAAAATATAAGTAAAAGGCAAATGAGAATTGAAGTAATTATTTATGAACCGCCCAAAGAAGTGAAACAAGTAACTGATCAACTAAGGTTAATTAGTGAACATCACGATAATAGTCACACAGGTATCAGACGAACGATAGCGAAATTAAAACAAAGATATATATGGAAGAATATGAACAAAATGACCAAGAATTATGTAAGAAACTGTGAAATCTGCCAAAAGAACAAGATTGTCCGACATACTAAAGAAAAATTTGTAATAACCGATACCCCTAATAAATGTTTCGAAACAATTGAAATTGACACTGTAGGACCACTTAGAATATCAAACGGATTTAGATATATATTAACTGCGCAATGCGAACTAAGCAAATATATAATAGCAATACCTATAACTACAAAAGAAGCTGAACAAGTAGCTAAAGCTATAGTAGAAAATATAATATTAAGATATGGACATTTCCAACAACTCAAAACCGATCAAGGTACAGAATACAATAACGAACTTTTAAAATCTATTTGCAAATTTTTAGACATTGAACACACGATGTCAACACCTTACCATCATGAAACCATAGGTTCATTAGAACGTAATCACAGAGTACTCAACGAGTATCTGCAATCATTCTGTCAAGATCACGAATGGCACAAATGGATACCCTATTATGTATTCGCATATAACACTACGCCACATACTGATACTAATTACACACCATTTGAATTAGTACATGGTTATTTAGCACCCTTACCTAATACCACAGATTTAAATAAAAAACCAACCATATATGATTATGATAACTATCTATCAGAATTGAAAATACGTCTTTATAACGCTCAACAGACAGCTAGAAGATTGTTAATTGAAGCAAAACATCATAGAAAATATAAGAAAGAATTAAATACAAATGAATTAGAACTAGAAATAGGTGATGAAGTCTATGTAAAAAATGAAAACAAAAAAAAACATGAATCACCATACAACGGACCATATATTGTATTAGAAAAACAAGGTGTAAACTCGTTAATATCAATAGACAATAAGGAAAAACTAATACACAACAATAGACTTAAGAAGAAACTGTAGATAAGAATAAGAAGCACATTATCAAAACAATAAATACTTTAATGTTATGCACCAATAGATTATATATCAAACAAATATTTTTAAATTGTACATAAACATCAATAGACCTAGAACAACAACAATGTAATATCAGCAAGCATTGAAATACCCAATTATCATTTTACGAAAATTTCTTATATTCTTCAAATACAATAAATTTTCTTTTCTAAAGGACGGAGGTGTAGAGATCTTAAATCTCAACCATACTAATAATGTCCAACGTGCCGTAAGCAATTACATATCCTGCATACGGAAATGAGAGCCCACACAAGTTGCGGAATAACCCGAGCAACATGCACACGAGCACTTCAAAACAAAGAATCCAATAAATTATGTTCAAAGAACACATTCTTTCAACCATTGCCTTTGACCGCGTGCGACATTAAGACAATGCACACAAAAGGCATTGAGCCCAAAATAGACAAGTGCGTATGAGCATTGGAATAAAGATAATGATGTTGCACATGTAAGTTCATTTCACTTGTTTGAATTGCAACCACATGTGCAATATTGAGTATTGAATAGTGCTATGCTGAATAGACTTAAGATCATTTTTTGTAAGTAAAATATTGTATATAAACGACAAAATAATAAAGAAACGAACAGAAGTAGAACTGACTTCAAAGAGCGACATAACGCTGCTCTGTTCCTTAAAACGAACACTGGTCTTTTTTATTTCTCACCCTATTACGGCTGATTTGTCTTCGACAAATAACGCCTTTGTACTTGCGGAACCAAGGCCGCTAAGAAAATATACTTGGTAGGTATTTTAGCGCTTCCTGCTGAAAATGCATTTTTACTTATAGTGCATTCGCGAACCCCTTTCTTTTATTTCCCTCTCAAACTTTATGTGGCTCTACGACCAACACTACAAAGTCACAATCCAACTGCGAGCAAATGACCCGAAAAATGGCGCAAAACGTTCGGAGCACCCTAGCGGCCGAGGAAATCAAGTTTTTTCCGCGAAAAAATCAGAAGCTCGCGAACGCCAGCCAAAACAAGTCACAATCCAACTGCGAGCAAATGACCCGAAAAATGGCGCAAAACGTTCGGAGCACTCTAGCGGCCGAGGAAATCAAGTTTTTTCCACGAAAAAATCAGAAGCTCGCGAACGCCAGCCAAAACAAGTCACAATCCAACTGCGAGCAAATGACCCGAAAAATGGCGCAAAACGTTCGGAGCACTCTAGCGGCCGAGGAAATCAAGTTTTTTCCACGAAAAAATCAGAAGCTCGCGAACGCCAGCCAAAACAAGTCACAATCCAACTGCGAGCAAATGACCCGAAAAATGGCGCAAAACGTTCGGAGCACCCTAGCGGCCGAGGAAATCAAGTTTTTTCCGCGAAAAAATCAGAAGCTCGCGAACGCCAGCCAAAACAAGTCACAATCCAACTGCAAGCAAATGACCCGAAAAATGGCGCAAAACGTTCGGAACACCCTAGCGGCCGAGGAAATCAATTTTTTTCCGCGAAAAAATCAGAAGCTCGCGAACGCCAGCCAAAACAAGTCACAATCCAACTGCGAGCAAATGACCCGAAAAATGGCGCAAAACGTTCGGAGCACCCTAGCTGCCGAGGAAATCAAGCTTTTTTCCGCGAAAAAATCAGAAGCTCGCGAACGCCAGCCAAAACAAGTCACAATCCAACTGCGAGCAAATGACCCGAAAAATGGCGCAAAACGTTCGGAGCACCCTAGCGGCCGAGGAAATCAGGTTTTTTCCGCGAAAAAATCAGAAGCTCGCGAACGCCAGCCAAAACATGTCACAATCCAACTGCGAGCAAATGACCCGAAAAATGGCGCAGAACGTTCGGAGCATCCTAGCGGCCGAGGAAATCAAGTTTTTTCCACGAAAAAATCAGAAGCTCGCGAACGCCAGCCAAAACAAGTCACAATCCAACTGCGAGCAAATGACCCGAAAAATGGCGCAAAACGTTCGGAGCACCCTAGCGGCCGAGGAAATCTTGTTTTTTCCGCGAAAAAATCAGAAGCTCGCGAACGCCAGCCAAAACAAGTCACAATCCAACTGCGAGCAAATGACCCGAAAAATGGCGCAAAACGTTCGGAGCATCCTAGCGGCCGAGAAAGTCAAGTTTTTTCCGCGAAAAAATCAGAAGCTCGCGAACGCCAGCCAAAACAAGTCACAATCCAACTGCGAGCAAATGACCCGAAAAATGGCGCAAAACGTTCGGAGCACCCTAGCGGCCGAGGAAATCAAGTTTTTTCCACGAAAAAATCAGAAGCTCACGAACGCCAGCCAAAACAAGTCACAATCCAACTGCGAGCAAATGACCCGAAAAATGGCGCAAAACGTTCGGAGCACCCTAGCGGCCGAGGAAATCAAGTTTTTTCCACGTAAAAATCAGAAGCTCGCGAACGCCAGCCAAAACAAGTCACAATCCAACTGCGAGCAAATGACCCGAAAAATGGCGCAAAGCGTTCGGAGCACCCTAGCGGCCGAGGAAATCAAGTTTTTTCCACGAAAAAATCAGAAGCTCGCGAACGCCAGCCAAAACAAGTCACAATCCAACTGCGAGCAAATGACCCGAAAAATGGCGCAAAACGTTCGGAGCACCCTAGCGGCCGAGGAAATCAAGTTTTTTCCACGAAAAAATCAGAAGCTCGCGAACGCCAGCCAAAACTAGTCACAATCCAACTGCGAGCAAATGACCCGAAAAATGGCGCAAAACGTTCGGAGCACCCTAGCGGCCGAGGAAATCAAGTTTTTTCCGCGAAAAAATCAGAAGCTCGCGAACGCCAGCCAAAACAAGTCACAATCCAACTGCGAGCAAATGACCCGAAAAAGGGCGTAAAACGTTCGGAGCACCCTAGCGGGCGAGGAAATCCAGTTTTTTTCCGCGAAAAAATCAAAAGCCCGCGAACGGCAGCCAAAACATGTCACAATCCAACTGCGAGCAAATGACCCGAAAAAGGGCGCAAAACGTGCGGAGCACCCTAGCGGGCGAGGAAATCCAGTTTTTTCCGCGAAAAAATCAAAAGTCCGCGAACGGCAGCCAAAACATGTCACAATCCAACTGCGAGCAAATGACCCGAAAAAGGGCGCAAAACGTGCGGAGCACCCTAGCGGGCGAGGAAATCCAGTTTTTTCCGCGAAAAAATAAAAAGCCCGCGAACGGCAGCGAAAACATGTCACAATCCAACTGCGAGCAAATGACCCGAAAAATGGCGCAAAACGTTCGGAGCATCCTAGCGGCCGAGAAAGTCAAGTTTTTTCCGCGAAAAAATCAGAAGCTCGCGAACGCCAGCCAAAACAAGTCACAATCCAACTGCGAGCAAATGACCCGAAAAATGGCGCAAAACGTTCGGAGCACCCTAGCGGCCGAGGAAATCAAGTTTTTTCCACGAAAAAATCAGAAGCTCACGAACGCCAGCCAAAACAAGTCACAATCCAACTGCGAGCAAATGACCCGAAAAATGGCGCAAAACGTTCGGAGCACCCTAGCGGCCGAGGAAATCAAGTTTTTTCCA
Organism: Oxycera nigricornis; assembly: GCA_963942545.1. Classification (NCBI taxonomy): domain Eukaryota; kingdom Metazoa; phylum Arthropoda; class Insecta; order Diptera; family Stratiomyidae; genus Oxycera; species Oxycera nigricornis. The sequence continues at coordinate 79,460,260 of OZ012661.1, forward strand.
CGTAAAAATCAGAAGCTCGCGAACGCCAGCCAAAACAAGTCACAATCCAACTGCGAGCAAATGACCCGAAAAATGGCGCAAAGCGTTCGGAGCACCCTAGCGGCCGAGGAAATCAAGTTTTTTCCACGAAAAAATCAGAAGCTCGCGAACGCCAGCCAAAACAAGTCACAATCCAACTGCGAGCAAATGACCCGAAAAATGGCGCAAAACGTTCGGAGCACCCTAGCGGCCGAGGAAATCAAGTTTTTTCCACGAAAAAATCAGAAGCTCGCGAACGCCAGCCAAAACTAGTCACAATCCAACTGCGAGCAAATGACCCGAAAAATGGCGCAAAACGTTCGGAGCACCCTAGCGGCCGAGGAAATCAAGTTTTTTCCGCGAAAAAATCAGAAGCTCGCGAACGCCAGCCAAAACAAGTCACAATCCAACTGCGAGCAAATGACCCGAAAAATGGCGCAAAACGTTTGGAGCACCCTAGCGGCCGAGGAAATCAAGCTTTTTCCACGAAAAAATCGAAAGCTCGCGAACGCCAGCCAAAACAAGTCACAATCCAACTGCGAGCAAATGACCCGAAAAATGGCGCAAAACGTTCGGAGCACCCTAGCGGCCGACGAAATCAAGTTTTTTCCACGAAAAAATCAGAAGCTCGCGAACGCCAGCCAAAACAAGTCACAATCCAACTGCGAGCAAATGACCCGAAAAATGGCGCAAAGCGTTCGGAGCACCCTAGCGGCCGAGGAAATCAAGTTTTTTCCGCGAAAAAATCAAAAGCTCGCGAACGCCAGCCAAAACAAGTCACAATCCAACTGCGAGCAAATGACCCGAAAAATGGCGCAAAACGTTCGGAGCACCCTAGCGGCCGAGAAAATCAAGTTTTTTCCGCGAAAAAATCAGAAGCTCGCGAACGCCAGCCAAAACAAGTCACAATCCAACTGCGAACAAATGACCCGAAAAATGGCGCAAAACGTTCGGAGCACCCTAGCTGCCGAGGAAATCAAGCTTTTTTCCGCGAAAAAATCAGAAGCTCGCGAACGCCAGCCAAAACAAGTCACAATCCAACTGCGAGCAAATGACCCGAAAAATGGCGCAAAACGTTCGGAGCACCCTAGCGGCCGAGGAAATCAAGTTTTTTCCACGAAAAAATCAGAAGCTCGCGAACGCCAGCCAAAACAAGTCACAATCCAACTGCGAGCAAATGACCCGAAAAATGGCGCAAAACGTTCGGAGCACCCTAGCGGCCGAGGAAATCAGGTTTTTTCCGCGAAAAAATCAGAAGCTCGCGAACGCCAGCCATAACATGTCACAATCCAACTGCGAGCAAATGACCCGAAAAATGGCGCAAAACGTTCGGAGCATCCTAGCGGCCGAGGAAATCAAGTTTTTTCCACGAAGAAATCAGAAGCTCGCGAACGCCAGCCAAAACAAGTCACAATCCAACTGCGAGCAAATGACTCGAAAAATGGCGCAAAACGTTCAGAGCACCCTAGCGGCCGAGAAAGTCAAGTTTTTTCCGCGAAAAAATCAGAAGCTCGCGAACGCCAGCCAAAACAAGTCACAATCCAACTGCGAGCAAATGACCCGAAAAATGGCGCAAAACGTTCGGAGCACCCTAGCGGCCGAGGAAATCAAGTTTTTTTAACCAAAAAATCGAAAGCTCGCGATCGCCAGCCAAAACAAGTCACAATCCAACTGCGAGCAAATGACCCGAAAAATGGCGCAAAACGTTCGGAGCACCCTAGCGGCCGAGAAAATCAAGTTTTTTCCGCGAAAAAATCAGAAGCTCGCGAATGCCAGACAAAACAAGTCACAATCCAACTGCGAGCAAATGACCCGAAAAATGGCGCAAATCGTTCGGAGCACCCTAGCGGCCGAGGAAATCAAGTTTTTTCCACGAAAAAATCAGAAGCTCGCGAACGCCAGCCAAAACAAGTCACAATCCAACTGCGAGCAAATGACCCGAAAAATGGCGCAAAACGTTCGGAGCATCCTAGCGGCCGAGGAAATCAAGTTTTTTCCACGAAAACATCAGAAGCTCGCGAACGCCAGCCAAAACAAGTCACAATCCAACTGCGAGCAAATGACCCGAAAAATGGCGCAAAACGTTCGGAGCACCCTTGCGGCGGCGGAAATCAAGTTTTTTCCACGAAAAAATCAGAAGCTCGCGAACGCCAGCCAAAACAAGTCACAATCCAACTGCGAGCAAATGACCCGAAAAATGGCGCAAAGCGTTCGGAGCACCCTAGCGGCCGAGGAAATCAAGTTTTTTCCGCGAAAAAATCAAAAGCTCGCGAACGCCAGCCAAAACAAGTCACAATCCAACTGCGAGCAAATGACCCGAAAAATGGCGCAAAACGTTCGGAGCACCCTAGCGGCCGAGGAAATCAAGTTTTTTCCACGAAAAAATCAGAAGCTCGCGAACGCCAGCCAAAACAAGTCACAATCCAACTGCGAGCAAATGACCCGAAAAATGGCGCAAAACGTTCGGAGCACCCTAGCGGCCGAGGAAATCAAGTTTTTTCCGCGAAAAAATCAGAAGCTCGCGAACGCCAGCCAAAACAAGTCACAATCCAACTGCGAGCAAATGACCCGAAAAATGGCGCAAAACGTTTGGAGCACCCTAGCGGCCGAGGAAATCAAGTTTTTTCCGCGAAAAAATCAGAAGCTCGCGAACGCCAGCCAAAACAAGTCACAATCCAACTGCGAGCAAATGACCCGAAAAATGGCGCAAAACGTTCGGAGCACCCTAGCGGCCGAGGAAATCAAGTTTTTTCCGCGAAAAAATCAGAAGCTCGCGAACGCCAGCCAAAACAAGTCACAATCCAACTGCGAGCAAATGACCCGAAAAATGGCGCAAAACGTTCGGAGCATCCTAGCGGCCGAGCAAATCAAGTTTTTTCCACGAAAAAATCAGAAGCTCGCGAACGCCAGCCAAAACAAGTCACAATCCAACTGCGAGCAAATGACCCGAAAAATGGCGCAAAACGTTCGGAGCACCCTAGCGGCCGAGGAAATCTTGTTTTTTCCGCGAAAAAATCAGAAGCTCGCGAACGCCAGCCAAAACAAGTCACGATCCAACTGCGAGCAAATGACCCGAAAAATGGCGCAAAACGTTCGGAGCACCCTAGCGGCCGAGGAAATCAAGTTTTTTAACCAAAAAAATCGAAAGCTCGCGATCGCCAGCCATAACAAGTCACAATCCAACTGCGAGCAAATGACCCGAAAAATGGCGCAAAATGTTCGGAGCATCCTAGCTCCGGAGGAAATCTTGTTTTTTCCGCGAAAAAATCAGAAGCTCGCGAACGCCAGCCAAAACAAGTCACAATCCAACTGCGAGCAAATGACCCGAAAAATGGCGCAAAACGTTCGGAGCACCCTAGCGGCCGAGGAAATCAAGTGTTTTCCGCGAAAAAATCAGAAGCTCGCGAACGCCAGCCAAAACAAGTCACAATCCAACTGCGAGCAAATGACCCGAAAAATGGCGCAAAACGTTCGGAGCACCCTAGCGGCCGAGGAAATCAAGTTTTTTAACCAAAAAATCGAAAGCTCGCGATCGCCAGCCATAACAAGTCACAATCCAACTGCGAGCAAATGACCCGAAAAATGGCGCAAAACGTTCGGAGCATCCTAGCTTCCGAGGAAATCTTGTTTTTTCCGCGAAAAAATCAGAAGCTCGCGAACGCCAGCCAAAACAAGTCACAATCCAACTTCGAGCAAATGACCCGAAAAATGGCGCAAAACGTTCGGAGCACCCTAGCGGCCGAGGAAATCAAGTTTTTTCCGCGAAAAAATCAGAAGCTCGCGAACGCCAGCCAAAACAAGTCACAATCCAACTGCGAGCAAATGACCCGAAAAATGGCGCAAAACGTTCGGAGCACCCTAGCGGCCGAGGAAATCCAGTTTTTTCCGCGAAAAAATCAGAAGCTCGCGAACGCCAGCCAAAACAAGTCACAATCCAACTGCGAGCAAATGACCCGAAAAATGGCGCAAAACGTTCGGAGCATCCTAGCGGCCGAGAAAATCAAGTTTTTTCCGCGAAAAAATCAGAAGCTCGCGAACGCCAGCCAAAACAAGTCACAATCCAACTGCGAGCAAATGACCCGAAAAATGGCGCAAAACGTTCGGAGCACCCTAGCGGCCGAGGAAATCAAGTTTTTTAACCAAAAAATCGAAAGCTCGCGATCGCCAGCCATAACAAGTCACAATCCAACTGCGAGCAAATGACCCGAAAAATGGCGCAAAATGTTCGGAGCATCCTAGCTCCCGAGGAAATCTTGTTTTTTCCGCGAAAAAATCAGAAGCTCGCGAACGCCAGCCAAAACAAGTCACAATCCAACTGCGAGCAAATGACCCGAAAAATGGCGCAAAACGTTCGGAGCACCCTAGCGGCCGAGGAAATCAAGTTTTTTTCCGCGAAAAAATCAGAAGCTCGCGAACGCCAGCCAAAACAAGTCACAATCCAACTGCGAGCAAATGACCCGAAAAATGGCGCAAAACGTTCGGAGCACCCTAGCGGCCGAGGAAATCAAGTTTTTTAACCAAAAAATCGAAAGCTCGCGATCGCCAGCCATAACAAGTCACAATCCAACTGCGAGCAAATGACCCGAAAAATGGCGCAAAACGTTCGGAGCATCCTAGCTCCCGAGGAAATCTTGTTTTTTCCGCGAAAAAATCAGAAGCTCGCGAACGCCAGCCAAAACAAGTCAGAATCCAACTGCGAGCAAATGACCCGAAAAATGGCGCAAAACGTTCGGAGCACCCTAGCGGCCGAGGAAATCAAGTTTTTTCCGCGAAAAAATCAGAAGCCCGCGAACGGCAGCGAAAACATGTCACAATCCAACTGCGAGCAAATGACCCGAAAAATGGCGCAAAACGTTCGGAGCATCCTAGCGGCCGAGAAAGTCAAGTTTTTTCCGCGAAAAAATCAGAAGCTCGCGAACGCCAGCCAAAACAAGTCACAATCCAACTGCGAGCAAATGACCCGAAAAATGGCGCAAAACGTTCGGAGCACCCTAGCGGCCGAGGAAATCAAGTTTTTTCCACGAAAAAATCAGAAGCTCACGAACGCCAGCCAAAACAAGTCACAATCCAACTGCGAGCAAATGACCCGAAAAATGGCGCAAAACGTTCGGAGCACCCTAGCGGCCGAGGAAATCAAGTTTTTTCCACGTAAAAATCAGAAGCTCGCGAACGCCAGCCAAAACAAGTCACAATCCAACTGCGAGCAAATGACCCGAAAAATGGCGCAAAGCGTTCGGCGCACCCTAGCGGCCGAGGAAATCAAGTTTTTTCCACGAAAAAATCAGAAGCTCGCGAACGCCAGCCAAAACAAGTCACAATCCAACTGCGAGCAAATGACCCGAAAAATGGCGCAAAACGTTCGGAGCACCCTAGCGGCCGAGGAAATCAAGTTTTTTCCACGAAAAAATCAGAAGCTCGCGAACGCCAGCCAAAACTAGTCACAATCCAACTGCGAGCAAATGACCCGAAAAATGGCGCAAAACGTTCGGAGCACCCTAGCGGCCGAGGAAATCAAGTTTTTTCCGCGAAAAAATCAGAAGCTCGCGAACGCCAGCCAAAACAAGTCACAATCCAACTGCGAGCAAATGACCCGAAAAATGGCGCAAAACGTTTGGAGCACCCTAGCGGCCGAGGAAATCAAGCTTTTTCCACGAAAAAATCGAAAGCTCGCGAACGCCAGCCAAAACAAGTCACAATCCAACTGCGAGCAAATGACCCGAAAAATGGCGCAAAACGTTCGGAGCACCCTAGCGGCCGACGAAATCAAGTTTTTTCCACGAAAAAATCAGAAGCTCGCGAACGCCAGCCAAAACAAGTCACAATCCAACTGCGAGCAAATGACCCGAAAAATGGCGCAAAGCGTTCGGAGCACCCTAGCGGCCGAGGAAATCAAGTTTTTTCCGCGAAAAAATCAAAAGCTCGCGAACGCCAGCCAAAACAAGTCACAATCCAACTGCGAGCAAATGACCCGAAAAATGGCGCAAAACGTTCGGAGCACCCTAGCGGCCGACGAAATCAAGTTTTTTCCACGAAAAAATCAGAAGCTCGCGAACGCCAGCCAAAACAAGTCACAATCCAACTGCGAGCAAATGACCCGAAAAATGGCGCAAAGCGTTCGGAGCACCCTAGCGGCCGAGGAAATCAAGTTTTTTCCACGAAAAAATCAGAAGCTCGCGAACGCCAGCCAAAACAAGTCACAATCCAACTGCGAGCAAATGACCCGAAAAATGGCGCAAAACGTTCGGAGCACCCTAGCGGCCGAGGAAATCAAGTTTTTTCCACGAAAAAATCAGAAGCTCGCGAACGCCAGCCAAAACAAGTCACAATCCAACTGCGAGCAAATGACCCGAAAAATGGCGCAAAACGTTCGGAGCACCCTAGCGGCCGAGGAAATCAGGTTTTTTCCGCGAAAAAATCAGAAGCTCGCGAACGCCAGCCATAACATGTCACAATCCAACTGCGAGCAAATGACCCGAAAAATGGCGCAAAACGTTCGGAGCATCCTAGCGGCCGAGGAAATCAAGTTTTTTCCACGAAGAAATCAGAAGCTCGCGAACGCCAGCCAAAACAAGTCACAATCCAACTGCGAGCAAATGACTCGAAAAATGGCGCAAAACGTTCAGAGCACCCTAGCGGCCGAGAAAGTCAAGTTTTTTCCGCGAAAAAATCAGAAGCTCGCGAACGCCAGCCAAAACAAGTCACAATCCAACTGCGAGCAAATGACCCGAAAAATGGCGCAAAACGTTCGGAGCACCCTAGCGGCCGAGGAAATCAAGTTTTTTTAACCAAAAAATCGAAAGCTCGCGATCGCCAGCCAAAACAAGTCACAATCCAACTGCGAGCAAATGACCCGAAAAATGGCGCAAAACGTTCGGAGCACCCTAGCGGCCGAGAAAATCAAGTTTTTTCCGCGAAAAAATCAGAAGCTCGCGAATGCCAGACAAAACAAGTCACAATCCAACTGCGAGCAAATGACCCGAAAAATGGCGCAAATCGTTCGGAGCACCCTAGCGGCCGAGGAAATCAAGTTTTTTCCACGAAAAAATCAGAAGCTCGCGAACGCCAGCCAAAACAAGTCACAATCCAACTGCGAGCAAATGACCCGAAAAATGGCGCAAAACGTTCGGAGCATCCTAGCGGCCGAGGAAATCAAGTTTTTTCCACGAAAACATCAGAAGCTCGCGAACGCCAGCCAAAACAAGTCACAATCCAACTGCGAGCAAATGACCCGAAAAATGGCGCAAAACGTTCGGAGCACCCTTGCGGCGGCGGAAATCAAGTTTTTTCCACGAAAAAATCAGAAGCTCGCGAACGCCAGCCAAAACAAGTCACAATCCAACTGCGAGCAAATGACCCGAAAAATGGCGCAAAGCGTTCGGAGCACCCTAGCGGCCGAGGAAATCAAGTTTTTTCGCGAAAAAATCAAAAGCTCGCGAACGCCAGCCAAAACAAGTCACAATCCAACTGCGAGCAAATGACCCGAAAAATGGCGCAAAACGTTCGGAGCACCCTAGCGGCCGAGGAAATCAAGTTTTTTCCACGAAAAAATCAGAAGCTCGCGAACGCCAGCCAAAACAAGTCACAATCCAACTGCGAGCAAATGACCCGAAAATGGCGCAAAACGTTCGGAGCACCCTAGCGGCCGAGGAAATCAAGTTTTTTCCGCGAAAAAATCAGAAGCTCGCGAACGCCAGCCAAAACAAGTCACAATCCAACTGCGAGCAAATGACCCGAAAAATGGCGCAAAACGTTTGGAGCACCCTAGCGGCCGAGGAAATCAAGTTTTTTCCGCGAAAAAATCAGAAGCTCGCGAACGCCAGCCAAAACAAGTCACAATCCAACTGCGAGCAAATGACCCGAAAAATGGCGCAAAACGTTCGGAGCACCCTAGCGGCCGAGGAAATCAAGTTTTTTCCGCGAAAAATCAGAAGCTCGCGAACGCCAGCCAAAACAAGTCACAATCCAACTGCGAGCAAATGACCCGAAAAATGGCGCAAAACGTTCGGAGCATCCTAGCGGCCGAGGAAATCAAGAAGTTTTTTCCACGAAAAAATCAGAAGCTCGCGAACGCCAGCCAAAACAAGTCACAATCCAACTGCGAGCAAATGACCCGAAAAATGGCGCAAAACGTTCGGAGCACCCTAGCGGCCGAGGAAATCTTGTTTTTTCCGCGAAAAAATCAGAAGCTCGCGAACGCCAGCCAAAACAAGTCACAATCCAACTGCGAGCAAATGACCCGAAAAATGGCGCAAAACGTTCGGAGCACCCTAGCGGCCGAGGAAATCAAGTTTTTTAACCAAAAAATCGAAAGCTCGCGATCGCCAGCCATAACAAGTCACAATCCAACTGCGAGCAAATGACCCGAAAAATGGCGCAAAATGTTCGGAGCATCCTAGCTCCGGAGGAAATCTTGTTTTTTCCGCGAAAAAATCAGAAGCTCGCGAACGCCAGCCAAAACAAGTCACAATCCAACTGCGAGCAAATGACCCGAAAAATGGCGCAAAACGTTCGGAGCACCCTAGCGGCCGAGGAAATCAAGTGTTTTCCGCGAAAAAATCAGAAGCTCGCGAACGCCAGCCAAAACAAGTCACAATCCAACTGCGAGCAAATGACCCGAAAAATGGCGCAAAACGTTCGGAGCACCCTAGCGGCCGAGGAAATCAAGTTTTTTAACCAAAAAATCGAAAGCTCGCGATCGCCAGCCATAACAAGTCACAATCCAACTGCGAGCAAATGACCCGAAAAATGGCGCAAAACGTTCGGAGCATCCTAGCTTCCGAGGAAATCTTGTTTTTTCCGCGAAAAAATCAGAAGCTCGCGAACGCCAGCCAAAACAAGTCACAATCCAACTTCGAGCAAATGACCCGAAAAATGGCGCAAAACGTTCGGAGCACCCTAGCGGCCGAGGAAATCAAGTTTTTTCCGCGAAAAAATCAGAAGCTCGCGAACGCCAGCCAAAACAAGTCACAATCCAACTGCGAGCAAATGACCCGAAAAATGGCGCAAAACGTTCGGAGCACCCTAGCGGCCGAGGAAATCCAGTTTTTTCCGCGAAAAAATCAGAAGCTCGCGAACGCCAGCCAAAACAAGTCACAATCCAACTGCGAGCAAATGACCCGAAAAATGGCGCAAAACGTTCGGAGCATCCTAGCGGCCGAGAAAATCAAGTTTTTTCCGCGAAAAAATCAGAAGCTCGCGAACGCCAGCCAAAACAAGTCACAATCCAACTGCGAGCAAATGACCCGAAAAATGGCGCAAAACGTTCGGAGCACCCTAGCGGCCGAGGAAATCAAGTTTTTTAACCAAAAAATCGAAAGCTCGCGATCGCCAGCCATAACAAGTCACAATCCAACTGCGAGCAAATGACCCGAAAAATGGCGCAAAATGTTCGGAGCATCCTAGCTCCCGAGGAAATCTTGTTTTTTCCGCGAAAAAATCAGAAGCTCGCGAACGCCAGCCAAAACAAGTCACAATCCAACTGCGAGCAAATGACCCGAAAAATGGCGCAAAACGTTCGGAGCACCCTAGCGGCCGAGGAAATCAAGTTTTTTCCGCGAAAAAATCAGAAGCTCGCGAACGCCAGCCAAAACAAGTCACAATCCAACTGCGAGCAAATGACCCGAAAAATGGCGCAAAACGTTCGGAGCACCCTAGCGGCCGAGGAAATCAAGTTTTTTAACCAAAAAATCGAAAGCTCGCGATCGCCAGCCATAACAAGTCACAATCCAACTGCGAGCAAATGACCCGAAAAATGGCGCAAAACGTTCGGAGCATCCTAGCTCCCGAGGAAATCTTGTTTTTTCCGCGAAAAAATCAGAAGCTCGCGAACGCCAGCCAAAACAAGTCAGAATCCAACTGCGAGCAAATGACCCGAAAAATGGCGCAAAACGTTCGGAGCACCCTAGCGGCCGAGGAAATCAAGTTTTTTCCGCGAAAAAATCAGAAGCTCGCGAACGCCAGCCAAAACAAGTCACAATCCAACTGCGAGCAAATGACCCGAAAAATGGCGCAAAACGTTCGGAGCACCCTAGCGGCCGAGGAAATCAAGTTTTTTCCGCGAAAAAATCAGAAGCTCGCGAACGCCAACCAAAACAAGTGACAATCCAACTGCGAGCAAATGACCCGAAAAATGGCGCAAAACGTTCGGACCACCCTAGCGGCCGAGGAAATCAAGTTTTTTCCGCGAAAAAATCAGAAGCTCGCGAACGCCAGCCAAAACAAGTCACAATCCAACTGCGAGCAAATGACCCGAAAAATGGCGCAAAACGTTCGGAGCACCCTAGCGGCCGAGGAAATCAAGTGTTTTCCGCGAATAAATCGGAAGCTCGCGAACGCCAGCCAAAACAAGTCACAATCCAACTGCGAGCAAATGACCCGAAAAATGGCGCAAAACGTTCGGAGCACCCTAGCGGCCGAGGAAATCAAGTTTTTTCCACGAAAAAATCGAAAGCTCGCGAACGCCAGCCAAAACAAGTCACAATCCAACTGCGAGCAAATGACCCGAAAAATGGCGCAAAACGTTCGGAGCACCCTAGCGGCCGAGGAAATCAAGTTTTTTGCGCGAAAAAATCGAAAGCTCGCGAACGCCAGCCAAAACAAGTCACAATCCAACTGCGAGCAAATGACCCGAAAAATGGCGCAAAACGTTCGGAGCACCCTAGCGGCCGAGGAAATCAAGTGTTTTAACCAAAAAATCGAAAGCTCGCGATCGCCAGCCATAACAAGTCACAATCCAACTGCGAGCAAATGACCCGAAAAATGGCGCAAAACGTTCGGAGCATCCTAGCTCCCGAGGAAATCTTGTTTTTTCCGCGAAAAAATCAGAAGCTCGCGAACGCCAGCCAAAACAAGTCACAATCCAACTGCGAGCAAATGACCCGAAAAATGGCGCAAAACGTTCGGAGCACCCTAGCGGCCGAGGAAATCAAGTTTTTTCCGCGAAAAAATCAGAAGCTCGCGAACGCCAGCCAAAACAAGTCACAATCCAACTGCGAGCAAATGACCCGAAAAATGGCGCAAAACGTTCGGAGCACCCTAGCGGCCGAGGAAATCAAGTTTTTTCCGCGAAAAAATCAGAAGCTCGCGAACGCCAACCAAAACAAGTGACAATCCAACTGCGAGCAAATGACCCGAAAAATGGCGCAAAACGTTCGGAGCACCTTAGCGGCCGAGGAAATCAAGTTTTTTCCGCGAAAAAATCAGAAGCTCGCGAACGCCAGCCAAAACAAGTCACAATCCAACTGCGAGCAAATGACCCGAAAAATGGCGCAAAACGTTCGGAGCACCCTAGCGGCCGAGGAAATCAAGTGTTTTCCGCGAAAAAATCGGAAGCTCGCGAACGCCAGCCAAAACAAGTCACAATCCAACTGCGAGCAAATGACCCGAAAAATGGCGCAAAACGTTCGGAGCACCCTAGCGGCCGAGGAAATCAAGTTTTTTCCACGAAAAAATCGAAAGCTCGCGAACGCCAGCCAAAACAAGTCACAATCCAACTGCGAGCAAATGACCCGAAAAATGGCGCAAAACGTTCGGAGCACCCTAGCGGCCGAGGAAATCAAGTTTTTTGCGCGAAAAAATCGAAAGCTCGCGAACGCCAGCCAAAACAAGTCACAATCCAACTGCGAGCAAATGACCCGAAAAATGGCGCAAAACGTTCGGAGCACCCTAGCGGCCGAGGAAATCAAGTTTTTTTAACCAAAAAATCGACAGCTCGCGATCGCCAGCCAAAACTAGTCACAATCCAACTGCGAGCAAATGACCCGAAAAATGGCGCAAAACGTTCGGAGCATCCTAGCTCCCGAGGAAATCGTGTTTTTTCCGCGAAAAAATCAGAAGCTCGCGAACGCCAGCCAAAACAAGTCACAATCCAACTGCGAGCAAATGACCCGAAAAATAGCGCAAAACGTTCGGAGCACCCTAGCGGCCGAGGAAATCAAGTTTTTTTAACCAAAAAATCGAAAGCTCGCGATCGCCAGCCAAAACAAGTCACAATCCAACTGCGAGCAAATGACCCGAAAAATGGCGCAAAACGTTCGGAGCATCCTAGCTCCCGAGGAAATCTTGTTTTTTCCGCGAAAAAATCAGAAGCTCGCGAACGCCAGCCAAAACAAGTCACAATCCAACTGCAAGCAAATGACCCGAAAAATGGCGCAAAACGTTCGGAGCACCCTAGCGGCCGACGAAATCAAGTTTTTTCCGCGAAAAAATCAGACGCTCGCGAACGCCAGCCAAAACAAGTCACAATCCAACTGCGAGCAAATGACCCGAAAAATGGCGCAAAACGTTCGGAGCATCCTAGCGGCCGAGAAAATCAAGTTTTTTCCGCGAAAAAATCAGAAGCTCGCGAACGCCAGCCAAAACAAGTCACAATCCAACTGCGAGCAAATGACCCGAAAAATGGCGCAAAACGTTCGGAGCACCCTAGCGGCCGAGGAAATCAAGTTTTTTAACCAAAAAATCGAAAGCTCGCGATCGCCAGCCATAACAAGTCACAATCCAACTGCGAGCAAATGACCCGAAAAATGGCGCAAAACGTTCGGAGCATCCTAGCTTCCGAGGAAATCTTGTTTTTTCCGCGAAAAAATCAGAAGCTCGCGAACGCCAGCCAAAACAAGTCACAATCCAACTGCGAGCAAATGACCCGAAAAATGGGGCAAAACGTTCGGAGCACCCTAGCGGCCGAGGAAATCAAGTTTTTTCCGCGAAAAAATCAGAAGCTCGCGAACGCCAGCCAAAACAAGTCACAATCCAACTGCGAGCAAATGACCCGAAAAATAGCGCAAAACGTTCGGAGCACCCTAGCGGCCGAGGAAATCAAGTTTTTTAACCAAAAAATCGAAAGCTCGCGATCGCCAGCCATAACAAGTCACAATCCAACTGCGAGCAAATGACCCGAAAAATGGCGCAAAACGTTCGGAGCATCCTAGCTCCCGAGGAAATCTTGTTTTTTCCGCGAAAAAATCAGAAGCTCGCGAACGCCAGCCAAAACAAGTCACAATCCAACTGCGAGCAAATGACCCGAAAAATGGCGCAAAACGTTCGGAGCACCCTAGCGGCCGAGGAAATCAAGTTTTTTCCGCGAAAAAATCAGAAGCTCGCGAACGCCAGCCAAAACAAGTCACAATCCAACTGCGAGCAAATGACCCGAAAAATGGCGCAAAACGTTCGGAGCACCCTAGCGGCCGAGGAAATCAAGTTTTTTCCGAGAAAAAATCAGAAGCTCGCGAACGCCAACCAAAACAAGTGACAATCCAACTGCGAGCAAATGACCCGAAAAATGGCGCAAAACGTTCGGAGCACCCTAGCGGCCGAGGAAATCAAGTGTTTTCCGCGAAAAAATCAGAAGCTCGCGAACGCCAGCCAAAACAAGTCACAATCCAACTGCGAGCAAATGACCCGAAAAATGGCGCAAAACGTTCGGAGCACCCTAGCGGCCGAGGAAATCAAGTTTTTTAACCAAAAAATCGAAAGCTCGCGATCGCCAGCCATAACAAGTCACAATCCAACTGCGAGCAAATGACCCGAAAAATGGCGCAAAACGTTCGGAGCATCCTAGCTCCCGAGGAAATCTTGTTTTTTCCGCGAAAAAATCAGAAGCTCGCGAACGCCAGCCAAAACAAGTCACAATCCAACTGCGAGCAAATGACCCGAAAAATGGGGCAAAACGTTCGGAGCACCCTAGCGGCCGAGGAAATCAAGTTTTTTCCGCGAAAAAATCAGAAGCTCGCGAACGCCAGCCAAAACAAGTCACAATCCAACTGCGAGCAAATGACCCGAAAAATGGCGCAAAACGTTCGGAGCACCCTAGCGGCCGAGGAAATCAAGTTTTTTAACCAAAAAATCGAAAGCTCGCGATCGCCAGCCATAACAAGTCACAATCCAACTGCGAGCAAATGACCCGAAAAATGGCGCAAAACGTTCGGAGCACCCTAGCGGCCGAGGAAATCAATTTTTTTCCGCGAAAAAATCAGAAGCTCGCTAACGCCAGCCAAAACAAGTCACAATCCAACTGCGAGCAAAAGACCCGAAAAATGGCGCAAAACGTTCGGAGCACCCTAGCGGCCGAGGAAATCAAGTTTTTTCCGCGAAAAAATCAGAAGCTCGCGAACGCCAGGCAAAACAAGTCACAATCCAACTGCGAGCAAATGACCCGAAAAATGGCGCAAAACGTTTGGAGCACCCTAGCGGCCGAGGAAATCAAGCTTTTTCCACGAAAAAATCGAAAGCTCGCGAACGCCAGCCAAAACAAGTCACAATCCAACTGCGAGCAAATGACCCGAAAAATGGCGCAAAATGTTCGGAGCACCCTAGCGGCCGAGGAAATCAAGTTTTTTCCACGAAAAAATCAGAAGCTCGCGAACGCCAGCCAAAACAAGTCACAATCCAACTGCGAGCAAATGACCCGAAAAATGGCGCAAAACGTTCGGAGCACCCTAGCGGCCGAGGAAATCAAGTTTTTTCCGCGAAAAAATCAGAAGCTCGCGAACGCCAGCCAAAACAAGTCACAATCCAACTGCGAGCAAATGACCCGAAAAATGGCGCAAAACGTTCGGAGCACCCTAGCGGCCGAGGAAATCAAGTTTTTTACGCGAAAAAATTAGAAGCTCGCAAACGCCAGCCAAAACAAGTCACAATCCAACTGCGAGCAAATGACCCGAAAAATGGCGCAAAACGTTCGGAGCACCCTAGCGGCCGAGGAAATCAAGTTTTTTCCGCGAAAAAATCAGAAGCTCGCGAACGCCAGCCAAAACAAGTCACAATCCAACTGCGAGCAAATGACCCGAAAAATGGCGCAAAACGTTCGGAGCACCCTAGCGGCCGAGGAAATCAAGTTTTTTCCACGAAAAAATCAGAAGCTCGCGAACGCCAGCCAAAACAAGTCACAATCCAACTGCGAGCAAATGACCCGAAAAATGGCGCAAAACGTTCGGAGCACCCTAGCGGCCGAGGAAATCAAGTTTTTTCCGCGAAAAAATCAGAAGCTCGCGAACGCCAGCCAAAACAAGTCACAATCCAACTGCGAGCAAATGACCCGAAAAATGGCGCAAAACGTTCGGAGCACCCTAGCGGCCGAGGAAATCTTGTTTTTTCGCGAAAAAATCAGAAGCTCGCGAACGCCAGCCAAAACAAGTCACAATCCAACTGCGAGCAAATGACCCGAAAAATGGCGCAAAACGTTCGGAGCATCCTAGCGGCCGAGAAAGTCAAGTTTTTTCCGCGAAAAAATCAGAAGCTCGCGAACGCCAGCCAAAACAAGTCACAATCCAACTGCGAGCAAATGACCCGAAAAATGGCGCAAAACGTTCGGAGCA
This sequence comes from Oxycera nigricornis, assembly GCA_963942545.1. NCBI lineage: Eukaryota > Metazoa > Arthropoda > Insecta > Diptera > Stratiomyidae > Oxycera > Oxycera nigricornis. The sequence continues at coordinate 79,475,589 of OZ012661.1, forward strand.
CCCCAGCGGCCGAGGAAATCAAGTTTTTTCCACGAAAAAATCAGAAGCTCACGAACGCCAGCCAAAACAAGTCACAATCCAACTGCGAGCAAATGACCCGAAAAATGGCGTAAAACGTTCGGAGCACCCTAGCGGCCGAGGAAATCAAGTTTTTTCCACGAAAAAATCAGAAGCTCGCGAACGCCAGCCAAAACAAGTCACAATCCAACTGCGAGCAAATGACCCGAAAAATGGCGCAAAGCGTTCGGAGCACCCTAGCGGCCGAGGAAATCAAGTTTTTTCCGCGAAAAAATCAAAAGCTCGCGAACGCCAGCCAAAACAAGTCACAATCCAACTGCGAGCAAATGACCCGAAAAATGGCGCAAAACGTTCGGAGCACCCTAGCGGCCGAGGAAATCAAGTTTTTTCCACGTAAAAATCAGAAGCTCGCGAACGCCAGCCAAAACAAGTCACAATCCAACTGCGAGCAAATGACCCGAAAAATGGCGCAAAACGTTCGGAGCACCCTAGCGGCCGAGAAAATCAAGTTTTTTCCACGAAAAAATCAGAAGCTCGCGAACGCCAGCCAAAACAAGTCACAATCCAACTGCGAGCAAATGACCCGAAAAATGGCGCAAAACGTTCGGAGCACCCTAGCGGCCGAGGAAATCAAGTTTTTTCCACGAAAAAATCAGAAGCTCGCGAACGCCAGCCAAAACTAGTCGCAATCCAACTGCGAGCAAATGACCCGAAAAATGGCGCAAAACGTTCGGAGCACCCTAGCGGCCGAGGAAATCAAGTTTTTTCCGCGAAAAAATCAGAAGCTCGCGAACGCCAGCCAAAACAAGTCACAATCCAACTGCGAGCAAATGACCCGAAAAATGGCGCAAAACGTTTGGAGCACCCTAGCGGCCGAGGAAATCAAGCTTTTTCCACGAAAAAATCGAAAGCTCGCGAACGCCAGCCAAAACAAGTCACAATCCAACTGCGAGCAAATGACCCGAAAAATGGCGCAAAACGTTCGGAGCACCCTAGCGGCCGACGAAATCAAGTTTTTTCCACGAAAAAATCAGAAGCTCGCGAACGCCAGCCAAAACAAGTCACAATCCAACTGCGAGCAAATGACCCGAAAAATGGCGCAAAACGTTCGGAGCACCCTAGCGGCCGAGGAAATCAAGTTTTTCCGCGAAAAAATCAGAAGCTCGCGAACGCCAGCCAAAACAAGTCACAATCCAACTGCGAGCAAATGACCCGAAAAATGGCGCAAAACGTTCGGAGCACCCTAGCGGCCGAGGAAATCAAGTTTTTCCACGAAAAAATCAGAAGCTCGCGAACGCCAGCCAAAACAAGTCACAATCCAACTGCGAGCAAATGACCCGAAAAATGGCGCAAAACGTTCGGAGCACCCTAGCGGCCGCGGAAATCAAGTTTTTTCCGCGAAAAAATCAGAAGCTCGCGAACGCCAGCCCAAAACAAGTCACAATCCAACTGCGAGCAAATGACCCGAAAAATGGCGCAAAACGTTCGGAGCACCCTAGCGGCCGAGGAAATCAAGCTTTTTTCCGCGAAAAAATCAGAAGCTCGCGAACGCCAGCCAAAACAAGTCACAATCCAACTGCGAGCAAATGACCCGAAAAATGGCGCAAAACGTTCGGAGCACCCTAGCGGCCGAGGAAATCAAGTTTTTTCCACGAAAAAATCAGAAGCTCGCGAACGCCAGCCAAAACAAGTCACAATCCAACTGCGAGCAAATGACCCGAAAAATGGCGCAAAACGTTCGGAGCACCCTAGCGGCCGAGGAAATCAGGTTTTTTCCGCGAAAAAATCAGAAGCTCGCGAACGCCAGCCATAACATGTCACAATCCAACTGCGAGCAAATGACCCGAAAAATGGCGCAAAACGTTCGGAGCATCCTAGCGGCCGAGGAAATCAAGTTTTTTCCACGAAGAAATCAGAAGCTCGCGAACGCCAGCCAAAACAAGTCACAATCCAACTGCGAGCAAATGACTCGAAAAATGGCGCAAAACGTTCGGAGCACCCTAGCGGCCGAGAAAGTCAAGTTTTTTCCGCGAAAAAATCAGAAGCTCGCGAACGCCAGCCAAAACAAGTCACAATCCAACTGCGAGCAAATGACCCGAAAAATGGCGCAAAACGTTCGGAGCACCCTAGCGGCCGAGGAAATCAAGTTTTTTTAACCAAAAAATCGAAAGCTCGCGATCGCCAGCCAAAACAAGTCACAATCCAACTGCGAGCAAATGACCCGAAAAATGGCGCAAAACGTTCGGAGCACCCTAGCGGCCGAGAAAATCAAGTTTTTTCCGCGAAAAAATCAGAAGCTCGCGAATGCCAGACAAAACAAGTCACAATCCAACTGCGAGCAAATGACCCGAAAAATGGCGCAAATCGTTCGGAGCACCCTAGCGGCCGAGGAAATCAAGTTTTTTCCACGAAAAAATCAGAAGCTCGCGAACGCCAGCCAAAACAAGTCACAATCCAACTGCGAGCAAATGACCCGAAAAATGGCGCAAAACGTTCGGAGCATCCTAGCGGCCGAGGAAATCAAGTTTTTTCCACGAAAACATCAGAAGCTCGCGAACGCCAGCCAAAACAAGTCACAATCCAACTGCGAGCAAATGACCCGAAAAATGGCGCAAAACGTTCGGAGCACCCTTGCGGCGGCGGAAATCAAGTTTTTTCCACGAAAAAATCAGAAGCTCGCGAACGCCAGCCAAAACAAGTCACAATCCAACTGCGAGCAAATGACCCGAAAAATGGCGCAAAGCGTTCGGAGCACCCTAGCGGCCGAGGAAATCAAGTTTTTTCCGCGAAAAAATCAAAAGCTCGCGAACGCCAGCCAGAACAAGTCACAATCCAACTGCGAGCAAATGACCCGAAAAATGGCGCAAAACGTTCGGAGCACCCTAGCGGCCGACGAAATCAAGTTTTTTCCACGAAAAAATCAGAAGCTCGCGAACGCCAGCCAAAACAAGTCACAATCCAACTGCGAGCAAATGACCCGAAAAATGGCGCAAAACGTTCGGAGCACCCTAGCGGCCGAGGAAATCAAGTTTTTTCCGCGAAAAAATCAGAAGCTCGCGAACGCCAGCCAAAACAAGTCACAATCCAACTGCGAGCAAATGACCCGAAAAATGGCGCAAAACGTTCGGAGCACCCTAGCGGCCGAGGAAATCAAGTTTTTTCCGCGAAAAAATCAGAAGCTCGCGAACGCCAGCCAAAACAAGTCACAATCCAACTGCGAGCAAATGACCCGAAAAATGGCGCAAAACGTTCGGAGCACCCTAGCGGCCGAGGAAATCAAGTTTTTTCCGCGAAAAAATCAGAAGCTCGCGAACGCCAGCCAAAACAAGTCACAATCCAACTGCGAGCAAATGACCCGAAAAATGGCGCAAAACGTTCGGAGCATCCTAGCGGCCGAGGAAATCAAGTTTTTTCCACGAAAAAATCAGAAGCTCGCGAACGCCAGCCAAAACAAGTCACAATCCAACTGCGAGCAAATGACCCGAAAAATGGCGCAAAACGTTCGGAGCACCCTAGCGGCCGAGGAAATCTTGTTTTTTCCGCGAAAAAATCAGAAGCTCGCGAACGCCAGCCAAAACAAGTCACAATCCAACTGCGAGCAAATGACCCGAAAAATGGCGCAAAACGTTCGGAGCACCCTAGCGGCCGAGGAAATCAAGTTTTTTAACCAAAAAATCGAAAGCTCGCGATCGCCAGCCATAACAAGTCACAATCCAACTGCGAGCAAATGACCCGAAAAATGGCGCAAAATGTTCGGAGCATCCTAGCTCCGGAGGAAATCTTGTTTTTTCCGCGAAAAAATCAGAAGCTCGCGAACGCCAGCCAAAACAAGTCACAATCCAACTGCGAGCAAATGACCCGAAAAATGGCGCAAAACGTTCGGAGCACCCTAGCGGCCGAGGAAATCAAGTGTTTTCCGCGAAAAAATCAGAAGCTCGCGAACGCCAGCCAAAACAAGTCACAATCCAACTGCGAGCAAATGACCCGAAAAATGGCGCAAAACGTTCGGAGCACCCTAGCGGCCGAGGAAATCAAGTTTTTTAACCAAAAAATCGAAAGCTCGCGATCGCCAGCCATAACAAGTCACAATCCAACTGCGAGCAAATGACTCGAAAAATGGCGCAAAACGTTCGGAGCATCCTAGCTTCCGAGGAAATCTTGTTTTTTCCGCGAAAAAAATCAGAAGCTCGCGAACGCCAGCCAAAACAAGTCACAATCCAACTTCGAGCAAATGACCCGAAAAATGGCGCAAAACGTTCGGAGCACCCTAGCGGCCGAGGAAATCAAGTTTTTTCCGCGAAAAAATCAGAAGCTCGCGAACGCCAGCCAAAACAAGTCACAATCCAACTGCGAGCAAATGACCCGAAAAATGGCGCAAAACGTTCGGAGCACCCTAGCGGCCGAGGAAATCAAGTTTTTTAACCAAAAAATCGAAAGCTCGCGATCGCCAGCCAAAACAAGTCACAATCCAACTGCGAGCAAATGACCCGAAAAATGGCGCAAAACGTTCGGAGCATCCTAGCGGCCGAGAAAATCAAGTTTTTTCCGCGAAAAAATCAGAAGCTCGCGAACGCCAGCCAAAACAAGTCACAATCCAACTGCGAGCAAATGACCCGAAAAATGGCGCAAAACGTTCGGAGCACCCTAGCGGCCGAGGAAATCAAGTTTTTTAACCAAAAAATCGAAAGCTCGCGATCGCCAGCCATAACAAGTCACAATCCAACTGCGAGCAAATGACCCGAAAAATGGCGCAAAATGTTCGGAGCATCCTAGCTCCCGAGGAAATCTTGTTTTTTCCGCGAAAAAATCAGAAGCTCGCGAACGCCAGCCAAAACAAGTCACAATCCAACTGCGAGCAAATGACCCGAAAAATGGCGCAAAACGTTCGGAGCACCCTAGCGGCCGAGGAAATCAAGTTTTTTCCGCGAAAAAATCAGAAGCTCGCGAACGCCAGCCAAAACAAGTCACAATCCAACTGCGAGCAAATGACCCGAAAAATGGCGCAAAACGTTCGGAGCACCCTAGCGGCCGAGGAAATCAAGTTTTTTAACCAAAAAATCGAAAGCTCGCGATCGCCAGCCATAACAAGTCACAATCCAACTGCGAGCAAATGACCCGAAAAATGGCGCAAAACGTTCGGAGCATCCTAGCTCCCGAGGAAATCTTGTTTTTTCCGCGAAAAAATCAGAAGCTCGCGAACGCCAGCCAAAACAAGTCACAATCCAACTGCGAGCAAATGACCCGAAAAATGGCGCAAAACGTTCGGAGCACCCTAGCGGCCGAGGAAATCAAGTTTTTTCCGCGAAAAAATCAGAAGCTCGCGAACGCCAGCCAAAACAAGTCACAATCCAACTGCGAGCAAATGACCCGAAAAATGGCGCAAAACGTTCGGAGCACCCTAGCGGCCGAGGAAATCAAGTTTTTTCCGCGAAAAAATCAGAAGCTCGCGAACGCCAACCAAAACAAGTGACAATCCAACTGCGAGCAAATGACCCGAAAAATGGCGCAAAACGTTCGGAGCACCCTAGCGGCCGAGGAAATCAAGTTTTTTCCGCGAAAAAATCAGAAGCTCGCGAACGCCAGCCAAAACAAGTCACAATCCAACTGCGAGCAAATGACCCGAAAAATGGCGCAAAACGTTCGGAGCACCCTAGCGGCCGAGGAAATCAAGTGTTTTCCGCGAAAAAATCGGAAGCTCGCGAACGCCAGCCAAAACAAGTCACAATCCAACTGCGAGCAAATGACCCGAAAAATGGCGCAAAACGTTCGGAGCACCCTAGCGGCCGAGGAAATCAAGTTTTTTCCACGAAAAAATCGAAAGCTCGCGAACGCCAGCCAAAACAAGTCACAATCCAACTGCGAGCAAATGACCCGAAAAATGGCGCAAAACGTTCGGAGCACCCTAGCGGCCGAGGAAATCAAGTTTTTTGCGCGAAAAAATCGAAAGCTCGCGAACGCCAGCCAAAACAAGTCACAATCCAACTGCGAGCAAATGACCCGAAAAATGGCGCAAAACGTTCGGAGCACCCTAGCGGCCGAGGAAATCAAGTTTTTTAACCAAAAAATCGAAAGCTCGCGATCGCCAGCCATAACAAGTCACAATCCAACTGCGAGCAAATGACCCGAAAAATGGCGCAAAACGTTCGGAGCATCCTAGCTCCCGAGGAAATCTTGTTTTTTCCGCGAAAAAATCAGAAGCTCGCGAACGCCAGCCAAAACAAGTCACAATCCAACTGCGAGCAAATGACCCGAAAAATGGCGCAAAACGTTCGGAGCACCCTAGCGGCCGAGGAAATCAAGTTTTTTCCGCAAAAAAATCAGAAGCTCGCGAACGCCAGCCAAAACAAGTCACAATCCAACTGCGAGCAAATGACCCGAAAAATGGCGCAAAACGTTCGGAGCACCCTAGCGGCCGAGGAAATCAAGTTTTTTCCGCGAAAAAATCAGAAGCTCGCGAACGCCAACCAAAACAAGTGACAATCCAACTGCGAGCAAATGACCCGAAAAATGGCGCAAAACGTTCGGAGCACCCTAGCGGCCGAGGAAATCAAGTTTTTTCCGCGAAAAAATCAGAAGCTCGCGAACGCCAGCCAAAACAAGTCACAATCCAACTGCGAGCAAATGACCCGAAAAATGGCGCAAAACGTTCGGAGCACCCTAGCGGCCGAGGAAATCAAGTGTTTTCCGCGAAAAAATCGGAAGCTCGCGAACGCCAGCCAAAACAAGTCACAATCCAACTGCGAGCAAATGACCCGAAAAATGGCGCAAAACGTTCGGAGCACCCTAGCGGCCGAGGAAATCAAGTTTTTTCCACGAAAAAATCGAAAGCTCGCGAACGCCAGCCAAAACAAGTCACAATCCAACTGCGAGCAAATGACCCGAAAAATGGCGCAAAACGTTCGGAGCAGCCTAGCGGCCGAGGAAATCAAGTTTTTTGCGCGAAAAAATCGAAAGCTCGCGAACGCCAGCCAAAACAAGTCACAATCCAACTGCGAGCAAATGACCCGAAAAATGGCGCAAAACGTTCGGAGCACCCTAGCGGCCGAGGAAATCAAGTTTTTTAACCAAAAAATCGAAAGCTCGCGATCGCCAGCCATAACAAGTCACAATCCAACTGCGAGCAAATGACCCGAAAAATGGCGCAAAACGTTCGGAGCATCCTAGCTCCCGAGGAAATCTTGTTTTTTCCGCGAAAAAATCAGAAGCTCGCGAACGCCAGCCAAAACAAGTCACAATCCAACTGCGAGCAAATGACCCGAAAAATGGCGCAAAACGTTCGGAGCACCCTAGCGGCCGAGGAAATCAAGTGTTTTCCGCGAAAAAATCAGAAGCTCGCGAACGCCAGCCAAAACAAGTCACAATCCAACTGCGAGCAAATGACCCGAAAAATGGCGCAAAACGTTCGGAGCACCCTAGCGGCCGAGGAAATCTTGTTTTTTCCGCGAAAAAATCAGAAGCTCGCGAACGCCAGCCAAAACAAGTCACAATCCAACTGCAAGCAAATGACCCGAAAAATGGCGCAAAACGTTCGGAGCACCCTAGCGGCCGAGGAAATCAAGTTTTTTCCGCGAAAAAATCAGAAGCTCGCGAACGCCAATCAAAACAAGTCACAATCCAACTGCGAGCAAATGACCCGAAAAATGGCGCAAAACGTTCGGAGCATCCTAGCGGCCGAGAAAATCAAGTTTTTTCCGCGAAAAAATCAGAAGCTCGCGAACGCCAGCCAAAACAAGTCACAATCCAACTGCGAGCAAATGACCCGAAAAATGGCGCAAAACGTTCGGAGCACCCTAGCGGCCGAGGAAATCAAGTTTTTTAACCAAAAAATCGAAAGCTCGCGATCGCCAGCCATAACAAGTCACAATCCAACTGCGAGCAAATGACCCGAAAAATGGCGCAAAACGTTCGGAGCATCCTAGCTTCCGAGGAAATCTTGTTTTTTCCGCGAAAAAATCAGAAGCTCGCGAACGCCAGCCAAAACAAGTCACAATCCAACTGCGAGCAAATGACCCGAAAAATGGGGCAAAACGTTCGGAGCACCCTAGCGGCCGAGGAAATCAAGTTTTTTCCGCGAAAAAATCAGAAGCTCGCGAACGCCAGCCAAAACAAGTCACAATCCAACTGCGAGCAAATGACCCGAAAAATAGCGCAAAACGTTCGGAGCACCCTAGCGGCCGAGGAAATCAAGTTTTTTAACCAAAAAATCGAAAGCTCGCGATCGCCAGCCATAACAAGTCACAATCCAACTGCGAGCAAATGACCCGAAAAATGGCGCAAAACGTTCGGAGCATCCTAGCTCCCGAGGAAATCTTGTTTTTTCCGCGAAAAAATCAGAAGCTCGCGAACGCCAGCCAAAACAAGTCACAATCCAACTGCGAGCAAATGACCCGAAAAATGGCGCAAAACGTTCGGAGCACCCTAGCGGCCGAGGAAATCAAGTTTTTCCGCGAAAAAATCAGAAGCTCACGAACGCCAGCCAAAACAAGTCACAATCCAACTGCGAGCAAATGACCCGAAAAATGGCGCAAAACGTTCGGAGCACCCTAGCGGCCGAGGAAATCAAGTTTTTTCCGAGAAAAAATCAGATGCTCGCGAACGCCAACCAAAACAAGTGACAATCCAACTGCGAGCAAATGACCCGAAAAATGGCGCAAAACGTTCGGAGCACCCTAGCGGCCGAGGAAATCAAGTGTTTTCCGCGAAAAAATCAGAAGCTCGCGAACGCCAGCCAAAACAAGTCACAATCCAACTGCGAGCAAATGACCCGAAAAATGGCGCAAAACGTTCGGAGCACCCTAGCGGCCGAGGAAATCAAGTTTTTTAACCAAAAAATCGAAAGCTCGCGATCGCCAGCCATAACAAGTCACAATCCAACTGCGAGCAAATGACCCGAAAAATGGCGCAAAACGTTCGGAGCATCCTAGCTCCCGAGGAAATCTTGTTTTTTCCGCGAAAAAATCAGAAGCTCGCGAACGCCAGCCAAAACAAGTCACAATCCAACTGCGAGCAAATGACCCGAAAAATGGGGCAAAACGTTCGGAGCACCCTAGCGGCCGAGGAAATCAAGTTTTTTCCGCGAAAAAATCAGAAGCTCGCGAACGCCAGCCAAAACAAGTCACAATCCAACTGCGAGCAAATGACCCGAAAAATGGCGCAAAACGTTCGGAGCACCCTAGCGGCCGAGGAAATCAAGTTTTTTAACCAAAAAATCGAAAGCTCGCGATCGCCAGCCATAACAAGTCACAATCCAACTGCGAGCAAATGACCCGAAAAATGGCGCAAAATGTACGGAGCATCCTAGCTCCCGAGGAAATCTTGTTTTTTCCGCGAAAAAATCAGAAGCTCGCGAACGCCAGCCAAAACAAGTCACAATCCAACTGCGAGCAAATGACCCGAAAAATGGCGCAAAACGTTCGGAGCACCCTAGCGGCCGAGGAAATCAAGTTTTTTCCGCGAAAAAATCAGAAGCTCGCGAACGCCAGCCAAAACAAGTCACAATCCAACTGCGAGCAAATGACCCGAAAAATGGCGCAAAACGTTCGGAGCACCCTAGCGGCCGAGGAAATCAAGTTTTTTAACCAAAAAATCGAAAGCTCGCGAACGCCAGCCAAAACAAGTCACAATCCAACTGCGAGCAAATGACCCGAAAAATGGCGCAAAACGTTCGGAGCACCCTAGCGGCCGAGGAAATCAAGTTTTTTAACCAAAAAATCGAAAGCTCGCGATCGCCAGCCAAAACAAGTCACAATCCAACTGCGAGCAAATGACCCGAAAAATGGCGCAAAACGTTCGGAGCATCCTAGCTCCCGAGGAAATCTTGTTTTTTCCGCGAAAAAATCAGAAGCTCGCGAACGCCAGCCAAAACAAGTCACAATCCAACTGCAAGCAAATGACCCGAAAAATGGCGCAAAACGTTCGGAGCACCCTAGCGGCCGAGGAAATCAAGTTTTTTCCGCGAAAAAATCACAAGCTCGCGAACGCCAGCCAAAACAAGTCACAATCCAACTGCGAGCAAATGACCCGAAAAATGGCGCAAAACGTTCGGAGCATCCTAGCTCCCGAGGAAATCTTGTTTTTTCCGCGAAAAAATCAGAAGCTCGCGAACGCCAGCCAAAACAAGTCACAATCCAACTGCGAGCAAATGACCCGAAAAATAGCGCAAAACGTTCGGAGCACCCTAGCGGCCGAGGAAATCAAGTTTTTTTAACCAAAAAATCGAAAGCTCGCGATCGCCAGCCAAAACAAGTCACAATCCAACTGCGAGCAAATGACCCGAAAAATGGCGCAAAACGTTCGGAGCATCCTAGCTCCCGAGGAAATCTTGTTTTTTCCGCGAAAAAATCAGAAGCTCGCGAACGCCAGCCAAAACAAGTCACAATCCAACTGCAAGCAAATGACCCGAAAAATGACGCAAAACGTTCGGAGCACCCTAGCGGCCGAGGAAATCAAGTTTTTTCCGCGAAAAAATCACAAGCTCGCGAACGCCAGCCAAAACAAGTCACAATCCAACTGCGAGCAAATGACCCGAAAAATGGCGCAAAACGTTCGGAGCACCCTAGCGGCCGAGGAAATCAAGTTTTTTGCGCGAAAAAATCTAAAGCTCGCGAACGCCAGCCAAAACAAGTCACAATCCAACTGCGAGCAAATGACCCGAAAAATGGCGCAAAACGTTCGGAGCACCCTAGCGGCCGAGGAAATCAAGTTTTTTAACCAAAAAATCGAAAGCTCGCGATCGCCAGCCAAAACAAGTCACAATCCAACTGCGAGCAAATGACCCGAAAAATGGCGCAAAACGTTCGGAGCATCCTAGCTCCCGAGGAAATCTTGTTTTTTCCGCGAAAAAATCAGAAGCTCGCGAACGCCAGCCAAAACAAGTCACAATCCAACTGCGAGCAAATGACCCGAAAAATAGCGCTAAACGTTCGGAGCACCCTAGCGGCCGAGGAAATCAAGTTTTTTTAACCAAAAAATCGAAAGCTCGCGATCGCCAGCCAAAACAAGTCACAATCCAACTGCGAGCAAATGACCCGAAAAATGGCGCAAAACGTTCGGAGCATCCTAGCTCCCGAGGAAATCTTGTTTTTTCCGCGAAAAAATCAGAAGCTCGCGAACGCCAGCCAAAACAAGTCACAATCCAACTGCAAGCAAATGACCCGAAAAATGGCGCAAAACGTTCGGAGCACCCTAGCGGCCGAGGAAATCAAGTTTTTTCCGCGAAAAAATCACAAGCTCGCGAACGCCAGCCAAAACAAGTCACAATCCAACTGCGAGCAAATGACCCGAAAAATGGCGCAAAACGTTCGGAGCACCCTAGCGGCCGAGGAAATCCAGTTTTTTCCGCGAAAAAATCAGAAGCTCGCGAACGCCAACCAAAACAAGTGACAATCCAACTGCGAGCAAATGACCCGAAAAATGGCGCAAAACGTTCGGAGCATCCTAGCGGCCGAGGAAATCAAGTTTTTTAACCAAAAAATCGAAAGCTCGCGATCGCCAGCCATAACAAGTCACAATCCAACTGCGAGCAAATGACCCGAAAAATGGCGCAAAACGTTCGGAGCATCCTAGCTCCCGAGGAAATCTTGTTTTTTCCGCGAAAAAATCAGAAGCTCGCGAACGCCAGCCAAAACAAGTCACAATCCAACTGCGAGCAAATGACCCGAAAAATGGCGCAAAACGTTCGGAGCACCCTAGCGGCCGAGGAATTCAAGTTTTTTTAACCAAAAAATCGAAAGCTCGCGATCGCCAGCCAAAACAAGTCACAATCCAACTGCGAGCAAATGACCCGAAAAATGGCGCAAAATGTTCGGAGCATCCTAGCGGCCGAGGAAATCAAGTTTTTTCCGCGAAAAAATCAGAAGCTCGCGAACGCCAGCCAAAACAAGTCACAATCCAACTGCAAGCAAATGACCCGAAAAATGGCGCAAAACGTTCGGAGCACCCTAGCGGCCGAGGAAATCAAGTTTTTTCCGCGAAAAAATCAGAAGCTCGCGAACGCCAGCCAAAACAAGTCACAATCCAACTGCGAGCAAATGACCCGAAAAATGGCGCAAAACGTTCGGAGCACCCTAGCGGCCGAGGAAATCCAGTTTTTTCCGCGAAAAAATCAGAAGCTCGCGAACGCCAACCAAAACAAGTGACAATCCAACTGCGAGCAAATGACCCGAAAAATGGCGCAAAACGTTCGGAGCATCCTAGCGGCCGAGGAAATCTTGCTTTTTCCGCGAAAAAATCAGAAGCTCGCGAACGCCAGCCAAAACAAGTCACAATCCAACTGCGAGCAAATGACCCGAAAAATGGCGCAAAACGTTCGGAGCATCCTAGCGGCCGAGGAAATCAAGTTTTTTCCACGAAAAAATCGAAAGCTCGCGAACGCCAGCCAAAACAAGTCACAATCCAACTGCGAGCAAATGACCCGAAAAATGGCGCAAAACGTTCGGAGCACCCTAGCGGCCGAGGAAATCAAGTTTTTTGCGCGAAAAAATCGAAAGCTCGCGAACGCCAGCCAAAACAAGTCACAATCCAACTGCGAGCAAATTACTCGAAAAATGGCGCAAAACGTTCGGAGCACCCTAGCGGCCGAGAAAATCAAGTGTTTTCCGCGAAAAAATCAGAAGCTCGCGAACGCCAGCCAAAACAAGTCACAATCCAACTGCGAGCAAATGACCCGAAAAATGGCGCAAAACGTTCGGAGCACCCTAGCGGCCGAGGAAATCAAGTTTTTTCCACGAAAAAATCGAAAGCTCGCGAACGCCAGCCAAAACAAGTCACAATCCAACTGCGAGCAAATGACCCGAAAAATGGCGCAAAACGTTCGGAGCACCCTAGCGGCCGAGGAAATCAAGTTTTTTGCGCGAAAAAATCGAAAGCTCGCGAACGCCAGCCAAAACAAGTCACAATCCAACTGCGAGCAAATTACTCGAAAAATGGCGCAAAACGTTCGGAGCACCCTAGCGGCCGAGAAAATCAAGTTTTTTCCGCGAAAAAATCAGAAGCTCGCGAACGCCAGCCAAAACAAGTCACAATCCAACTGCGAGCAAATGACCCGAAAAATGGCGCAAAACGTTCGGAGCACCCTAGCGGCCGAGGAAATCAAGTTTTTTCGCGAAAAAATCAGAAGCTCGCGAACGCCAGCCAAAACAAGTCACAATCAAACTGCGAGCAAATGACCCGAAAAATGGCGCAAAACGTTCGGAGCATCCTAGCGGCCGAGGAAATCTTGTTTTTTCCGCGAAAAAATCAGAAGCTCGCGAACGCCAGCCAAAACAAGTCACAATCCAACTGCGAGCAAATGACCCGAAAAATGGCGCAAAGCGTTCGGAGCACCCTAGCAGCCGAGGAAATCAAGTTTTTTCCGCAAAAAAATCAGAAGCTCGCGAACGCCAGCCAAAACAAGTCACAATCCAACTGCGAGCAAATGACCCGAAAATGGCGCAAAACGTTCGGAGCACCCTAGCGGCCGAGGAAATCAAGTTTTTTCCGCGAAAAAATCAGAAGCTCGCGAACGCCAGCCAAAACAAGTCACAATCCAACTGCGAGCAAATGACCCGAAAATGGCGCAAAACGTTCGGAGCACCCTAGCGGCCGAGGAAATCTTGTTTTTTCCGCGAAAAAATCAGAAGCTCGCGAACGCCAGCCAAAACAAGTCACAATCCAACTGCGAGCAAATGACCCGAAAAATGGCGCAAAGCGTTCGGAGCACCCTAGCAGCCGAGGAAATCAAGTTTTTTCCGCAAAAAAATCAGAAGCTCGCGAACGCCAGCCAAAACAAGTCACAATCCAACTGCGAGCAAATGACCCGAAAATGGCGCAAAACGTTCGGAGCACCCTAGCGGCCGAGGAAATCAAGTTTTTTCCGCGAAAAAATCAGAAGCTCGCGAACGCCAGCCAAAACAAGTCACAATCCAACTGCGAGCAAATGACCCGAAAATGGCGCAAAACGTTCGGAGCACCTTAGCGGCCGAGGAAATCTTGTTTTTTCCGCGAAAAAATCAGAAGCTCGCGAACGCCAGCCACAACTAGTCACAATCCAACTGCGAGCAAATGACCCGAAAAATGGGGCAAAACGTTCGGAGCACCCTAGCGGCCGAGAAAATCAAGTTTTTTCCGCGAAAAAATCAGAAGCTCGCGAACGCCAGCCAAAACAAGTCACAATCCAACTGCGAGCAAATGACCCGAAAAATGGCGCAAAACGTTCGGAGCATCCTAGCGGCCGAGGAAATCTTGTTTTTTCCGCGAAAAAATCAGAAGCTCGCGAACGCCAGCCACAACAAGTCACAATCCAACTGCGAGCAAATGACCCGAAAAATGGCGCAAAACGTTCGGAGCATCCTAGCGACCGAGGAAATCAAGTTTTTTCCACGAAAAAATCAGAAGCTCGCGAACGCCAGCCAAAACAAGTCACAATCCAACTGCGAGCAAATGACCCGAAAAATGGCGCAAAACGTTCGGAGCATCCTAGCGGCCGAGAAAATCAATTTTTTTCTACGAAAAAATCAGAAGCTCGCGAACGCCAGCCAAAACAAGTCACAATCCAACTGCGAGCAAATGACCCGAAAAATGGCGCAAAACGTTCGGAGCACCCTAGCGGCCGAGGAAATCAAGTTTTTTACGCGAAAAAATCAGAAGCTCGCGAACGCCAGCCAAAACAAGTCACAATCCAACTGCGAGCAAATGACCCGAAAAATGGCGCAAAACGTTCGGAGCACCCTAGCGGCCGAGGAAATCAAGTTTTTTGCGCGAAAAAATCGAAAGCTCGCGAACGCCAGCCAAAACAAGTCACAATCCAACTGCGAGCAAATGACCCGAAAAATGGTGCAAAACGTTCGGAGCATCCTAGCGGCCAAGGAAATCTTGTTTTTTCCGCGAAAAAATCAGAAGCTCGCGAACGCCAGCCAAAACAAGTCACAATCCAACTGCGAGCAAATGACCCGAAAAATGGCGCAAAGCGTTCGGAGCACCCTAGCGGCCGAGGAAATCAAGTTTTTTCCGCGAAAAAATCAGAAGCTCGCGAACGCCAGCCAAAACAAGTCACAATCCAACTGCGAGCAAATGACCCGAAAAATGGCGCAAAACGTTCGGAGCACCCTAGCGGCCGAGGAAATCAAGTTTTTTCCGCGAAAAAATCAGAAGCTCGCGAACGCCAGCCAAAACGAGTCACAATCCAACCGCGAGCAAATGACCCGAAAAATGGCGTAAAACGTTCGGAGGACCCTAGTGGCCGAGGAAATCAAGTTTTTTCCGCGAAAAAATCAGAAGCTCGCGAACGCCAGCCAAAACAAGTCACAATCCAACTGCGAGCAAATGACCCGAAAAATGGCGCAAAACGTTCGGAGCATCCTAGCGGCCAAGGAAATCTTGTTTTTTCCGCGAAAAAATCAGAAGCTCGGGAACGCCAGCCAAAACAAGTCACAATCCAACTGCGAGCAAATGACCCGAAAAATGGCGCAAAACGTTCGGAGCACCCTAGCGGCCGAGGAAATCTTGTTTTTTCCGCGAAAAAATCAGAAGCTCGCGAACGCCAGCCAAAACAAGTCACAATCCAACTGCGAGCAAATGACCCGAAAAATGGCGCAAAACGTTCGGAGCACCCTAGCGGCCGAGGAAATCAAGTTTTTTCCACGAAAAATCGAAAGCTCGCGATCGCCAGCCAAAACAAGTCACAATCCAACTGCGAGCAAATGACCCAAAAAATGGCGCAAAACGTTCGGAGCACCCTAGCGGCCGAGGAAATCAAGTTTTTTCCGCGAAAAAATCAGAAGCTCGCGAACGCCAGCCAAAACAAGTCACAATCAAACTGCGAGCAAATGACCCGAAAAATGGGGCAAAACGTTCGGAGCACCCTAGCGGCCGAGGAAATCAAGTTTTTTCCGCGAAAAAATCAGAAGCTCGCGAACGCCAGCCAAAACAAGTCACAATCCAACTGCGAGCAAATGACCCGAAAAATGGCGCAAAACGTTCGGAGCACCCTAACGGCCAAGGAAATCTAGTTTTTTCCGCGAAAAAATCAGAAGCTCGCGAACGCCAGCCAAAGCAAGTCACAATCCAACTGCGAGCAAATGACCCGAAAAATGGGGGAAAACGTTCGGAGCACCCTAGCGGCCGAGGAAATCAAGTTTTTTCCGCGAAAAAATCAGAAGCTCGCGAACGCCAGCCAAAACAAGTCACAATCCAACTGCGAGCAAATGACCCGAAAAATGGCGCCAAACGTTCGGAGCACCCTAGCGGCCGAGGAAATCAAGTTTTTTCCGCGAAAAAATCAGAAGCTCGCGAACGCCAGCTAAAACAAGTAACAATTCAACGGCGATCAAATGACCCGAAAAATGGCGCAAAACGTTCAGAGCACCCTAGCGGCCGAGGAAATCAAGTTTTTTCCGCGAAAAAATCAGAAGCTCGCGAACGCCTGCCAAAACAAGTCACAATCCAACTGCGAGCAAATGACCCGAAAATGGCGCAAAACGTTCGGAGCACCCTAGCGGCCGAGGAAATCAAGTTTTTTCCGCGAAAAAATCAGAAGCTCGCGAACGCCAGCCAAAACAAGTCACAATCCAACTGCGAGCAAATGACCCGAAAATGGCGCAAAACGTTCGGAGCACCCTAGCGGCCGAGGAAATCAAGTTTTTTCCACGAAAAAATCGAAAGCTCGCGATCGCCAGCCAAAACAAGTCACAATCCAACTGCGAGCAAATGACCCGAAAAATGGCGCAAAACGTTCGGAGCACCCTAGCGGCCAAGGAAATCAAGTTTTTTCCGCGAAAAAATCAGAAGCTCGCGAACGCCAGCCAAAACAAGTCACAATCCAACTGCGAGCAAATGACCCGAAAAATGGCGCCAAACGTTCGGAGCACCCTAGCGGCCGAGGAAATCAAGTTTTTTCCACGAAAAAATCGAAAGCTCGCGATCGCCAGCCAAAACAAGTCACAATCCAACTGCGAGCAAATGACCCGAAAAATGGCGCCAAACGTTCGGAGCACCCTAGCGGCCGAGGAAATCAAGTTTTTTCCGCGAAAAAATCAGAAGCTCGCGAACGCCAGCTAAAACAAGTAACAATTCAACGGCGATCAAATGACCCGAAAAATGGCGCAAAACGTTCAGAGCACCCTAGCGGCCGAGGAAATCAAGTTTTTTCCGCGAAAAAATCAGAAGCTCGCGAACGCCTGCCAAAACAAGTCACAATCCAACTGCGAGCAAATGACCCGAAAATGGCGCAAAACGTTCGGAGCACCCTAGCGGCCGAGGAAATCAAGTTTTTTCCGCGAAAAAATCAGAAGCTCGCGAACGCCAGCCAAAACAAGTCACAATCCAACTGCGAGCAAATGACCCGAAAATGGCGCAAAACGTTCGGAGCACCCTAGCGGCCGAGGAAATCAAGTTTTTTCCACGAAAAAATCGAAAGCTCGCGATCGCCAGCCAAAACAAGTCACAATCCAACTGCGAGCAAATGACCCGAAAAATGGCGCAAAACGTTCGGAGCACCCTAGCGGCCAAGGAAATCAAGTTTTTTCCGCGAAAAAATCAGAAGCTCGCGAACGCCAGCCAAAACAAGTCACAATCCAACTGCGAGCAAATGACCCGAAAAATGGCGCCAAACGTTCGGAGCACCCTAGCGGCCGAGGAAATCAAGTTTTTTCCACGAAAAAATCGAAAGCTCGCGATCGCCAGCCAAAACAAGTCACAATCCAACTGCGAGCAAATGACCCGAAAAATGGCGAAAACGTTCGGAGCACCCTAGCAGCCGAGGAAATCAAGTTTTTTCCAAGAAAAAATCAGAAGCTCGCGAACGCCAGCCAAAGCAAGTCACAATCCAACTGCGAGCAAATGACCCGAAAAATGGGGCAAAACGTTCGGAGCACCCTAGCGGCCGAATAAATCAAGTTTTTTCCACGAAAAAATCGAAAGCTCGCGATCGCCAGCCAAAACAAGTCACAATCCAACTGCGAGCAAATGACCCGAAAAATGGCGCAAAACGTTCGGAGCACCCTAGCGGCCGAGGAAATCAAGTTTTTTCCGCGAAAAAATCAGAAGCTCGCGAACGCCAGCTAAAACAAGTAACAATTCAACGGCGATCAAATGACCCGAAAAATGGCGCAAAACGTTCAGAGCACCCTAGCGGCCGAGGAAATCAAGTTTTTTCCGCGAAAAAATCAGAAGCTCGCGAACGCCAGCCAAAACAAGTCACAATCCAACTGCGAGCAAATGACCCGAAAATGGCGCAAAACGTTCGGAGCACCCTAGCGGCCGAGGAAATCAAGTTTTTTCCGCGAAAAAATCAGAAGCTCGCGAACGCCAGCCAAAACAAGTCACAATCCAACTGCGAGCAAATGACCCGAAAATGGCGCAAAACGTTCGGAGCATCCTAGCGGCCGAGGAAATCTAGTTTTTTCCACGAAAAAATCGAAAGCTCGCGAACGCCAGCCAAAACAAGTCACAATCCAACTGCAAGCAAATGACCCGAAAAATGGCGCAAAATGTTCGGAGCACCCTAGCGGCCGAGGAAATCTAGTTTTTTTTAACCAAAAAATCGAAAGCTCGCGATCGCCAGCCAAAACAAGTCACAATCCAACTGCGAGCAAATGACCCGAAAAATGGCGCAAAACGTTCGGAGCACCCTAGCGGCCGAGGAAATCAAGTTTTTTCCACGAAAAAATCAGAAGCTCGCGAACGCCAGCCAAAACAAGTCACAATCCAACTGCGAGCAAATGACCCGAAAAATGGCGCAAAACGTTCGGAGCACCCTAGCGGCCGAGGAAATCAAGTTTTTTCCACGAAAAAATCGAAAGCTCGCGATCGCCAGCCAAAACAAGTCACAATCCAACTGCGAGCAAATGACCCGAAAAATGGCGCAAAACGTTCGGAGCATCCTAGCGGCCGAGGAAATCAAGTTTTTTCCGCGAAAAAATCAGAAGCTCGCGAACGCCAGCCAAAACAAGTCACAATCCAACTGCGAGCAAATGACCCGAAAAATGGCGTAAAACGTTCGGAGCATCCTAGCGGCCGAGGAAATCAAGTTTTTTCCGCGAAAAAATCAGAAGCTCGCGAACGCCAGCCAAAACAAGTCACAATCCAACTGCGAGCAAATGACCCGAAAAATGGCGCAAAACGATCGGAGCACCCTAGCGGCCGAGGAAATCAAGTTTTTTCCACGAAAAATTCGAAAGCTCGCGAACGCCAGCCAAAACAAGTCACAATCCAACTGCGAGCAAATGACCCGATAAATGGCGCAAAACGTTCGGAGCACCCTAGCGGCCGAGAAAATCAAGTTTTTTCCACGAAAAAATCAGAAGCTCGCGAACGCCAGCCAAAACAAGTCACAATCCAACTGCGAGCAAATGACCCGGAAAATGGCGTAAAACGTTCGGAGCATCCTAGCGGCCGAGGAAATCAAGTTTTTTCCGCGAAAAAATCAGAAGCTCGCGAACGCCAGCCAAAACAAGTCACAATCCAACTGCGAGCAAATGACCCGAAAAATGGCGTAAAACGTTCGGAGCATCCTAGCGGCCGAGGAAATCAAGTTTTTTCCGCGAAAAAATCAGAAGCTCGCGAACGCCAGCCAAAACAAGTCACAATCCAACTGCGAGCATATGACCCGAAAAATGGCGTAAAACGTTCGGAGCATCCTAGCGGCCGAGGAAATCAAGTTTTTTCCGCGAAAAAATCAGAAGCTCGCGAACGCCAGCCAAAACAAGTCACAATCCAACTGCGAGCAAATGACCCGAAAAATGGCGTAAAACGTTCGGAGCATCCTAGCGGCCGAGGAAATCAAGTTTTTTCCGCGAAAAAATCAGAAGCTCGCGAACGCCAGCCAAAACAAGTCACAATCCAACTGCGAGCAAATGACCCGAAAATGGCGCAAAACGTTCGGAGCATCCTAGCGGCCCAGGAAATCTAGTTTTTTCCACGAAAAAATCGAAAGCTCGCGAACGCCAGCCAAAACAAGTCACAATCCAACTGCAAGCAAATGACCCGAAAAATGGCGCAAAACGTTCGGAGCACCCTAGCGGCCGAGGAAATCTAGTTTTTTCCACGAAAAAATCGAAAGCTCGCGAACGCCAGCCAAAACAAGTCACAATCCAACTGCGAGCAAATGACCCGAGAAATGGCGCAAAACGTTCGGAGCACCCTACCGGGCAAAGAAATCAAGTTTTTTCCACGAAAAAATCAGAAGCTCGCGAACGCCAGCCAAAACAAGTCACAATCCAACTGCGAGCAAATGACCCGAAAATGGCGCAAAACGTTCGGAGCATCCTAGCGGCCGAGGAAATCTAGTTTTTTCCACGAAAAAATCGAAAGCTCGCGAACGCCAGCCAAAACAAGTCACAATCCAACTGCGAGCAACTGACCCGAAAATGGCGCAAAACGTTCGGAGCACCCTAGCGGCCGAGAAAGTCAAGTTTTTTCCGCGAAAAAATCAGAAGCTCGCGAACGCCAGCCAAAACAAGTCACAATTCAACTGCGAGCAAATGACCCGAAAAATGGCGCAAAACGTTCGGAGCACCCTAGCGGCCGAGGAAATCAAGTTTTTTCCGCGAAAAAATCAGAAGCTCGCGAACGCCAGCCAAAACAAGTCACAATCCAACTGCGAGCAAATGACCTGAAAATGGCGCAAAACGTTCGGAGCACCCTAGCGGCCGAGGAAATCAAGTTTTTTCCGCGAAAAAATCAGAAGCTCGCGAACGCCAGCCAAAACAAGTCACAATCCAACTGCGAGCAAATGACCCGAAAATGGCGCAAAACGTTCGGAGCATCCTAGCGGCCGAGGAAATCAAGTTTTTTCCGCGAAAAAATCAGAAGCTCCCGAACGCCAGCCAAAACAAGTCACAATCCAACTGCAAGCAAAAGACCCGAAAAATGGCGCAAAACGTTCGGAGCACCCTAGCGGCCGCGAAAAAATCAGAAGCTCGCGAACGCCAGCCAAAACAAGTCACAATCCAACTGCGAGCAAATGACCCGAAAAATGGCGCAAAACGTTCGGAGCATCCTAGCGGCCGAGGAAATCAAGTTTTTTCCGCGAAAAAATCAGAAGCTCGCGAACGCCAGCCAAAACAAGTCACAATCCAACTGCAAGCAAATGACCCGAAAAATGGCGCAAAACGTTCGGAGCACCCTAGCGGCCGAGGAAATCTAGTTTTTTCCACGAAAAAATCGAAAGCTCGCGAACGCCAGCCAAAACAAGTCACAATCCAACTGCGAGCAAATGACCCGAGAAATGGCGCAAAACGTTCGGAGCACCCTAGCGGGCAAAGAAATCAAGTTTTTTCCGCGAAAAAATCAGAAGCTCGCGAACGCCAGCCAAAACAAGTCACAATCCAACTGCGAGCAAATGACCCGAAAAATGGGGCAAAACGCTCGGAGCACCCTAGCGGCCGAGGAAATCAAGTTTTTTCCGCAAAAAAATCAGAAGCTCGCGAACGCCAGCCAAAACAAGTCACAATCCAACTGCGAGCAAATGACCCGAAAAATGGCGCAAAACATTCCGAGCACGCTAGCGGCCGAGGAAATCAAGTTTTTTCCGCGAAAAAATCAGAAGCTCGCGAACGCCAGCCAAAACAAGTCACAATCCAACTGCGAGCAAATGACCCGAAAATGGCGCAAAACATTCCGAGCACGCTAGCGGCCGAGGAAATCAAGTTTTTTCCGCGAAAAAATCAGAAGCTCGCGAACGCCAGCCAAACCAAGTCACAATCCAACTGCGAGCAAATGACCCGAAAAATGGCGCAAAACGTTCGGAGCACCCTAGCGGCCGAGGAAATCAAGTTTTTTCCACGAAAAAATCAGAAGCTCGCGAACGCCAGCCAAAACATGTCACAACCCAACTGCGAGCAAATGACCCGAAAAATGGCGCAAAACGTTCGCAGCACCCTAGCGGCCGAGGAAATCAAGTTTTTTCCGCGAAAAAATCAGAAGCTCGCGAACGCCAGCCAAAACAAGTCACAATCCAACTGCGAGCAAATGACCCGAAAATGGCGCAAAACGTTCGGAGCATCCTAGCGGCCGAGGAAATCTAGTTTTTTCCACGAAAAAATCGAAAGCTCGCGAACGCCAGCCAAAACAAGTCACAATCCAACTGCAAGCAAATGACCCGAAAAATGGCGCAAAACGTTCGGAGCATCCTAGCGGCCGACGAAATCAAGTTTTTTCCGCGAAAAAATCAGAAGCTCGCGAACGCCAGCCAAAACAAGTCACAATCCAACTGCGAGCAAATGACCCGAAAAATGGCGCAAAACATTCCGAGCACCCTAGCGGCCGAGGAAATCAAGTTTTTTCCGCGAACAAATCAGAAGCTCGCGAACGCCAGCCAAAACAAGTCACAATCCAACTGCGAGCAAATGACCCGAAAAATGGCGCAAAACGTTCGGAGCACCCTAGCGGCCGAGGAAATCAAGTTTTTTCCACGAAAAAATCGAAAGCTCGCGAACGCCAGCCAAAACAAGTCACAATCCAACTGCGAGCAAATGACCCGAAAAATGGCGCAAAACTTTCGGAGCACCCTAGCGGCCGAGGAAATCAAGTTTTTTCCACGAAAAAATCAGAAGCTCGCGAACGCCAGCCAAAGCAAGTCACAATCCAACTGCGAGCAAATGACCCGAAAAATGGCGCAAAACGTTCGGAGCACCCTAGCGGCCGAGGAAATCTAGTTTTTTCCACGAAAAAATCGAAAGCTCGCGAACGCCAGCCAAAACAAGTCACAATCCAACTGCGAGCAAATGACCCGAAAAATGGCGCAAAACGTTCGGAGCACCCTAGCGGCCGAGGAAATCAAGTTTTTTCCGCGAAAAAATCAGAAGCTCGCGAACGCCAGCCAAACCAAGTCACAATCCAACTGCGAGCAAATGACCCGAAAAATGGCGCAAAACGTTCGGAGCATCCTAGCGGCCGAGAAAATCAATTTTTTTCTACGAAAAAATCAGAAGCTCGCGAACGCCAGCCAAAACAAGTCACAATCCAACTGCGAGCAAATGACCCGAAAAATGGCGCAAAACGTTCGGAGCACCCTAGCGGCCGAGGAAATCAAGTTTTTTCCGCGAAAAAATCAGAAGCTCGCGAACGCCAGCCAAAACAAGTCACAATCCAACTGCGAGCAAAAGACCCGAAAAATGGCGCAAAACGTTCGGAGCACCCTAGCGGCCGCGAAAAAATCAGAAGCTCGCGAACGCCAGCCAAAACAAGTCACAATCCAACTGCGAGCAAATGACCCGAAAAATGGCGCAAAACGTTCGGAGCACCCTAGCGGCCGAGGAAATCAAGTTTTTTCCGCGAAAAAATCAGAAGCTCGCGAACGCCAGCCAAACCAAGTCACAATCCAACTGCGAGCAAATGACCCGAAAAATGGCGCAAAACGTTCGGAGCATCCTAGCGGCCGAGAAAATCAATTTTTTTCTACGAAAAAATCAGAAGCTCGCGAACGCCAGCCAAAACAAGTCACAATCCAACTGCGAGCAAATGACCCGAAAAATGGCGCAAAACGTTCGGAGCACCCTAGCGGCCGAGGAAATCAAGTTTTTTCCGCGAAAAAATCAGAAGCTCGCGAACGCCAGCCAAAACAAGTCACAATCCAACTGCGAGCAAAAGACCCGAAAAATGGCGCAAAACGTTCGGAGCACCCTAGCGGCCGCGAAAAAATCAGAAGCTCGCGAACGCCAGCCAAAACAAGTCACAATCCAACTGCGAGCAAATGACCCGAAAAATGCCGCAAAACGTTCGGAGCACCCTAGCGGCCGCGAAAAAATCAGAAGCTCGCGAACGCCAGCCAAAACAAGTCACAATCCAACTGCGAGCAAAAGACCCGAAAAATGGCGCAAAACATTCCGAGCACGCTAGCGGCCGAGGAAATCAAGTTTTTTCCGCGAAAAAATCAGAAGCTCGCGAACGCCAGCCAAAACAAGTCACAATCCAACTGCGAGCAAATGACCCGAAAAATGGCGCAAAACGTTCAGAGCACCCTATCGGCCGAGGAAATCAAGTTTTTTCTACGAAAAAATCAGAAGCTCGCGAATGCCAGCCAAAACAAGTGTAATGAAACGAATACAAGCGAACATTGTCGCTTTGAAATTTCAAGCCAACAGGACTTTCGTCTTGTTGGCCTCAATGGACGTTAAGTCCCCGGGACGAGGCAACGAGCCCATGTGTCGTTCAGACGAATTTGGGTTCGGCCTCTACCTAGCTAGAGGAGTGATGGCTGCTGGCAGGCCAGCTCAGCTCGGCGCGTATCGTCGTGGGTGCGTTCTCTAGCATCAGTCCCGAATCTCATTTCCAGAGATTCAGCCATCAAATTGCCCGCTTACATATCGACAAAAAAAATTTCATTCAACAAAGCAAACTATTCATCTTGTGAGGCTATACCTCCTACGTTACTTTACACAAAGAATTCTCGCGCGCATACCGAGATAATACCGCGTTCAAGGGCTGCCCGAGAGAAAAAAAAATCTTTACGTTAGATTGGTCTATTGGTGGAATTCCGAAGCTACTCAAAACAAAAGCAGGCAAGAAAGAAAAGAAAACGAAAGACTACCGCGTACCAAAAGAATCTCTCGGGTGGCCGTGCCACTCTCGAATTGGAAGACGAGCTTCAGCGGAACTCGCCAGGCGCAGATGTCGCTGCCTGGGCCCGCCCTACCATGGCCTAGCGCTTGCGTGTCCGCATGTGTTGTGCGCACTAGGCCCACCACTACTTACCTTGGCCGGTCTAGTCCGTTAGCTGTTGGAAATGGAGGTCATTGAAGAGGGAGAGCCCTCAAGGAAACTCTGGATTTTTCAATTCATGATAAATTTATTTATTCTACTTCGAATATGTACGCATTACAAAAAAAATATATTTAAAGAGGTGAACCGCTAGAAAATTTGATTGGTAATTATTGTAAACTACTTGAAGGTATATAAGAGTCAAAACTTTACTTTAATGATGGTTTAGATTCCTTTTAAATATTTCTATGTTGTAAATGTTTTATTTTTGCTTTCAACGTGTCTATTGCTACATATGCCAATCTGTTGTATTTTCTTAATTTTTTTTTTATATTACCACTTTTCGACTCATAATTTTGTGATTCACTTAGGAACTAGAATTATTCCTACATAATGTTGAGCCTTAAATTCTAAAAAAATGATTGCAGTCAGTTTATTTTTGTTCCTCTACAGTATGTAAGTGCTATATAATAATTTATGCTTTGACTTACTTAGCATTTCCATGGAAATAATCTTTCAAAAAAAAACGATTACACTCCCTTCACTTGGCATCTGTGTCCATGCAACATAAACATTTTTCAAATATGAAATGGTACTAGAGAGATACTTTAAGTCCTTCCGCACAGACACCTGAGCACACATATCGAGGCCGCAACGAATATGATCACCACTAGCATGAACTGTGAGCACTAGCATGAACTGTGAACTGTGAGCACGTGCGGGCGTAAACACACTGAGGCAGGTTAGTTAGTTCTAATCAAAAAAATGTCGTTGCTAACCAAGACCATCCTTTATTCGTTTTCTTGGGTAAATCTCTTGCTACAGGATATTCCATTACCGATTGCGATTAAAACCAACCGCGCTAGTGTTGTGAACGATGAAATCAAAAAAAAATAAGGAGGAATGGGCCAATTGATTTAGGTATTGATGCAGTAACCAGCATAATGTTCAAGTGGCCAAAAATTAGTTATACTCAATCAGGTATAACAAAAATCAGTTGTGACCATCTTGGATCGCCCTCAGAAAGACTTCTCTTCGGCCATCTTTGAAACTACTACCGGAGACATGTGCGATTTGCGAGTTCTCACCATTTCAGGTTTATTTCGGGCATATTTCATTTTTCACCATAAATACGACCGATCGTTCGATAATCAGTGTTATTGAATCCACGGTTAAAGCTGGCAAAAACTTTCCTTCACTTCACGATCACTTCGAAGTTGTTCGGATTTAAAAAAAAAAAACTTGCAGATGCTCTAATTTGAATAATCAAAACTTATCAGTGTGTTACGGCTAGATCTTTTTCTAATCTATGAAAGCTATGAAGATATTTCAACCGTTTTTACTATACATCTTCCTTCGACGAGCGTTGATAACGATGCACATTCTTTTCTTTCGAAAACACTTTTTTAGCCGTTCAAAGCACTGATGAGTCCCGTAGGTACGTCGTTCGTGTTTCGCGTTTTCATCACTGCACCGGTCTATCTTCGCAACCAACGAACCGTTAATTGCAAGCTGGGTAGATTAAAAAGCCATTTATTTCCGTTTTTGGCTGAACCGCTTATTAAAATTAGTATTGTTTAATCTCACTTCGTCACTTCAAGTACCAACTTTTCGTTCCGTTGATCTCCTTTCGTCGGGCCAGGAGAAAAATGGATTTATAACCGCTACAGCCGCGGTCTGTTGCTGGCTAGCCTCGTCCAGTCCGCTCGAGCTCAAAGAAACGAATCCCTGTCTCCCTGGCAGCAATCCTACTCGTCCGTCCGCTAGCGGTTCTTCGCAAAAACCCGTCGGGTAGCTGCCCAAACCGGAATCCCGCTTGAGCGCTGCAAGCTGGTTTTTTTCTGTGTGCAGGGTTGCCGCTTCTGGATGCACCCAAAAATTATTATTTTTGGCTGCGTGCGCTTTTACACAAGTCACAATCCAACTGCGAGCAAATGACCCGAAAAATGGCGCAAAACGTTCGGAGCACCCTAGCGGCCGAGGAAATCAAGTTTTTTCCGCGAAAAAATCAGAAGCTCGCGAACGCCAGCCAAAACAAGTCACAATCCAACTGCGAGCAAATGACCCGAAAAATGGCGCAAAACGTTCGGAGCACCCTAGCGGCCGAGGAAATCAAGTTTTTTCCGCGAAAAAATCAGAAGCTCGCGAACGCCAGCCAAAACAAGTCACAATCCAACTGCGAGCAAATGACCCGAAAAATGGCGCAAAACGTTCGGAGCACCCTAGCGGCCGACGAAATCTTGTTTTTTCCGCGAAAAAACAAAAGCTCGCGAACGCCAGCCAAAACAAGTCACAATCCAACTGCGAGCAAATGACCCGAAAAATGGCGCAAAACGTCCGGAGCACCCTAGCGGCCGAGGAAATCAAGTTTTTTTCGCGAAAAAAACAG
Source organism: Oxycera nigricornis (assembly GCA_963942545.1). Classification (NCBI taxonomy): domain Eukaryota; kingdom Metazoa; phylum Arthropoda; class Insecta; order Diptera; family Stratiomyidae; genus Oxycera; species Oxycera nigricornis. Next base: position 79,502,671 of record OZ012661.1, read on the forward strand.
AAGCTCGCGAACGCCAGCCAAAACAAGTCACAATCCAACTGCGAGCAAATGACCCGAAAAATGGCGCAAAACGTTCGGAGCACCCTAGCGGCCTAGAAAATCTAGTTTTTTCCGCGAAAAAATCAAAAGCTCGCGAACGCCAGCCAAAACAAGTCACAATCCAACTGCGAGCAAATGACCCGAAAAATGGCGCAAAACGTTCGGAGCAACCTAGCGGCCGAGGAAATCAAGTTTTTTGCGCGAAAAAATCGAAAGCTCGCGAACGCCTGCCAAAACAAGTCACAATCCAACTGCGAGCAAATGACCCGAAAAATGGCGCAAAACGTTCGGAGCACCCTAGCGGCCGAGGAAATCAAGTTTTTTCCGCGAAAAAAACAAAAGCTCGCGAACGCCAGCCAAAACAAGTCACAATCCAACTGCGAGCAAATGACCCGAAAAATGGCGCAAAACGTTCGGAGCAACCTAGCGGCCGAGGAAATCAAGTTTTTTGCGCGAAAAAATCGAAAGCTCGCGAACGCCAGCCAAAACAAGTCACAATCCAACTGCGAGCAGATGACCCGAAAAATGGCGCAAAACGTTCGGAGCACCCTAGCGGCCGACGAAATTAAATTTTGGATGAATCAAGCGATATTTATGGCGTGGTTTAAGAAGAAATTTGTGCCTTCCGTGCGTGATCATCTGTAAAAACAAGGGCTTCCTCAGAAAGCTGTACTACTTCTTGACAACGCTTCATCCCATCCTGGTTAGTCAATTTGGAAATCTGATGATGACTCGATTTTCGTTCATTTCTTACCCACAAATGTTACTTCACCGATTCAGCCTATGGACCAGGGGGTTATTTCTGGTTTTAAAGGCGATACGAGAAAATATTTCTATGATTTCTCCTTGAAGTGGCAGAAAGAGAAAATTTTCAAACAAATTTTGAAGAAATGGGTAGTAAAAGACGCAATTTTTGCTATTTGTGAAGTTTGAAATGATTTACCGAATTCAACATTAATATTGGCATGGGTCAAAGTTCTCGATCCTGTACTTGATCAGTCTTCTACTGACCATACATTAGAAGCTTTGTTTGCTGAAAAACAAGTTGACGATTTTTTAGCTACGGCTCAGTCAGTTCCAGGTTTCACTGATGTTGATCAGGCAGTGAAAAAGAAATCTTAATAGTGACGAACAAAGAAAAATCCTCATTCAAAAGCCATAGAAAGTATCGAAACTCGACTAAATTATTTTGAACAAGAAATGATGACTACACAAAAATATGAGAATTACGAGAAATGAGACGAGAGGTCATAAATAAAATGATGAAGAAACAAACCAAAATTTTGGATTATTTTTGTTCTATTGAAAAATAAGTTTTAATTATCTGTAAATTCGTTATTTGACTCAAATTTTCATGTAATATAAACACATACACATATGATTTCATTATTATCTTGTATATATATGTAGAAATCGTTTTTCTAATAGATATAAATTTTGTATCGTCATAAATTATGATTTTTCTTGCATCCTCATAGACCATAATTAAATATGTAAACAAATTCGATTATCCGTGCATCTCCCTCCCCATCATTGTCCCGGAGAATCAAGGTTCTACTGTATTTTCTTTATGCTATAGCATTATGATTATTATTATTATCTATGCTATGGTTTTAATTGTTGATTTGAAGACGGTTACTATTAAAATAACCGTTACTCTATTTTTGCTGATTTTTAGGGTGAAGGGTGAAGTGTTTATTACCTCTTTGGACGGACTCTAGGTGGCTACGACATGTGCTAATGAAGATCTTCATCTTTTCATGCGTTAAATATACCACAACAACATATAAGAACGCCGAAGAGCATTACGTGCAATTTGAAACGTGTATGGTAGGCACTTCTGCGCCCAGTTTCCGTTTGACAGCGTGGTGAAAACGCCAAATTCTGACGGTTCGAGCAGCAAATGTAAACATAAGGTTTTCCGCCAAAACAGTTCCGCGTACTGTTCGTTTATTGGGTCATCGCGTTTCACCAGAAATGATGCGTACCCTCGGTGTTATTGTTATTAATAGAGGTAATTAGTTCATTTACACCAATTAAGTGTGGAAAATATATGAATTTGTTTACAGATGGAGCAGAAGAACTGGCTGATTCGCAGAAAATCAGAGATAAGATAGAACAACTCCTGTTCGGGTTAAATGAGAAGTTCCTAAGTGCGGTAAACAATACATTTATCTTCAGAAATACAGCTTAAAATCAGTCATAAACTGTATGTTGTAGGATCTGATTGCTTCCAAAGTTGTCGACGGACTGTACAATGGCGTTACAACACGAGAAATAGGCAATTTGGTGGCTGAAACTGCAGCGACCATGGCCACAAACCACTCGGATTACGCCATTCTTGGAGGTCGTCTCGCAATATCAATTTTGCATCGAGATACCAAGGCGTTGTTTTCAGGTACGTCGTGTATATCGTAAGATTTGAGTGGATTTGGGAGCAACAACAATTTATGTGTGCCTGCTAAAATCGGAACGCTATTGAATTGACAATGGAAGTCGGTTTCTAGCAATCTTACAAGAAAGCATTTCGGGCGTGGTTTTGTTGGTCACTGCGTGCTGAACAATATAGCCAGCAATTTCTTGAAAGTAAGGAATCCGCTATCAAGTCATAGGCTTCTTCAAAACTTGTGTATCCCCATTTTACTTGTTGCAATACTTTCATGTGTAAAAACATTGTTCTGTAAGAAAAATGGTAAAAGAACATTCGTTGAAAACACCGAATGCGAAATTAGAAAAAGCATCGGTAAAGTAGCACAAAAAACACCGCTAAAATTTTGAAAAAGAAGGCGCTTCGGGTTCATAATTGAAAACATTTAAGGAAACGACATGAAAATCGACCACTTAAAATTTGTGGAACGATTTACCAAAACTATGGACTCTGTCCAAAGGGATGATCTGATTTATAATGTAGATGAAAGATTATTATTGCAAAATAAAGCATATTCAATAGCCAGAGCCGTCTTAAACTATGCTGGGGCCCTTGGGCACACAAGAATTTGGAGCCGTTTTGTAAAGAAAGGGAAGCGAATTAAACTAACATTCTTCTACTAGAATCATTTATAATGGGTAATCAAATATATAATATATGTCATTATTAATATCAGTCTGCGGCTGGTTTTTTGGTTACGATTGCAATAATGGTTTCTTTCGGGATTTCTATTGAGCAAAATATTCTATTCTATCCGCAAAGTCAATTTTTCACCCGTGATTATTACCCTGATTTGATTCAGGTTCTCATTCACAGCTGAGTGAAATGATAGTGCGGCATCAAATCTCATTCCCGAAAACTATTTGTCGACTAGAAGCCTTGAACTAGCGTTAACCACTAGGTCACCCACTTTAACAATTATTCGCCGAGACACTCTGGAACGTGGGAGTTGAGTGAGATTCAGTATCTCTACGCAATTAGATCTTTCATCTATTTCACAGTAAAACCCATATGGGCCTGATTTACGGCCTATGGTGCTTTAGAGATCTCACCTAAGGGTGATACGGGCATAATTTGCACAAATTGGATCCGTGTGTGCCGTTATCTTTTACTTATTGTATGAAGCCTAGCAATTTTATATATAGATGAAGAGTTGGTAGGTAGATAATGGTCACCTGATTGAAAGTTTTCGAACTAAAATTCCAGAAAAGTGTAATTTTTTAATTCGCACCCATATCTTAGTAGCAACAGTTATATTTTCGAATGTTTCTTTCTATCTTTGATCAGAATCCTCAAAAAATGGATTGTTTTTAGTTTGTCATATGATTTATAATCTGAGGATTAGGCCTATTGGGGACACCTCATTAAAAAACGCATACAAAAAGTCTACCTCATGGGTTACGTGGAAGTGACGACAAATTTGCTTGAGAGCGCTGCAAACAAGCTTAGCCAGCCCTGATTACGATAATACTCTGTCTGTGCTTAGTGACAGTTTCACTTTCCCACGGCATTTACTTCATTAGTTGCTTTCTTTTCTAGCCTGCAGGTATTGAAGGCGTTTCAATATATGTACTTGCAAACATGCATATACACTTTACGGTTCCAAGGAAGTCTACAAATACAGTGTAGATTTTTTCACACGTCAAGCGCATAATTTTATAATTTGAATGAAAATATCATGAATGATTCAATTAAATGAAACCAGATATGCAATCGGGCTAAAGTCTGCCAGAATTATTTTTGGAGGACTCCGACTTTGATCGGTGAAAAAATATGATTAAGTATGATTTCATAATTATATCTTCATATCTACACCGAAGCACTAGGAAACGTACCTAGTAAAGATTTCAAAAATATGACCCCCTTATCAAAATCCTGCGTACGCTACTGTATGGAACACTCATTCAAAGCTAGTGCTGGATGGTTCGAGCGTTTTAAAAAGCGGGGAAATCTTCACAACAAGCAAGCGCAGATGCACTTGCAGCAAGTGAATTTCCATAATATTTGGCCGAAATTATTGAAAATGGGAGATATTTGCCCAAACAATAATTTAATGTAGACGAACCAGCTCTATTTTGGAAGAGGATGCCAGCTCGAAGACTTATTGCCAAAGGGGAAAGATGTATGCCTGGATTCAAGGTCGCGAAACATCGCATGTGGGTTATGCTTGGCGGCAACTTAGCAGGGGATTTAAAGCTCAAACCGCTTGCAGTGTACCATTCTCAAAAATCGCGTGCATTTAAGAATATTGATCTAAGAACCCGTATAGAATTTTAAAGTACTGAATGATCAGTACTAAAAATCGGATTTTATTACGCACTGCGAATCCATTATAAATCCCGGCTAAGTTACTCAATACGATACTGATATTCATTACAAAACTAGAACTTAGGTGACATTGAAAACTCAAAATAATTTGTTACCGAGATTCATAGCTTAATCAAAACTGAAGCGGTATTGAATGTCTGCATCACTGCAATACTGGAATTCTGAATTTCACCGGAACTTAAGCAATACCCGAAATCTAGGCAATCCAATACTGAAATTCTGGATTTCACCGGAACCGCAGCAGTACTCAAAATTCCAGGCAATGCGATACTAAAATTCTGGACTTCATCGGAACTTGAGCAGTACTCAAAATTTAAGGCAAATGCAATACTGAAATTCGTAGATTTATCTAAACTCAAGCGGTACTGAAATCGGTGGCCAAACTCTAAGCTCCATAACTGTTTAAATCGATTTCAGGAAGGTCTTGTTTTGTCATTCGCTTGCGGTCCAAAATAAATTGTAGTGAAAATGTTTCAAGTTTTCCAATTCGATTGATAAGAGTATTCTCGCTTTACCCGTATCATGGGTTTCGGATGGACAGGTGAGATATTTGAACAAAAAAACAAATAAGTGCTGTTTAACAAAAATTCATAATATAGGTTAGATTTCATGCAAATTTGGTAAAATCATACATAAAAGCGAATAAAGTGCCACCTGTAAGCTGGAAATCTTATAAGGTCTCACCGATGAACAGCAGAAAATATGGTAAGGCTAGTGTAATGCAGTGCATAGTGCTTATTTTCATATTTTCAAAGATACTTACGATCAAGCACTGGTAGCAGAAGATTTGTTACTCGTCGGTCACTCATTCCCATCAGTAAATGCCTTCAAAATTAATAAAAAAAGGAAGATCATCGAAATCTTGTAGGAAGGATCAACTGACTCCAACGACGAAATTTTACCAGCTTTCCCCGTTAAGTCACATTGTACATTTAGCAAAAAAGTTGCTGATGAAGTGTTGTCGGAGAGCATTTTCCTTACAGAGGATGATATGCCTGCTCCCGCAGCTGATTTGACAATGTCGGGAATGCAACCTCAACCACCTGATAATAGTCAAACGTGCTTTCCACAAACTTTGAATCTTTTTATATTATATTTCGTCTTGTATTTGATATGTCTAGAGCCAATTGTGAGACAATCAATCTTACCACGAGCAGTTATCATTGACCCTCTAGCAATCAACGAAAATGATGACAATTTTTCATCGATAACTATCTCCACAGTTGACAGTAGCGCAATACGGATGATAGTTAGAGAAGAGCTTACATGATTTAAAGAGGAAATGAAAAATATGCTGCAAGATGTTTTAGGGAAAATTTCAAGGAAACGTGTTGGTTCTCGAATCGATAGAATTTCTTTCGAGACACTGAACAAGTTTCCTTTGAAACATTTGAAAGATCTCCAAGAATTTGATGAAAGATACGATTCAGATTTCGAAATGCAAGAACATTTTGTAGGTTGTGTCCGAAAAAATATTCGTCATTATATTTTGGTTTTTTAGAAGTTGTATGTAACACAGTTTGGTGGGCGAAACGTGAAGGAAAACTTTAAAATCCTCAGCAGCATGTATGATTTGGAGCTGCAAAAATGTATCTCGTTTACTGGACGTGAGGGCAATAAGTTTGCTTTAGGAAACTTATCACATGTTAAGGCAGTTATCGGTAAATTTAGGTTTCATTACTATCATTTCTAGTAAATACAGCTTCAAAAGTTAAAAGATATATGAGGTGATATATATAACGAGACCCAAAGAAATGTCACATTACATATGGAAAGATACTTCCAACAAATTTGCGATTAGGTTCGTAGTGCGGAAAAGGTTCGGAAGAGTTCGACAAGCAATAGTCAATCATAAAAAGTTTCCAACGTTTTATAGTATTAAGTATAGTAATAGCTCCGTTAATAATTAGGTTATGTGCAATGTCAGAATAGAATGTTTCCAAATTAATTTCTTTATTTTTGCTTTGAAAAAAAATGTTTTTTACTTATTTATATAATGATAAGTAAACTTTTGTTTAATAGTGTGAATTGTGACACAAAATAAAAAAAAAATTTATAAGGAAAGCAGCACATTTTGCATATTATTTCATTTTTGTCTGAAATTTCCTACATTAAAACTCCTGGTTCGAACTCCCCTATCAGCAATGCAAACTCTGCTAAATCCTGAGGTTCATTATTCAAAGGTTTCTTGTTACAAAGCAAATTCTTATTTATTAGATTGTTGACGCATCCGGCAATTATCCAAAAACTGTGAACACTACTTTTTGAAGAAGGTGTTCCATCAATGTTGAATGAAATTTCAAAATGCGTGATATCGTTCTTTATAATTGTGCACATGTTGGCTTCAATACATGGGATCAACGAGTCCTTCATCTCAAAGTGAATATATTGACCATTGTCTACGTTTTCAATGTAATGCTTTCCAGTATTTTTTGGAGTCTCTAGCATAGATCTGAGATCCATAAAAGGAAAATTACACTCTTCTGAGAGAATTTTCAGCAGCTTATTGATGTCAGTATGACTAAGTGACACGAGACATGCCCAGCTTCTGATCCTATCTACGAATGATACAGGACTTCGTTCAATTGCGTCTTCTGCGACATCCACCACTTGTTTTTCGTGCTCATTACTTAGAATGCCACTCCCGTTTATATAATCAGCTAAATTTGCGTACTTTAGTCTTACAACTGCCTTAAAATGTTGTTAAATTACCGTGAGGGTGGCTTCCTTCTGAATCTGTAGTCGGTATTTTGTGATACATATGTTCGGAGCAATTCTCACGTGGGTTCGCTTTTACTTTTGAGATGATTGTAAGTGCCAGTGGCTCAGATCGATGCGCGCTCCCTTCTTGACAATAAGGAAAGAAGGCAACGTGTTCAATCCCAGCTGAATTCATATAAAAAGGTAATTGAAATTTAACATATGTCCAAACCGAACTACATAGATTTGATAAGTTGTACAAACATATGATACAGAAAAGACCAAGAAAATAACTAAAAAGAAAAAATGATTACGTTTTAACTTAATATTTTGATTTATTTATTTATGAGACGAATACTGTAACAGAATCCGCAAACTGAATTGATTCAGAACTTTCACAAAATTCACCAGTACCAGTGATGCAGTACTGACGCAATATAGAACCCAGTTCCTAATGTAATACTGTATCTGTGTCGATATTTGAAACTTATTCAGTATCCAAAATGTTCCGCTACAATTCTGCATGTATCAGTACTGCCCCATACATAAGGAATACCGATTTAATTCCGTAGGAGTACCGATGTGTTATGCGGGAATGCTGTCTGTAATTTGGAAATCCAATACCAAGGCTTGGTTTATACGAACTCTTTTCGGAGAGTGGTACAATGAACATTTTGTTCCACAGATAAAGGAATATTGTGACAGGAAAGCAATTCCTTTTGAAATTATCTTACTTCATGGTAATGCTCCAGGCCATCCAGCAGAGTTGAGCGAGTTTCATCCTGACGTTAAAGTTATTTATCTTTTTCCTCTTAATACCACCTCACTATTGCAACCAATAGATCAAGGCATTATTCAGACTTTTAAAGCCTATTATCTGCGGCGAACATATTCGCAAGCAATCAAGGCCATTGATAGTGGTGAGGAAATAACTCTATCTGATTTTTGGGAAAATTATAACATCCTCAACGCCATCAAAAATATTGGGGTGGCATGGGATGCAGTCAAGCAAACAACAATGAATACTGTCTGGAAGAAACCTTGCTTTAAAGTAGGTTAACAGGTGCATGATGCTATGGAGACTTGTGGTGTAAATTTGCCGCAGCAGCTAGACCTAGAAGTGGAAACCGATGACATAAACGAACGTCTCTCCAACCATGCTGCACCATTAACCAACGATGATCTTATCCAGTTAGAAGCGTTTCGAAATTCCGAAGAAGCAGCTTAGTTTTGCGATGTTTCATAACGTATCGAAAAAAGATTATCTGATAAAGGCTTGGCTGAGGCTTTTTGTTTCGTAGAGCAGGCCCTATCCAAATACGAAGCGATGGATCCGGATACCGAACGGTTTTAAAAAGTAAACCGCCGAATTACTTCAGATATATCTACCTACACAGCGATTTATGATGAAAAGAAGCGAGCGACTAATAGGCAAACAACATTAGAAATGTTTATGAGACCTTCAACTAGCGCCACGACTTCAGAGCGAAAATAGATGTTATGACTTTTAAATGAAATCCATCTACGGACTGATAATCATCACTCCAAAGATAAAGTTTAGTTCTATCATTGTGTTATATTGCAGTGGCGAGGCGTTCATATAAGCCGATTCCCATCGGCTTCCCTTTCCAAATATGTTCCAAAAATGTAACACTTCAGTTTTATAAGGGAATGGAGTGTTTATTTACTTGCATGCATCACTGTAAACATGCACAATCGTTCCACTTGATCTCAGTGTTTATTCCATCATACTCCATTCTCTTCATTCTACCCATCCTCATAGTTCCATAATAGCCAGCAAAGCGATCACCATCTGTAAGAGTTGCAGCAGAGCTTTCCGAGTCTCGAATTCATCAATAATTTAAGGTGCCGTGGGCACTCAACTCCTGTTTGTTGGAATGGCAGCTCGGTTTTCCTCAATAGAAAAACAACAACAACAAATTAAAAAGCCGGTAGCGTTCCCGGCTTGCGAATCAGCTGTGAAAATTGATGCTAGAAAATTTAGTTGACAAACTAGAGCCTCTTTTTTTAGATCGACGCAAAATTTTATGCCACGAGCCATTACTGAAATCCATATCTTTCAACGAAATCAAATTCCTTAATTTCGTATTTGCTTAATATATACATTCCTTGCCAATAAGGTCAAAAACAATACATATAACATAAAAATATAAATATTTCATAACTGATCGTAATTTAAAATGTATGCAATAGAAAGAATGATTACGGTAGTATTTCTCTATATGCTCATAATATACTGCTTTGTCTGTTAAGGGTCCATGTCTCTCAAATAATAAGCGGCTTACCCACAGTAATTTTTCACCCCTCGCCACTGCTATATTGTTCTTAAAAATCATTCCGTAAATAAGTAATATGCATGAATGGTTCGTATTCGTGTACATACTTATAGAAGTGTATAGAATTTAATATAAAAAAAACGTATGCATACTTCATTAATTTCTAAATTCGACTTACGTAAAACTCCAGTAACGTAAAACTCTACGATCTATATTAACTACGTATGTATGTTGGGAGATACATGTAGTTCTCTTTCAAAAGGGTGGCTTTGAAAATAAATCTAAACTTCGTCCTTTCCTCTTTAAGAACAAACATGTCCAAATAGTAAACTCATATACCTACCTAGGCGTTACGTTCGCTCAATCAGGCTTTTTTAAAGTTGCTGCGAAGCATTTTGTGACCAAAGCTCAAAAAGCCCCTTCAGAGACAATATCAATAGCGAAAAATATAAAAATTTTGAATTGAAAAGTATGTAACGGGTTATTCGAAGCAATATTTTCCTCTGTGCTACCATACTCTGCTCCTATCTGGAGCCTTCAGTGCTTAAGAGGTTACACCAAAGTAGGGACCGAAAATTTAAGATTTTTTGCAATTTTTTTTAAGTGGAAGGAAAAATAAAAGGGCAATTAATATTCAGGATGTTATTAAGCATGTTTTGAAGTTAAAAAAAACGTTTATTATAAAATATTACAAAATGGCTGCCCAACAGTCGTTTCTGCGGAACGGTTTTTTTGGAGACACTCCGCGGCACGCAGTAGAAGTGCACCGAAAACTAATCTGGAACAAAATAACAATAAAAAATTTAAAATTACATTAGTATAGCTATAGAAATACGTAGGGGATTTTAAAAATATTTATTTTTGTTAAATTGGCGAGGATTTGGAATACTACCAAAAAACGGGCACTTATTTGTACATAAAAAATCGAAATATTAACTTATCGAAAATCGGCTACGTATTTCTATGCGGAATGTTGTTTTAAATATGTGATATTACTTTGGAGTGAAAAAATAGAAAACTGTTTGAGTTATGCTGCGTGCCGATTTGAAAAAACGTCTTTCAAGAAAAACGCGTTTAAAGTTTTAACTTAACTTTATATCTTGTCCTAACATCAAAGGACGCTGTACTAATGTACTTTGTAATCAACATCCTTGGTAATGTTTCTAACAACATTTATTAGTGTATTAGAGACGTTGGAAATCGAATGGTAAGATATAATGCTGTACCCGACGAGCAGGTGTCGTATTTACCCCAGGTAGTCGTTTCAGAGCAGTCAGGAAGGGTCGAGAAAGAGTTCGAAATTTCAATAAAAACGATTTCTGGCAGATATAAAACCGTTTGTCTCTTATTCTAGAGGGTTCAAATGATTTTTTAAGCCAATAAAAATAAGGCCGAATTTTTGAAATTTCTACTGTGGTGTGCCTTGGGGTTACAAAGGTCTTGTATTTTCAAAAAATCGTTTTATTCCATATGAAAGTATAGTACTTCAAGAGTATTCACACCAAATTTGAAGTAAATTCGAGCAATATTACCGGAGGTATAGAGATTTGAATACCGCGTGGTCGGTACGTGCGCTCTGCCTTACCTAGCGTATTATACGCATGCGGCCTGGTTCTACCGCGTAAAATTAGCTCCTTTCTTTTTCGTCAAACATCACAACATCAAAAGGATGCTCTGAACATCGCGAATGAGGCGAACGAATTACTATATGGGCCTGGAATCGACGATTCGAAGTAAGTCGCTAAAAAATAACTTTATTTCATTAAATTGCGGTAAAAAAAACTTTAAACGCGTTTTTCTCGAATCTTTGTTTTCGTGCGGTAGGCACGATTTCTCGAGAACGAATCGATCGATTTTGCTGAAACCTGGCACAGTTCCTTTTTATAGTATTGAATCGTGCTTGAACGAAGGGATTTTCATTCGGTCGACTCATTTTTGTTTTATGCGAAAAAAGTATTTTAAAAACGTTGAGAATCGAAAAAATGCTAAAAAATATGAGACGAAAATTCATTCACTCATTTCAAATCTTAAAATTTTTTTTTAATCCTTCGTTCAAGCACGAGCCAAGGTCATAAAAAAATAAGACAAGCCGCGAGGTGCGACCCTTGAGGTTCACACGGTCAACTTCCCAGTAATATCTAAATAAACATCAACAACATTAAACACAATAATAATTTTGAAAATAATAGTACTTTAAGTAATAACAATGAGAGGTTTTCATAGCAGTAACAGGAATGAGTTAATATAAATCATATCGTCTACGGGAGGGTCCATTGTTACGTAAGGTTTTTGGTCGGTGAGGACAGATTGAATATTCACGCGGATCAATCGGTGGGGGCCATTTTGGTCTTGAAAAATTTTGTATATGCAGTCAAAAATAGGTTCAATTGCATGTAAAAAGTAAATGTTTTACAAATGATGATGGAGGAAGTAATTGAAATCTTACGATTACTAAAGAATGAGTCTACTAAAAACTACAATTTTTTATTCGATGAAAACTTTTCAAAGCATATGATCTTACAAAATATTGACTACAAAACATTTTACCATTCAAAGCGTTGGTACCGCAAATGCAAATATGATTGAAATTTTGTTGGTTTTGAAAATTTAAGCATATTTTTTTAATTAAAAGACTAAATCTGCTCAAATTATGCAAATATTTTAAAACGTTGATTGAATTTACAACAATTTTGTTAGAATAAAAGATATAAAGTAATATCATTCGTATGAACCCTCTTTATATGGTAACTTTGAATGATTTTTTATTTTAAATTTAGTTTTTCTTCATTATCATGGAAAAAAGTTTCGCCGGTTTCTCTTCAAAAACTGATAAGAATGTATACATTTTATAAACTGATAATCACTGTGCTGTGCAAATCAAGTTAAAAAAATATTTTTTATGAAAAAACCATATTTTTCGCATTTTTTTCTATTAAATTAAAGAAACGGCTGAAACGAATTTTTATCATGTTAAAAACTTCACAAAGATGTTAATATACGTCAACTGACACCATAATGATGCAAATATTATATCTGGTTCGTGAGATATAGTAAATGATAAAATTGACCTTGGAAATCATGATGACTTTTAATGATTTTTTATTTTTAATTTAATTTTTTACGTAGTCATGAGAAAAACTTTTGATGCTGTTTTTACAAACATTGTTTGGAGTATATAAATTTTATAAACATTGATTACTATACTTTGCAAATCAGGTTAAAAATTTATTGTTTCTAAAAAAACTAATTTTTTGCACTTTTTTTCTTACACTAAAAAACGGCTAAAACGATTTTTTTAAAAATTCGACAGATTCACAAAAATGTTAAAACGCGTCGATTGACACTTTGATCAAGGAAATCGTATGTTTGGTTCGCGAGATATAACGCATGACAGAAATGACCTTCAAACGGGCAAAACAGCAAACCCTCCCGACCGAAGTTTCCCAAAAACTAATCAGCTCTTAAGATTGCAAAGACGCTTCAATTGACACCTTAACAAAGTCGATCGGACTTTGTTTACGTGAGTTATGCTCGTAGAAAAAAGTGTCCACGAACGTACGTACGTACGTACATACACACACACACACATACATCCCCCTTTCTAAAAACACTTTATATATACTCTATAGACCTCAAAACGTAAAGAAATGTTGAAAATTTCAATTTCGATTTTCGAGGCGATTACAAGAACTTCCCATATACTGGGAAGTTAATTTTTTTGAATTTTTGAATTGAGATGAACCTGCACCGAAATATTCGGACTACTGCAAAAAAAGGTTGGACGAGGAAGGATTGGTTGGTTGGTTGTAGTGGCAGCCCTCTTTGTCAAAAAGATGGCTCACTTAGGCCAAGATAGGCCCATTGTGATACCACAAAAAGACGAGGGCGGCACTAGAACCTGTGAGATGACGAGAACCATTTCGATTCTCGTATGAAGCCGGCTATGCAGCCGATATTTAAATCAGCTACTTCCGTGAGGCTGTCCAGGAATGGTGAGCCTAAGGTTTTCATGCGTTTCCTGGACAGTGCCGGGCATTCACACAGAAAATGTTGGATTGTCTCTTCCTCTTCTTCCGATCTGCAACTCCGGCAGAAATCGTTGAAGGGAACGCCCAACCTTTCTGCGTGCCTGCCAATTAGACAGTGCCCTGTCAGTATGGACACGATAGAACTCAAGGTTTCACGACTCGTGTTCAGGAGCTGCTTGGTGCGTCTGGAGCTCAGTGCACACCAAGTTTGCCTGGTTGTCCTGCAGGTTTCTTCCAACAGCCAGGCTCTATTTGCAGCCTTGATGTAATGCTGCCTAAATCCTAGCTTTATAGAAGCTAGAGGTTGACCGACTTGGGGTGTTAGTGTATACTCCTGAAGCACAGTGCCAGCTCTCGCTAAGGCATCCGCTTCGCAATTTCCCGGTATATCACAATGTCCCGGTACCCAGTGTAGAGTCACTTCACAGTGAAGTGACATCACGTTCAGCTGTGTACGGCATTCCATAACCATCATGGATGAGGTGTACACGTTGGATAGTGATTGGATAGCAGCTTGACTGTCAGAGAAAATATTCAGGTTTCTTATGGAAATTTTCTGATTTCTCAGTCAGTCTACTGCCTTGTATAATGCAATGACCTCTGCCTGAGAAACACTGCAGTGGTCTGGTAGCCGGAATGGTAGTTTTAAGCCTAGTTGTTCTGAGAAAACACCACAGCCAACTTTTCCATCCATTTTGGAGCCATCCGTGTAGATGTCGACCGATTCCTGCATCCCACCTCTTTCTATTGCCCAGTCATCCATGCTTAGGATGACTGACTTGAAACTATGATGAAAGCAGGAAATCGGAGGCGCAAGGTCTACTTCCCTTGGCGTTGGTCCATCGCTCCGAAGTATGGTGGAGTGGCCAATATTTCCCTCTTGCCAGAGATGTAGTGCTTTTAATCGAATCGCAGAGCTCTTGGCCTGCTGTCTCGTAAGGAGCTCCGTCGGGAGTCAATTCAATAGCATATACAGTGCCTTTGTCGGGGTAGTGCGTAAGGCCCTGGTGATTGCAATAGCTGCAATCCTTCTGACCCTGTTTAGCAGGTTTGCGTTGGATGTTTTTGCAATAGCTGGCCACCAAACAACTGCACCGTACAGAAGTATTGGTTCCACTATCGCCGTATAGAGCCATGATACGATTTTGGGTTTCAATCCCCACTCGAGGAAGGCAGGAAAATTGACAATTTTCAATGTTTTTAGCTGAATTTTTTTTTACAAATTCTTGAAATGCTAAACTTTTATGTGTAACCCCTTAAGCGAACCCCCTAAGCGTTTAAAACAACTATACTAGACAATTTTTACATTTTCCTAGTAACACCCCTGGTTATGCCCTAAAACAGGAAATTCTATGCAAATAAGAATTTTCAAGCTAGTATTCAACTTCTTCGACAAAATAAGCAAGCTTCCCCAAGACAGCTACGCAAAAATAACTAAAATACCACTTCTTTGATAAAATAGACGCAGGCAATATGTGACTTAAATTTTGATACACTAAGACGCAATAAAGTTCATTGATTGAAAAATTCGATAAAATGTAAAAAGTATATGCCACTAACTGTCTACTCCCGGCTAATTGAGGGCAGCAAATCAAGTGTCTAAATCTTAAAATTCCCCTCTGGGAAAAGAGAATAATTGCGCAGCTCAGGTTATGCAACGAAATAAGCAATAGAATAGTTTTGAAAAAAAATTGAAAATTCCAGCAAATAACCACTGCGAACTCTGCGCAGATCCTGACTCAATTTTTCATAAAATAGCTCGCTGTTAAGCTATTGCCCAAATTAGCTTTACAAACCCACTGGTTTTTTTTTGAAAAATATTTATGAGTGAGAAGTACGGAAATTAATCAACTTTTTAGACTTCATTGTATTAAAAAATATCGTTTAAAAGAGAATCTACCCTGAAAAGTTACTACATAGTAACCTACAGAGGGGGTTAAAAATAGAATTAAAAAAATTAAAATAAAATTGTAATATGAACGTAAGTGTTATAATAAAACCAGATAACTATATGTAACACACACACATTACTATACATTTACTATTATTATACATTCATTATACATTTAAATTATTATACCTAGTCGTGCCATAAATATGTATACAACATGTTTTAACTATAACAATGAAACTACTAGTTGGATTTTAATTTTTTTTACCATTGTAAAACTAGCTAAAAAAGAAATTATTCAAAATGGCCGCCTTTTGCTTGAATACAGCGCCGAAGTATGTCAGGCCACTGGTCTATTGATTTTCGCACGACTTCCATCGGGAAATTGTCAACGCCTGTTTTAACGACTCCAGGTTGTGGTGGTGTTTTTTACAGACCATACCCTCTAATACTGACCACAATTTGTAGTCGAGGGGACTAAAGTCTGGACTGGCTGATGATCACAAATTAACGATGATAAACTCTGGCACATGGGTTTCGCCTTGTGGGCAGGCGCAGAGTCTTGTTGGAAAACCTATTCTACAATTTCAAACATGATTCGGCTTAGGGGCTTCACTACCTTCACTAAGATATCCGACTGATACTTTTTGGCAGCTGTTTTGACGCCCTTTTCACAGAAATGGAGAGAAGTGAAACCTTCGTAGGACACTCCGCACCAAACCATGATTGATGCTGAATAATGTCCTTGTTCAACCCTCGGGATCTTTTCTGTAGCCTTCTTAGGAAACCGTGCATATATCCTATCATTTTGCTTGTCGAAGAATTCCTCCCCGGTAAAAATTTTCTCGTATGTAAAAAGTATTCTTTTGTACTGCCTTTTACAGTATCTCGATAACAGCTGTTTTGACTTTTCCACCCTATTTCGTTTTAAAGCTGCATTGAGTCTGTGTCCTGTTTGTCTTCTGAAAGCTTCAATCCCCAAGTCTTTTTTGATGATACGACTCATGGCTTTCGGCACAATATTCATTTCACGAGACACGATTTTCTGATTGCGGACTGGATTTCTTGCGATTCTGGACCCTACAGCTTTGATGGCTTGTGGCTTACGAGCCGAGCGAGGTCTGCCGGGATCTTTTACGGTCTATTATATCTCCAGTATCAATGAATAACGCTATAGTTCGATACACAAAAACACGCGTGATTTTTATTGGCTTTAGTGTTTCGAAAATTCGGCCTTTCTCCATTCCACATTTGTGTAAAGCAATCACAGCGATGCGGTTCTCTTTGCTAGACCACTTCATCGTAACGGCTCAAGCTACAGTGACAAGATTTGGCGCGTTTTTAGAGCATATGTCAACAATCAGGACTACCAACCTAGCAATTAGCTACCTGCAAGCTATTATCCGCAAGGGTCGCATTTACAGTTGTATCAATATTTACGGCACGACTAGGTACATTTATTATTATACATAATCACTTCTATTTTGAACGATTATGCATATAAATTGCACAAGTTTCGCACATGAAACAACTCCCGCACAAATAGTATTTTCAATGTGAAACCTTGCTATTTGGTGCAAGTTGAGTTCGAAATGGGCAAATCGAGTCGATCAAATAAATTAATAAATATACTTATTTCAATCAATTATATCTTAGCCATGTTTTCTTTACAGACACAATTCATGATCTCTACAGTACTGTAAACGAGCGAACAAAAAAACCCGCTGAAATTATTTCCGATTATCATTATAACGTTATTATGAACAATGCAGATCGATTGAATCGTGAAATAAAGCATGATCGTGATTTCAAATTTACATATTTTGGCTACAAAACATTGGAGCGCTCATATTTGCTAAAGGTGAATGGAAGAGTCCTGGAAAGGCCGCAACATTTATACATGCGTGTTGCAATCGGTATTCATGGCGATGACATCAAGGCTGCCATTGACACCTATAACTACTTATCTGAAGGATATTTCACACATGCCTCACCTACATTGTTCTCAGCTGCCACAACTCGTCCTCAGTTGTCATCATGTTTCCTACTTACAATTGTTGAAGATTCAATCGAAGGTATCTTCAAGACGATTGATCAATGTGCAAGAATATCGAAGTCTGCTGGTGGTATCGGACTGAACGTTCATTGCGTGCGGGCAAAAGGTACGTCGATTGCTGGAACAGATGGAACATCAAATGGACTTGTTCCCATGCTACGTGTGTTTAACAACTTGGCGCGTTACGTAGGTCAGGGTGTGAATAAGCGACCCGGCGCTTTCGCTGTTTACTTAGAACCATGGCATGCAGACATATTCGAATTTTTAGATCTGAAAAAGAACACAGGAATTGAAGAATCGCGGGCAAGGGACTTGTTCTACGGACTATGGATTCCCGACTTGTTTATGAAGCGCGTTGAGAATAATGAAGAATGGTCGCTGATGTGTCCGCATGAATGTCCTGGTTTGCATGATGCTTGGGGCGAGAAATTTGAAAAGTTATACGTAAAATATGAAGAGGACGGCATGTTTAAACGCAAAGTAAAAGCACAATCATTGTGGTTTGCAATTATTGAGGCACAAGTAGAGACTGGCACACCCTATATGTTGTACAAAGATGCATGCAATCGAAAAAGTAATCAGCAGAACCTTGGTACAATTCGCTGCAGTAACTTGTGCACGGAAATTGTAGAGTATTCAGCACCAGATGAAATAGCCGTCTGTAATTTAGCATCAATAGCCCTCAATCGATTTGTGAACATGGACGCGAAAACATTCAACTTTGCCAGACTGAAAGAGGTGACGATGGTCATAACGAGGAATTTAAATCGCATAATTGACATAAACTACTACCCTTTGCCGGAAACGCAGAAGTCGAATTTACGTCATCGACCGATAGGGATAGGTGTGCAAGGAATGGCTGACGCGTTTATTCTAATGCGGTATCCTTATGACAGCTCAGAAGCGCAGTTACTAAATCAACAGATCTTCGAAACGATTTACTATGGAGCTCTAGAAGCCAGTTGCGATCTTGCTGAGAAGTGGGGAACTTACGAGACGTATGAAGGATCGCCAGTGAGCAAAGGTATTTTACAGTATGATATGTGGAACAAGACTCCAACAGATCTATGGGACTGGGCTATGTTGAAAGAAAAAATAAGCAGGTATGGAGTGCGAAATTCTTTGTTGCTTGCGCCAATGCCTACGGCTGCAACCGCCCAAATCCTTGGCAACAACGAATCTTTCGAGCCGTACACATCCAATATTTATACCAGACGTGTCCTGTCAGGTGAATTCCAAGTGGTCAACCATCACCTGTTGAAGGACTTGACCGAGCTGAATTTATGGGATGAGGACATGAAAAACCTTATAATTGCAAATCGTGGGTCGGTTCAAACAATCGAGAGCATTCCGAAGGATGTACGCGATCTATATAAAACTGTTTGGGAGATCTCGGTTCGAACAACGATTAAAATGGCAGCCGATCGAGGAGCATTTATTGACCAGAGTCAATCATTTAACATTCACGTTGCGGAGCCAAATTATGGCAAATTAACATCGATGCATTTTTATGGATGGAAAATGGGTCTTAAGACAGGAATGTATTACTTGCGTACAAAGCCGGCAGCAAATGCGATTCAATTTACAGTTGACAAAAGCAAATTGGCTCAGTCTGATAAGTCGCACATCAATGGCGAAATAGGAGTGGAAGATATTGGATCGGAAGATACGCGAATGGCCGAAATGGTATGTTCATTGGTGAACCGGGAAGAATGTTTTACGTGCGGGTCGTAAATATCAAAGAGGCTTTTAACAATAAGATGCTAGACAATAAATATCATAAGAAAAGAGCGATTCAATTGACTTAAAAGATTATACGTTTGCAGACAGTGAATTCCAAGTTATGTATCTATAAGATTATAAGTTGATAATATAAAGTTTTGAATTTTAAAGTGGTAATCTTTTAAAGCATCATAAGGAGGATATAAAACAGGAATTTAGAATACATGGCCTGCTATTCTATAGTTTAAAAATAAAACTGTTGTGTTTCCTTAGGCGGGATTTATTATTTTATGTTTGTATAAACGTATTTCGAGCACCAGTTGTGCCCTTCTTCAGTACCTTTGACCACTATGTACTGAAGAAGAGCACAACTGGTGCTCGAAATACGTATTTACAAATATAAAAACCGCCTAAGGAAACAACAGTTTTGTATTTTATTTATTGGATAGGCGTGGAAAACATCGACAATTTTTTTTCAACGTTGGAAGGTGTAAATCTTCAAAAGATACCGATCAGCTCCTGCCGCTCGGCATGCCGGATTTCTACCGACTAAAACCACCTCCGTCTTCTTCAATCACTCTCTCCATCAATTTTTAGTAATTCTCCGTATTTAAATTTCAGTACATAGTACTTCACAGACGATAAAAATCGGTATAAGGGATAGTACCGAATTTGTAAGTTTTAGTGTCCTTTTAAGTTAGATTAACAATTCAGAATGTATGTTTATGAATTATTTCCTGTTGATCACATGTTTGGCTTTGATCTAGTGGAGCTGATTGTAATTGTAACTTACTTCGAATGTTGGTCCGGAAGGAGATATTTTTTAGTGTCGCTTTAAAGGAAGTTGGGTTCGCTATGTTTTTAATTTTGTCCGGTAGTGTATTGTAAAAGTTAGCTGCTCTGTGGAAGGGGTCTTCTTTTAGTCGTTGAGTTCTGGCAAAGTGATAGATAGATATATTATTCATGTTTCTCATGTTGTGTTTCTTTCCGCAATTCTATCTAATTTGACAGCGCAGTACTCATTACGGTGTAAATTCTTATGTATGAAGTTAGCTTTTCCATGGAAATCATGCCTTGCAAATTCAATTCTTGGGCTGTTTTGTAAACTTCGCTCGTTGGAGTTGACATAGGGACATTGTAAATGGTTTTATACGCCTTCGTTACTAGTCTGGAGATGATCATGAGGTTACCTTTAGAAGTTTGGCTCCAATTTAAGATGCCGTAGGAAATTTCGGAGAGGAGGTGCGCATATATAATTTGGATTTTTTTTCTTTGGAAAGAAGTAGAAGCGACGTAGAAGACCAATGAAGACAGCCAGTTTTTTCCTTAGATCATTTATGTGTGGAGTCTATGTTAGTTTCTCGTCTATTAGAAGTCCCAAATATTTTATTTGTTCTACTCTCTGGAGGCTTGTGACATTGATTTTTACGTGTGGTTGTATGTCAGTCTTGTTTTTTTGTTTGAAAATAATATACTTTGTTTTCCCCGCGTTCATTGCCAATCTACTGTAGTGTACTAAGAGTACACTTTACTCTGTCTAGACGTCATATATCATTCATAATGACGATCAGCCATAAGGACATATTTAGATCGAGCATGCACAATTCCCACGTGCATGCATTGCTCAGCGTAATGCTCTAAGTGGCTCATGGCTGGTCAGCGTCTAGACGAGTGTGATGACCTCATAAAATTTGGATCTTAATGACCACGACTATCCGTGGGAACGCGATTTGTTCGTCCTATGCATGATATTGATTTCTTATACTATGTACATAGATTTACATCCCTACTTTTAATTTTAGAGTAAGTTTTCTGTATATAGATTTTTGTATAAAAGAGCTGTAGATTTAGAAATAAAATTAGAGCTAGTTCAGAAACCAGACTGCCATATTCGGCAAGTGTTTTGAACTCAAGTAACTCTCCTGCCATATTCGGCAGTACCAGCCTTAATCCCAGATCCTTAGAAATATAGGCATTTCGCGTGCCATTGTGCTTAGCGCTTGTCGCTGAAAATTAGGTAAACTTATCCTATCATATCATTCTTTAGAAATGACGAATTTAACACAACACTTATTACACTACTTTGTAGAAGCCAATACCAATACTTGTCCAGGTCAGTATTTACTTTTTGCTCAATTTCGAGATTAGTTTCACCTGAGTATACGACAACAAGGTCTACTTTTTGTATGGAGTTGATATAAAGTAGAAATAGCGTTGGTCCTACGATCGAGCCCTGCGGAACACCTATGCTAAATTCAGCAGTTTTGCTTTTGACACCTCCAATTAGTGTATTTTGAAATGTATCCGTCAAGTAACTGCGTATTAATTTATTTGCTTTTCCAACAATTCCATATTCCCCGAGCTTGTTGATTAACGTTTCATGT
Organism: Oxycera nigricornis; assembly: GCA_963942545.1. Taxonomy (NCBI): domain Eukaryota; kingdom Metazoa; phylum Arthropoda; class Insecta; order Diptera; family Stratiomyidae; genus Oxycera; species Oxycera nigricornis. The sequence continues at coordinate 79,524,544 of OZ012661.1, forward strand.
GTAACTGTGTTGAAGGCTCTCTTTAGGTCCACGAAAACTGCTGCAACGTAGTGGCCCTTATCCAAGTATTCATTTACAAATCTAATTACATCAGGAATGGCATCTGTTGTGCCTTTGCCCGCCTGGAATCCGTACTGGTTTCTATCCAAGATTTCGTTTTGCAATAAGAATTCTTTGATTCGAGAATCTACAATTTTTTCGAGAATTTCACTTAAGGAACTCAAGAGTGAGATTGGTATGTAATTGTTTGGGTCAGTTTCATCGCCCCCGTTAAAAATCGGTATAACTGCGGAGATTTTTAAGTATTCCGGGAATCTTCCCTGCTTAATACATTTATTTATTAATTTTACGAGAGTATCAACAATATTTTCTTTGATTTATTTGAGGTCATCGACGGAGATACCATCAGGACCTGGTGCAGTATGGTTTCGTAGAGAATTAATAGTTTCAATTATTTCTTTTTTATTGGTGGTTCTTAAATGAAAAGAAGAGATTGGGAATGTGTTTCGGGACGATGATATCCGTATCGTAAGCAATTTCGTTACTATTTCATGACCTATTTTTGAGAAATAGTGATTAAGGCAGTTGGCGATTTCCTTCGGTTCACTGATCATTTTGTTCGAAAAAGATAGTCTTACTTTTTTCGCCTTTCCTTAGAACACCGTCAATTAGATTCCAGACCTGGCTATGGTTTTTTGAGTTTTGCTCAAGCTTTTTGGTATAATAGTGTTGCTTTGCTTCTTTTATTATTTTATTACATTCGTTTTTTTTACTATTTTATATTGTTTTTGTTTTGTAGGACTATAAGGATCCTAAATTAGCAGTTTATATGCTTTTTGTTTTTTTCTTTGAGACAGTAATAACTTTTTCAGTAATCCACGTTACATTCCTTGTCCTGATGGATTTAGTAAACGTGGCAGAATCTTTAGCTTCCTGTATTATCCCGGCCAATTCCGGGAAACTTTCTGGGGTTTTCTTTTTAAGTAGCTGGTTAGTTGTCTCAATGAATTAATCTTTTCGGAGGTAAGTTGTATATTTCAAACTTGGTTTTACTTTGGTCATTGTATGTGCTTTAATTGTTGAACATATTAGTCTATGGTCTTACCGTGGCCAGTCTTCAAAAGTGTAGTTGGTGCTGCGTTTAATCGTCTGGCTGTTTGTAGTTATATGGTCTAAGATTGTACCTGAGATTAACCCCGTCGGAGTTTTAGTGTTTAATACTTCAGAATTATTGGCTGTAAGAGTATGATGTAGTTAGTATGTTCGGTAGTGTGTATCATCGTCTAGTAGAATAATCTACTACTAATTGGTGTCTGCTATTGTTAAAAGCGATTTGTGCGTAGAGTATAAGTCATTTATATGTTCAATGAATGTAGAAAAGGTCTCCGAAGATTTGTAAAAAGTTCCTATATTTAGAGTTTTTTTATCTGTTTGTATCTCGATTATTATTGTCGATTTGCGTATAGTATGTTCAGTGTGTGTGCAGCTTTCATACTTATATATAATAATTATTAAACTTACTTATATATAATAATTATTAAATTTTGGTGCATTTAAGAGAAAGAGGAAACTTTAACACTTAAACTTAAAAGATTGAATTCGTATTTCCTGCAGACTAGAAATATGATATCAGTTATGCAAGATAGTAAAGCTAATCGTGTTTATAATGAAAAAAAATTGCCAGTTAGTCAAACAAATTTTAAGGCAGACAACTCTTTTATATCTTTAAAAAATCGCTTACCAATTTTGTCACGTTTTGTTTTTATTTTTGTATTCGCGTCAACCTTAATAAATATGTTGTCTGATAGGACGGCTTAACCTGCATTTAATAATTCATGGGTCGGTTGCTACCTTCCATCCATGCTTGAGAATTAATTTTCGAGCGCGAAACTTCTTGGGATGTTTGTTTTTATTGATTTTGCAGTTTGCGTCTGTGTATCAAGCGCAAAATGGAATCGGCCCTCCTTTTGCTTGGTTCAAACAAACCCTACGCAAATGCTGACAAAACGGGATGTAAGGATAAATAATAAACAATTGCATATTTAGTTTTTGTATAAATGGAAATTCATCTTAAACATTTTATGTAATAATAATTCTAGGGATGGAAAGAAAACGCTACGACGACGTCGACTCTTCCTCCATTTTTTTCAACCCAAGAAAAGAATCCAACTGACTTCTCACCACTAGCCACCTGTACGCCTACGTACTTGCTTCCCAATCTCAGAGCAGCACCGAACCGCTCAAGCTCCGCACAGAATAATCCCGCCAGCTGTTCTCCCAGCGATATTTAAGAAATCCCCCGATCCCGTTTTTGCAGTATAACAGCGGTCAACGGCCGCCGAGTTTGCTGAACCCTTCGAAGCTTTCATAGCTTTGGACCGGTTTTGTCGACGCCCGTCAGCTGGTGATTTAACTTTTGTGTGATTGGCCACAGCATTGCACCTTGGGACGGAAACTGTATCCGAGCTTGTGCGTGGGCGGCCCTTGGGCAGACACTTGTGCCACTGGCAATGGAGGACCGTTTAAATTACGCAGCCCTCGCGTGCATGATCAGGAACAACTTCTTGCTTATACCTTACCATACTTCTTACTTATCTGTCTAGTTCAATGTATATGTATATAATTCAATATCTTAATCTAGGTAGATCTATCCCCTTGTTTTCAACGTTGGGAGATGGAAATCTTGAAAAAATACCAATCAGCTCCTGCCTCTCGGCATGCCGGATTTCTACCGACTAAAACCACCTCGTCTCCTTCAATCACTCTCTCCATCAATTTTTAGTAATTCTCCGTATTTAAATTTCAGTACTTCCCAGACGATAAAAATCAGTATAAGGGATAGTACCAAATTTGTAAATTTTAGTATCCTTTTAGTTAGATTAATCGCTCAGACTATATGTTTATGTATTATTTCCTCTTGATTACATGTTTGGCTTTGAGTTTAGTGAAGCTGATTGTACTTGTAACTTACTTTGAAAGTTGGTCCTGAAGGAGATATTTTTTTAGTGTCGTTTTAAAAGAAGTTGGGTTCGCTATGTTTTTAATTTTGTCCGGTAGTGTATTGTAGAAATAAGCTGCTTTGTTGAAGAGGTCTTCTTTTAGCCGATCAGTTCTGGCAAATGCGATAGCTATATTATTCATGTTTCTTATTCTGTGTTTTTTCCTTCAATTTTATCCAATTTCCATGGAAATCATGCCTTGCAAATTCAATTCTTGGTCTGTTTTGAAAACTTCGCTCGTTGGAGTTGGCATAGGGAGATTGTAAATTGTTTCCACACAGGCTATATATATAAGATTGGTCTACACACTTTTCTAACGACTAAACCTACTTCCGTCTCCACGAAATCACTGTCTCCATCAATTTACATTTATTCTCCATAGGTTGCAGTACATAGTACCTCCCAGTAGAAGTGGGTCGTACTGTATCAACCTGATACTTTGTCACTGATACTCGTTTGTCACTGATACAGAAAAATGCTACAGGCAAAATGTATCAGGTACTTTTAGTAGCAGTGCCGACGGCTCCGAAAATATGATAAAAGACATTTTTTGCAGTCACATTTTGCTCGTATGAATCATGGAATGGATCATCATCATATAACAGACGGTGATGTGTGAAAGTGTTATTCGACTACATAGATGTTGGTTATGACAAATATTTTTTGTATCAGATTGATGGGTTGGATGGCTGCGATGTCATAGCTACATGATATTAAATTATTTGTTGCAATGCTCGTTTGTTTCTCAATTTGGTTCAGTTAACATATATGAAATGCATGTATAAACAATTGTGCTTTAGGTGGGTGGATGAATAGACCAGGGTGGATCTGTTTTCAGTTGGCTGTTGAGAGGGGGCACGCTGATTTTTGCAGAATAAGTTGCGGATTAACTCGTATTACAATAATTGACTTATCCTCCCTCTCAAAAAGTCGGGAACATTAATAAATAAATTGAAATGTTTGAAAATAATAAAAAAAATCAATTTTTTTCTACTTTTTTAATTTTCCCTTACAAATCGTGCATGTTGCAGATTGATTATTTGCATCCGCACTAAAAAAATCTAAACCTGTGAAGTTTTCCTTTTGTCCATTTCTAATTCACAAAAAATCTCCACTAAATTTTGCGAAACTTGCAAAAGCGCTTATCAAAAACACGTATCAAAAATAAGGTTTTGCTATGCGAGCGGTAGCAATAAGACTGATGGCCTTTCACGTTTTTATCATGCATGGTAGTGGATAGAAAAAAAGCAATCACGATGAAAACTTAGCAGCATACAAGCAACTTGTAGATATCGGTTCTGCTTCTGATATGAACAAAATTTAATGTATCAGTGACAAAAAGTATCAGGTAAAAGTATCAGTGACAAAATAGTAGCAGTATCAACTTGAACCTGATACAGAAAATATCTGTCACAACCCACTTCTACCTCCCAGTCGATAGTATCTTTTAAACGCCACAGAGAAAAGACATTTGAATTGCTAAACTCCGTTAGAATGATTACGGTAGTTTCTACCTAGAACATTGTATCACTTAAATTCAAATTCCCTCTAAATTTCCCAACAATTACCCGCAACAACTCATATGTCATATGTTCTCAACCACCTGATTGCCAAAATATTCCGAATCGTGCATGTCAGATTCTCACTCAATTGTAAACATTGTGAACAATGTTTGTTTTTTTGATGTTAACTTTTTGGTCCGATCGGTGTCGAGGCACTTTCAGATGCCGCAACATTCCAATAAATTATGCAATCTAATAAATATCTTATCAAAATCACATTTGAATTAAAAGTCGATAAGTCTTGTCAAATTGCATTTGAAAATAAGTATTCTCTCTTAAGCTAACAAAATGCGGTATAAAATTAATACGGGCCTGTTTGTGATATTTGTGTTACTTGTTTCGGTTTGCATATCGCATCTGGCGAGCTACCTGAGCATTGATAAGCAGATCGCCCAACGTTTGTTGGATGCCTCGAAGGAAGGAAGAGAAGGGAAGGGAAGATTCAAAAAATTACGAGTCCAGAATGGAACTGATCACCTTATGTGGTTTTTACAGGTATGTATGGTTGGTGAACTAATTTGGCGTCTGGTCTTTAATTTATTTCTATTTCGAATCTGTAGATAAAAGCTTGCGATAAGCGCAGTTGTATTTTGCTACTTGTTTACGAACAACAAGCACACATCAAACACTCATGAATAGAATGATCAATAACTTTGTAATGTGGCTATTTGCACACACTGGCTTTGTACGTGACCAATATATTGATTTAGTTTCACTTAAAATGGCAATTCATGTTGGCAAGAACGCAAACCTCTACTTTGTACCAGATATTACTTGAAAACCCTGCGATAAAATACTTCCTCATTTCTAGATTATATGATGATAATGATGTAAAAAGTCTTAATTGCAACCGCTGGAGGGCCTCATTCGATATTTTAAACCACAAAGACGTTATTCGTCTTACCATCATTAATAGCACACCAAACGCTGATTTCCTGCATACATTGGCCTTCAGTTATTCAGTTTGCGACTCAATAGCGATTTTCGATTCCGATTCTACTTTTCCGGTCAGCATTGAACGTTTTAAGAGGATGTTAATGTACCGTTCTTTTCATTGCCGTCTCTATCGAGCTGAACACCAAGTCCATGTAACTTCTTTGGTTTGAGGAATCGATGATGCCTGATGTTAATGTCATTAGCTTGCACTTCTATTTGGAACATTTCTCCCTTAAAAAACCTATAAACATCCTCAACCAAACCAATTTCATAACTTTGGTGCGCATTGTTACATTTTGTAAAAGGAAATTCAGACGAACTTCGATAACTCGAACTGCGATGTGACATAAAAATTTCGAGTTATCAAGACTTCTGACTGTACATATGCGTGCATTTTTTTGTGAATTAACATTTATGTATTTATTTCAGTAAATATGTGTTACATAACTGCCTTAATATCTAAATTTAAACAAGCCGCGAAGTGCGACCCTTGAGGTCCACACGTTCAACTTCCCAGTAATATCTAGATAATCATTAAAAATATTAAACACAATAATAATTTTGAAAACAAGCCGCGAGGTGCGACCCTTAAGGTCCACACGGTCAACTTCCCAGTAATATCTACATAAATATCAACAACATTACAACAATGAGAGGTAATAGTAACAGGAATGAGTTAATATGAATCATATCGTCTACGGGAGGGTCCATTGTTTATGTAAGGTTTTTGGTCGATGAGGACAGATTGAATATTCACGCGGATCAATCGGTGGGGGCCTTTTTGGTGTTGAAAAATTTTGTTGGTTTTCAAAATTTAAGCAATTTTTTTTAATTAAAAGACTATAAAAACTATTAAAAATCTGCTCAAATTATGCAAATATCTTAAAACTTTGATTGAATTTACAACAAATTTTTTAGAATAAAAGATATAAAGTAATAGCACTCGTATGAACCCTCTTTACATGGTAACTTTGAATGATTTTTTTATTTTTAATTTAGTTTTTTTCATAATCATGGAATAAAATTTTGCCGGTTTCTCTCCAAAAACTGATAAGAATGTATAAATTTTATAAACTGGATCACTGTGCTGTGCAAATCAAGTTAAAAAATATTTTCTATGAAAAAACCATAATTTTTCGCATTTGCTTCTATTAAATTAAAAAAACGGCTAAAACGAATTTTTATAATGTTAAAAACTTCACAAAGTTGTTTATACACGTCGACTGACACCTTAATGATGCAAATATTATATCTGGTTCGTGAGATATATTGAATGATAAAAATGACCTTGAAAATCATGATGACTGTTAATGATTTTTTATTTTTTATTAATTTTTTTACGTAATCATGGGAAAAAGTTTTGATGGCGTTTTTGCGAGCATTGTTTGGAATACATAAATTTTATAAACATTGATTACTTAGACTTAACAATAAGGTTAAAAATTTATTGTTTTTGAAAAAAAAACCAATTTTTTGCACTTTTTTTTTAAAATTTGAAAACCACTCCAAGAATTTTTTTAAAAATTTGATAGAATCACACAAACGTCAATACGCGTCGATTGACACCTTGTTTAAAAAAATCGTATGTTTGGTTCGCGAGATATAGCGCATGACAGAAATGACCTTCAAACGGGCAAAACAGCAAACCCCCCCGACCGAAGTTTTCCAAAAAACTAATCAGCTGTTAAAATTGCAAAGACGCTTCGATTGACACCTCAACCAAGTCGATCGGACTTTGTTTACGTGAGCTATGCTCGTAGAAAAAACTGTCCGCGAACGTACAGACGTACGTACGTAAACACACACACATACATCTCCCTTTCTAAAAACACTTTATATATACTCTATAGACCTCAAAACGTAAAGAAAAGTTGAAAATTTCAATTTCGATTTTCGAGGCGATTACAAGAACTTCCCATATACTGGGAAGTTAATAATACTACTTTAAGTAATAATAATGAGAGGTATTCATGGCAGTAACAGGAATGAGTTAATATTAATCATATCATCTACGGGAGTATCCATTGATTACGTAAAGCTTTTAGTGGATGGGGGTAGATTGATTTGATCAATCAATCGGTGGGGACCTTTTCTACGTTATTTGTTATTTTCACATCGATGATTGAAGGACAAAAGAACGCTAGCAAAAATGAATGCAGTTTTTGTTACTACGCCCAATGAAGAGATTTTGTCGCGTGATGGTCATTTTGAATAGTTGCGTGCAAAATTGCCATGACGTCGACATAATCACTGAATTTATGTTTTTTCACGATTTTACATCAATGAGATTAATAATTACTTTATATTTTCTATTGGTCTTGAAAATGTTTGAATATGCAGTCAAAAATAGGTTCAATTGTATGTAAAAAGTAAAATGTTTTACCAATGATGATGGAGGAAGTAATTGAAATCTTACGATTACTCAAGAATGAATCTACTAAAAACTGCAATTTTTTGTTTGATGAAAGCTTTTTAAAGCATATATCTTGCAAAGTATTGACTATACAACATTTTACCATTCAAAGCGTTGATTACCGCAAATGCAAATTTGATTGAAATTTTGATGATTTTGGAAATTTAAGCAGTTTTTTTTAATTAAAAGATTGTAAAAACTATTAAAAATCTGCTCAAATTATGCAAATATCTTAAAACTTTGATTGAATTTACAACAATTTATTTAGAATAAAAGATATAAAGTAATATCATTCGTATGAACCCTCTTTACATGGTAACTTTGAATGACTTTTATATTTAATTTTTTTTTCATAATCATGGAAAAAAGTTTTGCCGGTTTCTTTTCAAAAACTGATAAGAATGTATAAATTTATAAACATTTATTACCCAGTTGTGCAAATCAGGTTAAAAAAATATTTTTTATGAAAAAAAAACCCTAATTTTTTGTATTTTCTTCTATTAAATTGAAAAAACCGGCTGAAACGAATTTTTATAATCTTAACAAAATCACAAAGATGTTATTACACGATTCACACCTTAATGATGCAAATATTATATCTAGTTCGTGAGATATAGTGAATGACAGAAATGACCTTGAAGGTCATGATGACTGTTAATGATTTTTTATGTTTTATTTGATTTTTTTTTGTAATCATGAGAAAAAAATTTTGATGAAATTTTTATAAAAACTGTTTGAAGTATATAAATTATATAAACATGGATTACTTGGACTTGAAAATATCGTTAAAAATTTATTGTTTTTGAAAAAACCCAATTTTTTGCACTTTTTAAAAAAAAAATTCAAAAACGGCTCCAAGGAATTTTTTAAAAACTTGATAGAATTACATAAATGTCAATACGCGTCGATTGACACCTTGTTTAAAAAAATCGTACGTTGGGTTCGCGAGATATAACGAATGACAGAAATGACCTTCAAATGGGCAAAACAGCAGAAGAAAGAAATGTTAAAAATTTCAATTTCGATTTTCGAGGCGATTACAAGAACTGCCCATATACTGGGAAGTTAAAAAAATAACAAAAATATGAAACAGTACATTCAACATACGTATGTGTACATATAAGTACACATGCCCATAATGTACCTCATCTTCAATGTATGTAAATATGTATTTACTATTTTACTGTAAAAAAGTTAGTTATTTGTGACTGACGACTGTATTTCTTAATTTGGTTTTTAAAAAAAGCTTCAATTTTATTTAAACTACTATACAGAGGATCGGTTGTATATTCACTGGCTTTTAAATAGAAACGCAAGACACTCAACGAATTTTCAACCAATTCGTTTGAAGACGGTTGCTTTCAATTCCTCCTCCGTCGTGTCACTTTGGCAGTCATCTCCGTTGTCCAACTGTATCGGTTCGGATCTGCAGGACTCGATAATATCTTCATCGGTGAGAAACTCCGAAGTATCAATATCGTCATCCACATGTATAAAATTGTTAATGGTGCTACCTTCTTCTATACTTTTAGTATTTGTCCTAGCTTCGTACTCGATTTGTAGTTGGATTTCGTCTTTAATTTTTTCTTTCAGGCGTTCACTTATGAAAACCAAGGGAATTTCATCCTCTTCTTCCCATTCGGAATACTGACCAAAATCGGGTTTTTTAAAACCGTTAGAAATTGTTTCACGTTTGACGTCGATATTCCATGCGTTATTTATATCGTCAACACAATCCAATAACGTAATATTATTGTTTTCGTTTGCTTCAAAACGTTTGATAGTTTTTTTCCGAAATTCTTCGGTGATAATGGCATTTTAAACATTGTATGATTCCCTGATCAAGTGGTTGTAACTTAGATGTCATATTCATATATCATATTTTAATTTTTCCTGGATGTTTTTAGGATGGACCGGACAGTTGTCAATAAAATGAATAATTTTCCTTCCCTGGTTTTTAAACTGTTTATCTAATCTTAACAGCCATTCTTCGAAAAGTGCGCCTGTCATCCAAGCCTTTGAATTTGCTTTATAGTCAAGGGGCAACCACTTAACATTTCGAAAGCAGCGAGGTTGATTACTTTTACCTATTAAAAACAATTTTGCTGTTTCTGATCCATCCATGTTTGCAAGAAGCATCAATGTGACTCTCTGTTTACTATGCTTACCGTCATGGCACTTCTGATTTTTAAAAGTTAAGGTGACATTTGAAGAATAGTCCTGTCTCATCTGCATTAAACACGTCCCGTGCTTGATAACCTTCTAATAAATGAGGTAAAACATCATGTGTCCATTTACTACAATCTTCGTCACTTACGTCATCGCTTTCTCCACAAGCCTTTTTATGACATACGCCAGATCTAACATTAAAAAAACCAACTTTAAAACCTAATTACTGTATAAATTTCTAAATGTACCATACCTGCGTTTCCAATTATCGAACCAGCCGCTGCTTGCCTTAAGGGGAGGGTAAGGTTTGTTTCGTCTAAAAAATACCTTTTTCATGAATTTTTTTTAGAAAAAAATATTACTGTAGGTTTATTTTACTTATTATTATATGAAAGTACATGTGGAGAATATTTAGAAAAAATTTTGTTCAAAAATAGAGAGAAATAACGGATTTATTGTAGATCTCCGCAGGCGCCTAGAAAATTTTTTTTTGCGGTGACCAGCCTACAGCATCACTGGATCATTTGAAACCAAAAAATCAAAATGCTTTCTTCAGTTTATTACTGTATCTCTCCAGTCTGGTCGAGTTTTTTTTTAATTATTCAATTTTTTAATTTTTGGCACCATTTTGAAGCCAAAATAACGATTTTTGACGAAAAAATCGACCTATTTGTTATTGTAAAATTGTTAGGAATTAATATTTAAAAAAAACTCTACGTAGCTAAAGAGCTATATATATGTAGAATATGTGTACAAAATTTCAAAACGATCGGTTCAGTAGTTTTTTGTGTAGGCTGGTCACCGACTTGAAAAATTACATGTTTGGGAAAATCGATTTAGAGTTTTGTACACTGAAAAAATGAAAACATCTTGAGAAAAACTGGATTTTCTTATAAAATACGTACATGTCATCATCGATGCAGGGTCCATACAGTACATCACTATCATCCACGTTATCAAAGACATCTTTTTGCTTCTGTCGATAAAAGTAATAAAATAGAGACCGAAACAGTTGCCGCTCGCCGCCGCTCAGCGCAGGTAGCTAAAAGGCGCGCAAATCTAAGGGGTACGGTTATTCAACCTACTGTAACTTTGTTGGTTTTACTCCGAATGACCTACAAATTTAATACAATGTACTTTCAGTTGTTGTACTTTCAGAAGAAAAAATAAACAAAAATGGAAGAAAAAACAGATGTCAAACCTTACCCCCCCCCCTTAAAGCTTGGTTGTCCTAGTTTTTCACTAAAATCCAACGCCTTTTCTTTAATGAACCCACCGGATATAGGTAAGTTCTGTCTTCTTGCCTAATTAAACCACTCAAAAACTGCTTTGTCTACATTTTCATACATAGGCTTTTTTAGCCTCTTGATACTCCCACTTGCACTACTTTCCATTGCGCTGATAATTGTCTGTTTATTTTTTAAATAGTAGACACTGTACTTGTCGGAATACCATACTTCACAGCTACATCTTCATTTCTTGAGCGACTTTCCACTTCCTTTATAAGCTTAAATTTTTGATCAACAAAGTTTTTAAAGTACGTTTTGATGACATATTGACACACGTAAAAATGTCTTCAATGTAAGAAATGAAATAGGCACAGTATTTTTTACTTACTAGTAACTGAATAGCATGTCAAGCAAGTGAACTTAGCAAGCGCAGAAACTGAACTGCCTGCATACCTAAAAAAAGACTGGTTAAAATCGACCGTAATTAGAGGATTCCCCCAAAAAATTCAACTTATCGAAATTAGAGCCAAATATTTAATTCGAGTTATCAAGATGTTCGAGTAATCGAAGTTATTGCCAACCAACTTGGTTCGACTTATCAAAAATTCGATTTATCGAAGTTCCACTGTAGTGTACTACAAAAAACATCTAGTTATGTACATAAATTTACTATTTTGTAAGTAGTAAGCTGCGTAAACCGTAATCGTGTTTATAACTTTGCGCTTCTTATGTTTTTTTTCAACGTTGTGAGGTAGAAATTTTCAAAAGATACCGACCATCTCCTACCTCTCGGCATGCCGGATTTCTACCGACTAAAACCGCCTCCGTTTCCTTCAATCACTCTCTCCATTAAAAATTAGTAATTTTCCGTATTTAAAATTTTAGGACATAGTACTTCCCAGACGATAAGAATCGGTATAAGGGATAGTACCAAATCTGTAAGTTTTAGTGTCTTTTAGTTAGATTAATAGTTCAGATTATATGTTTATGAATTATTTCCTGTTGATTACATGTTTGGCTTTGAGTTTAGTGAAGCTGATTGTACACAAGTACCAGGGTTCATGATTTCTCGGGTTTCGAGAATTCTCGAGGCTTCTCGGGTTGTCGAGAAATTTACATTTACGTACGTTTTCTCATAATATTTGGTTCCAATAACGTCAACAAATTCAGTATCAAATTAATTATAAAACTTTTATTGATTAGATTCAAAAACATTAATTTTATGAATAAGCTAACTAACTTTTAAAAAAAAAATACAGAAATAATATTATTCAGACTCATAATTATAATGACAGCACCATTTTTGGCTGGTTCTTTAGAACTTATAAACAAAAGTAGCATCTATTAAACTAAACAAAAAATAACATGAAAGAAAACGTTAATATCTTAAATTCAGGTAGAAAATAAATGTAAATTATAATTAAATTACAATCACAGCACTATTTCTGGCATGTTAATTAGAATAAAAACAAATGAAAACTTCGAAAGATCAATGGAACATCTCACGCTGAGGAGCTGAACATACAGACAGACAGATACATAACAATTAGGTCAGCTTACTCTGTCTGATGAAATATGCCTTCAGAAAAACTAAAACATTTATAACTTTATCAGACAGCCGGTTTCTTATTTTATTTACTATATTTCCTGAAATTGAAAACATTCTTTCATTTTCAATTGAAGTAGGCTTAACTGAAAGCAATGCTTTGTACATCGATTCTAAATTTGGTGACCTCTTCCCAGTCTGTTCAAAAAGTAAGAACTCTTTCTTTACTATAGATTTTGACAGTGCCACTGCACTTGCCTCCTCATTTGTTGAAATGTCTTTAATTGCTTTTTCTAATTGAATTTCGAAGCTTTCGGGTTCAGGTTCTGATGGGCTTACTTCTTCTACCACTCCCGACTCATTTTCGGTCAAAGTTGTGATGGCAGGATATAAACGATTATAATATCTTTCAGTGTATCCGATCAAAAATGTCTTATTGTTATCAATGAAGTAGTTACTTTTATTGTGCATGAAATTGTCAGGGCTGTTCAAGTATTTTAGCAGCGATGTTAGAGACGTATCACGGCGCTCTGATATTTTCAATTCAAGTGAATCTACTAATTTGAGGGCCAAAGGATCATTGATACTTTCTAATTTTTTTTAGCAATACGTCTATTATAGCCTCTGCAGTCAATAAATTGGCATCTTGCCTACTCAATGCCTCTACTGCAAGTTTTGTTGGTGTTAATATCATCTGAAGTTTTTGTAGCACAGTAATATTATCTTCATTCCATTTTCTATATAGGTACATGATTTCTCGAGTTCTCGATTTTTCTTGAGCTTGATTTCCCGGGAACAAAGCCCAACGATTTCGAATTCTCGAGCCGAGAATTCCCGGGACCCTAACAAGTACTTACTTTGAAAGTTGTTCCTGGAGGAGATATTTTTTTAGAGTCGTTTCAAAGGAAGTTGTGTTCGTTATGTTTTTAATTTTGTCCGGTAGTGTATTGTAAAAGTTAGCTGCTTTTTTGAAGGGGTCTTCTTCTAGCCGATCAGTTCTAGCAAATGCTATAGCTATATTATTCATGTTTCCCATTCTGTGTGTTTTCCCCCCTCAATTTTATCTAATTTCACAGTGGTGTACTCATTACGGTTCTTATGTATGAAGTTAGTTCTTTCCATGGAAATTATGCCTTGCAATAAAGTCAATTCTTGGACTGTTTTGTAAACTTCGCTCGTTAGAGTTGACATAGGGAGATTGTTAACGGTCTTATACGCCTTGGTTACTAATCTGGAGATGATCATAAGGTTACCTTTAGAAGTTTGGCTCCAATTTAAGATGCCGTAGGAAATTTCGGAAAGGAGATGCGCATACACATAATTTGGATTTTTTTTTCTTTGGAAAGAAGTAGAAGCGACGTAGAAGACCAATGAAGACAGCCAGTTTTTTCCTTAGATCATTTATGTGTGGAGTCCATGTTGGTTTCTCGTCTATTAGAAGTCCTATATATTTTATTTGTTCTACTCTCTGGAGGCTTGTGACATTGATTTTTACGTGTGGTTGTATGTCAGTCTTGTTCTTTTGTTTGAAAATAATATATTTTGTTTTCCCCGCGTTTATTGTCAATCTACTTTATAGAAGCCAATACCAATACTTGTCCAGGTCAGTATTTACTTTTTGCTCAATTTCGAAATTAGTTTCACCTGAGTATACGAGCACAGTGTCATCTGCGTACATAACCACTTTCCCAACAAGGTCTGTTTTTTATGGAGTTGACATAAAGTAGAAATAGCGTTGGTCCTAGGATCGAACCCTGCGGAACACCTATGCTAAATTCAGCAGTTTTGCTTTTGACACCTCCAATTAATGTGTTCTGAAATGTATCCGTCAAGTAACTGCGTATTAATTTATTTGCTTTTCCAACAATTCCATATTCACCGAGCCTGGTGATTAAAGTTTCATGTGTAACTGTGTCGAAGGCATTCTTTAGGTCCACGAAAACTGCTGCAACGTAGTGGCCCTTATCCTAGTATTCATTTACAAATCTAATTACATCAGGAATGGCATCTGTTGTGCTTTTGCTCGCCTGGAATCCGTACTGGTTTCTATCCAAGATTTCGTTTTGCAATAAGAATTCTTCGATACGAGAATCTACAATTTTTTCGAGGATTTTACTTACGGAATTCAAGAGTGAGATTGGTCTGTTATTGATTGGGTCAGTTTCATCACACCCGTTAAAAATCGGTATAACTGCGGAGATTTTTAAGTATTCCGGGAATCTTCCCTGCCTAATACATTTATTTATTAATTTCACAAGAGTATCAGCAATATTTTCTTTGATTAATTTGAGCTCATCAACGGAGATACCATCAGGATCTGGTGCAGTATGGTTTCGTAGAGAATCAATAATTTCAATTATTTCTTTTTTATTGGTTGTTCTTAAATGAAAAGAAGAGATTGGGAATGTGTTTCGGGACGATGGTGTCCGTATCGTAGGCAATCTTATGACCTATTTTTGAGAAATAGTGATTAAAGCAGTTGGCGATTTCCTTCGGTTCGCTGATCATCTTGTTCGAGAAAGATACTTTTTCAATATTGTGTGTCAACTAGATTCCAGAACTGGCTATGGTTTTTTGAGCTTTGCTCAAGCTTTATGGTATAATAGTGTTGCTTTGCTTCTTTTATTATTTCATTATATTCGTTTTTTATTATTTTGTATTGGTTTTGTTTTGTAGGACTGGAAGGATCCTTAATTAGCAGTTTATATGCTTTATGTTTTCTCTTTGAGGCAGCAATAACTTTTCCAGTAATCCACGTTACATTCCTTGTCCTGATGGATTTAGTAATCGTGGCAGAATCTTTAGCTTCCTGTATTATCCCGGCCAATTCCTCGAAACTTTCTGGGGTTTTCTTTTTAGGTAGCTGGTTAGTTGCCTTAATGAATTTATCTTTTCTGAGGTAAGTTATATATTTCAAACTTGGTTTTACTTTGGTCATTGTATGTGCTTTAATTGTTGAACGTATTAGTCTATGGTCTTATCGTGGCCAGTCTTCAAAAAAGTAGTTGGTACTGCGTTTAATCTTCTGGCTGTTTGTAGTTATATGATCTAAGATTGTACCTGAGATTAACCTCGTCGATGTTTTTGTGTTTAACACTTCAGAGTTATTGGCTGGAAGAGTAGCCATGTATGTTCGGTATTGTGTATCATCGTCTAGTAGATCAATGTTGGTGTCTGCTACTGTTATAAGTGATTTGTGCGTAGAGTATAAGTCATCGTAACAAATAGCATTTCGGCCATTCCTGGTCGCCATCTTTAGAGTTTGTACACGTTTTTATGTGTGTGTTTGCTACTGGTTCTCTAAAGATATTATACCAAGATTTCTTTTGAGTATATCAAAAGAATAAAAAATATTGGATATTATTTTTGTAATAAGTACGTAGACACAAAACAAATACAATAGACCCTATCTCCGGATAAAAGTTAGGTAAAGTTTCTTGAACACATTTATGCTCAGTAAAACTAATCCGAATTTCATGAATAAAAGACTTTAATATTTCTTTCCAAAACGATGAGGATGTTATACCAACAATACTGACGGCCATGAACATTCAAGTGAGTGGATACATGTTCTTTCTCTGGGTGCCAAACCAAAATCTTGTAAACCCGTCGTATTTATCAGAGCTGTAACTTTAATTATAACTGGCTTGAATTTTTTTATCCATAATGAACATCTTCATGAAATAGCCCAATAGATGCCTCGAATATAAATCAGTTTGAGTTGTGGACAATTTTTTCTTGATTTCAATTTCGCGAAGCAATGACAATCTATCTATCTACCATATCTAAATTTCGCGATCTTCGTATTCTAATACTAAATATGTTTAGAGATCCTGTTGCTTTAAGTTGTTACAATTAATTTTTATTTATTATTACATGTAAAAAGGGTTATTCAAATTATGTTTGACTAGACTATATTCGTTAAAAAATCCTCATAGACAACCCCAAACTATACAATATATCTGTAATTATTTCTAATTAACAGATATCCGACATTCACATCAGTATATTACGTGACAAAGCCCGTCAAACCGAACTACGAGAATTCGTAACGAATACGCTTGATGTTATCAAACCATCGGTCGTTGTAGCCTCAGGAGACCTTACGGATGCAAGGTCAGAAAACCCCCTCGGATCACAGCAGTTCAAAAGTGAGTGGGAAATCTACAAACAAGTATTGGACGATGGCAAGGTAGCTGAGAAAACATTGTGGCTAGATATCCGAGGAAATCATGGTATGTTGAATAAAACAGTCAAAATTGGGAAATGTTTATTCCAATGTGTTTTACATGTAGATACATTTAATGTACCTGGTTTGGATTCGGAATTAAATTACTTTAAGAAATATTCAATGCAAGGTGGTTTGCATGAACAATCATATATGACGCAGGTAAGAAATATGTTAATGTTATTTTATAATATATTTTTTCAAGATCGATGAATATTTCACTTTTTGTAAATCTTCGTTTTATATCGTGCTTGGACTTTGTGATAGCCAATCCAAATTTGTGACTCCGTTTTTTTTTCTTTCCGGGTGGTACACAGACGACTCAGATTTTTCGGATCGTTGTCCTCTTGCAGAATCCAATCGCGATTGTCGGCTCCATATAAACTCTCATCTTCTTTTCGAGAAGCATCCGTAAACGCGCACCTTTGCCGGGTATTTTTTCTGTACCCTGTAAAATTCTGTTGCCAGTTTTCGTCCAGGCTCTCTTCCAGTAAATACATAAAACAAATGAAGATTAGTCAGTAAAAATTATGTTGCCCCAATCACGGTCCAAATTTCTTTGATGCCAGATTCTTGCCATCTCCGTTTTATTTTACTAGTTGATACACTAGCTCCTTTGTTAAACAGTTTCTGTCTCGCACTTCGTAGACTCAGTGCCGGGTTCTTCGCAAACAAGCTACAGATGACCTTATCTTTCCTTTTCGAGGTCACTCTCTTAGGACCTCTGCCAACATTGCCAGACTCTTTAACCATCTTAACCCACTTCTTAACGAACGAAACAGAAGATTTATTGTATCCTATAGCCTATGCGAAATTCATTCTTGGTCCTTTTGGATCGCTTATCTCATAAGTAGCGAAAGGCACTTAACATGAGGACTTAACGCGAAACGCTTTTATAGTGCAGGTATTTATTTGCCAAAGCTATTAAGTTCACGAGCTAGAACGGAGATATAATGAGCGACACGTTTTTGTAAAATACAGTGTACATATGTATCAATATATTAGGAAAGTATGATACTCTTTCCCACGAAAGTTTTTCAAAATAATACAAAGGCAATTATGTAAGAGTCTTGATCGTAATAAATAACGAAGCTTTCGAGCAAGACATCTAACTTTGATTAGATTGTTTAAATGATTGCTAAACTTAAAAGACTGCGAATGACCCGATTGATGATGACATCTTGCAATCGCACATCATTCTTTTCATCTAAAATCACTCAATGCGTGATCTGAAGAGTGCCTATGAACGGAAAAGTTGCGAATGGGATATATTAATAAATTGATTTTATTGTCAGAAAAGTAACTTATGAATTTTTAAGAATTAGCTCGTTTTCGAGCTATGTAGATGTATCCAATATGTTTTATTATCGTGATTCCATATATATGTATATATATATATATTCCATATATATGTATGTATATATATATATATATATATATATATATATATATATATATATATATATACGGATCCAGAAACTGGTTTGGGACAAAACCGGGTATGCTTCGCGGCCACTAGATTTTCTATTTTGTAAATTTTCGATGTCTTTCGTTTCCTTTTGCAAGCTCGTCGAATTTCTTCTTAAACTTTCTTGCTCTGAATTTTTACGTGTTCCCGCAATTTATCTCTGCTTTCACCGAAGTTGATTTTCATTTTCGTCTCACCAATTATATGATTTTCGGGATTGCCTTAAATACGCATAGACACTTCAGGCATCAATTCAAATGGAGTGGTTTTAATGATTCGATAATAAGATAAGTTTATAGTGAGTTAGATGTCTGCAGCAACTTTGTCCAGTCGTTCAACTTAACCATCTGAACGGGGTAATCAAGTTCCTACTGGCTAATGTTGAATGTTGTTTACTTCACATTCATCTTCAAAGAGGTGTGTAGTGAATGCTGATCCTTTATCTGTTACAGATCCCCGAATTTTACTTTCTGCATCTCTAGTTTCGACAATCGACAATGTTTACAAAAAATCCAAAATGTTATCATGTTTCATGTCAATATAATAAACACGGTCATAATCATACATTTGTTAAATATGTAGGATAAGTTTTGAGAGGATGTTTCAACGGCAAAAAATTGATTCGAAAAAACGCGTTTCAAATATTAACATAAAAAATCGTCAATGAATATCACCTTACGGCTTACGAGGCTTTGATTTTATTAAAATAATATGCAATAACTTTTCAATGCAATACTTTCGAAAAAAGCAATAAAATATAGATTTTTTTAGATGGTAAATTAGAATGATTCCTTAAAGGCTAACACACAGCAAATAATTGAATTTTAAAAAAGAGTAAGGATGTGCTTTACTAGGCTCATGTTCGTGTATGGCCAGCGTTCATTTATATTTATTTGATGGTTGAAGTAACGGATCCTAGAATTTACAGAAAAAGTCACTGGTTGACGCATGCTTCGGAGATCCGCCTTTGTCATGGACAAATTACTTTATATTTATTTACATGAAAACACATGTAGGTGTTTAACCCGAATAAAAAAATCTTTATCTATGCCTTGAAAAATTGATTTGGAAAAGCAGAGAAGTATCCATTGTGAAAGTAAAAGTAATTATGGGGGTTGTTACGCTTGCTTCTGTTCCTATGCCGATCATGGCTAACGTTTGGGCAATCCCACCTGGCTTTATCCCGCGAAGAGGCGTTTGGGAATTTTTTTCTAAAAACTGCGCCACCCGTTTCTGCGCCGGGACTGCCTTGTACGCGAATCTGGAAACGGGAACTAGATTCACGTCGACCCGAAATAACCGATAGAAAAAGGACACACAATGTAAACTCAATAAAATTTAATCTTAAGTCACTACGTTTAATTCCATTTATCTTTCCTGTCTTAGCTAGCCCTACTTACGCCTACTGCTACTTTAGAAAAAAATATTACTTATTTCCTGTCTTCTGATTTATTTATTTAATATCAGCACATTTAATAGATAACTCCAATTATAAAATGTGGCAAAATAAAATACAAAGTGTCAATTTATGGATGAAATAAGTACTTAATTTAATAAAACATTATTTAAAATTCGCTTATAAGCTACGAAACTAGAGGGAAAGGTCCAAGCTTAAGACGATCATGAGTCCTCGGTAAACGGACTAGAGGAGAATTAAAATAGACATCCGTCCGAGCGAAAGGCAAAACAAATATATTGGTTGATCGAGAGGGTCTAGTGGGTTGTCGCAAGGAAATTAGATTATCGATGTTCACATCTATATAATTATGATACAGCTTGTAAAGAAAGCATTGATCAAGATATGTCCGCTGCACCATTCGTAGCTCGCCGTCCGTACTCCATGTCCACGCTCCGAAGTCGTCTTTATGCCACCAGCGAACAATAAGAAGAAACCTATTTTCTTATTTTCTTGCGCGACGCGCCACAAAGCAATTCGTTCGCTCAGTTTTAACTCCTATCACACCCTGAACAGAAAAGACCCTCCAGCTGCTATCTTCCCAATATATATGGGATCCCCCTGATCCCTTTCGCTATATCGGTGGTCAATGGCCCGTCGAGTTTGCCGAACTTGTTCCACTTCCCACTCGTCCAACTCGTTTTGGGGCGATTTTCGTTTTGGTCAGCTGATCATATTATTAGCCCACAGCGTTGAACACTACACCGGTGGACACTGCGACTGTTGTGTTTGTGGGAGGGGCGTGTACTTTTTGTCGCTGGTGATGGAGTTGGCGATTGGATGTGTTTCAGTTGTTTCGGACCTTATTTCTACTTACTTTCTAACTAATACGATTATATTATATACTACTAATTCATTAATCCAATTCATTTAATCTAAATCATTTTCTAATCTAAATATGATTGTGTGAAGTGTGGCCCGCGTACGCTATCTATTTTCGCCGACGTTTACCCACATGGTGGTTAGGATCCTCAGGGGTACGACAGCCGTTAGTTTCGCCCTTTTTTCACTAGTTTCGGCCCTTTTTTCACATGAATCGGCGACGCTTCGTGGCGAACGTAACAGGGTTCCATGATAACATTTAATTGTTTTTTCGGTTCCTTTCTAAAAAAAAATGATTTTCTCAAGATTTTCAAAACCGATCTCTTTGGTATCGCTAAATAGAAACCCGTATAGTAACTGAACTTTTGAAAATGTATATAAAAAATTGTCAGATTTGAATTCGATGTGCACTCAACGAAAGTTAGAACGGTAGTAAAAGACTGAAAGAAGAGGCAAGTGCGTAGATTGTATATTTGGCTCAAAAACTGTTAACGGATTCTCACATAACGCAAAGACTTCTTAGAACGTTCAACGAACCTGGTTTGCATCCTAGTGGACGGTTAGAGACATCCTCAGTGTTGAACGTGTTAAAACTTTTGATATCTACCCTGAATCTAGACAAACCAACACTGTTAGCATTTGCAAATATGAAATGACCCTAGCTAACTTACTACAACCAATGTATCAATTACAACAAAATTATAGCGATTTTTTTAGAAAAACGATGAGTTCATCGAAATTTAATATATTTTTTATATTTAATATAAATATTTGTTTTTTAAATTCTTTATGAACTGTAAAATGTTTGCTCAACAGGTAACTGTTGGAAAGGATAAATATTCCTTCATTGCAGTAGATGCATGCCAAGACCCGGGAACAAAGCGACCTTTTAATTTTATTGGAATTATGAGTGTGAATCAAACGAACACAATTATCAACTTGGCTGAGGAGTCGCGAAAATCTGGCGCAAATTACATCGTTTGGTTCGGCCACTATCCTACTTCGACTATATTGTCGCCAGGGACTGGAAATCGCGGCATAAAAGGAATATTGGGCAATTATGATGAAGGCTATGTGTATTTATCAGGTCATTTACACACACTAGGTGGTTTAGTTAAGCGTATGTATACTCTACAAGACACTAATTTCTTCGAGCTTGAGCTTGGCGACTGGAAAGATAACAGATTGTACGTGAAATATGCAGAATGCAGAAAGACGATTTTCGATTGCTTGATATTTTGTAGATTTCGCGTAGCAGCATTTGATCACGGTCTGTTTTCGTTTATTGACGTAAAGCACAACGACTGGCCGGTCGTTTTGATTACAAATCCAAAGGACTCCATGTTGAACATAGAGGAAAAAGAAGATCCTGCACTTCAATTGAAATCAACACATATAAGAATTCTTGTGTTTAGTCCTGGTAAAGTCACGAGTTGTTTTATTGAAATAGACGACGAGGAACTGGGCGAATGCCATTCAGTTTCGAAAAACTTATATGTCAGAAAGTGGAATCCAGATCGTTATAAAAAGGGATATCATAAAATTGAAGTCACAGTGAAAACGGAGAACGGAAGAAAAAAGACGGTAAGGACTATTTATTGCTATAAGTACAGACGATATTATCATGTAAAAGCTGAGCTTGATTGTCCTAGTTGTAATTTGTTATTAATGCGAGTATGCTGATATCGCCTGTTATAAAAGTCATTTTGTTATGTTGAATATTGATCGAATGTATTTTCAGATATCTCAACAGTTTGCATTGGATGGTTCACACGGAGGCTTTGCAGCGGGTGCGAATTTAATCCTAAAATGCAGTATCACAAAAATTTTCCAAGCATTGTTCGGTTTTGGTTTGACCATGTGTATATTGCCCTTATGCATCTTGCGAATCTGGCACGAACTTGTTTCTGCCAAGAAGGTAAAGATGGTCAACTTGCAGTCGTCGTGTCTGCGAAGGTTTATACGCAAGTTATGGATATTCTCATCCGTGGATCGGTTGTTTTATCCTTACATACTTCTGACATTATACGTGCTTGTGGGACCGTGGTCGGTTGGCCATGTAATTGATGGTCACATAGGCGTAGTATTTTCATGGGGAATGTTCGTGAAAGGGCATTTTATTCCGGGAACATTGAGCTATTTGTACGGATATTTTCAGCTGATGTTCTGCAATTTTCCATTAACATTTATTTACGCACAAATCGTGTGGATACGGTATAAAGAATTGCACGGTCACAAGAAAAAACAAAAATCTTTCTGCTCGGCACTTTTCGGATATCTGCCATTTATTGCAGTACTGTTGACGGAAGTGGTGCTAGCCATATTTTTCTGGAGAATCTATGGACCTCTATCGGCGTTCCTAGGACCAATGCGTACCTGGTCAATAATTATTCATTGTGCCTTGTTTTATTGGGCGAAAACATTACCAAAGTATACTCTTAGGTAAGTACGTAGAAACATGTGATATAAATGCTAATCTTTCTGTTGTCGTTCTTATCGCCTTATGATATGCAATTAATAGAGTATTTTCTAAAGAATTTATAAAACAGAAAAATATGTTTGCATCCCGTTAAAAATGATACCAAATACAACTGGAATGAACAAAATATATTTTTCCTGTTGATTTTTCTGTTTCCAATCGCTTGATGCGATACTTAAAATGAATTCAAAAAAGCGCTTCATTCAAAGATAAGCATCAATAAAAAATTTATGGAAAACATAATAATGTTCGATCAAATATAAAACAAGGTTCGTTGCAGGTCTGCAATTGACGTGCTCGAGTGAAGTTTGGAACTGAACCAGCGAAAATTTTGTATTTGTTATTCTCATGTGTTATTTTAAATGTGAATGTAATAGATTTCTGAGCTTCTATTAAAGCAATACAAGCAAGAATGTCCAGTGTATCAATGATTCTAAAATTTGTTTATGATGATTCTGCGATATGTTTGCGCTTCGGCAAAACTTTCGAAGAGATTCATCTCACCTGTAAGTAGAACAATTTAAACAAAATAGTTTTTTGCCATTCATTATCATTGCTATGCATATTACCGCTACGTTTTCATTTATAGCGATTTTCAAGACGAAATCAAATTTTCTGTAAATGTCATACCAGTCAAACAAAATTAAAAATTGTTCGCTATGAATAAGATATAAGCAAAGCAAATCCATACACCTCTTCGTATGAAAATGATAATGATAAAAATACTTTCAAGTAAGAAAACGTCAAGGGATATATTTGAAAAAAAATGTTAATGTTGCAATATCTATAATCTATAGAAAAATGGTTCTCATTACTGACTGTAAAAGTCAGTAATGAGAACCATTTTTCTATAGATTTTTTCTCCCCTAATTTTTTCGCTGATTGTGTCTCTCTGCTGCCAAGACGACGACCGATGTCCACGACGCTAACGACCAAGTCGATGTTGAGTTGACTGCAGGAAATGCTTCGCAGCAAGCAGCCCACCAAATTCTGCCTTGTCGCCTTAAACTTGGGGTTTTCATCTTAGATTTAGATAAAGCAATTATTATGTTACTGAAATTTTTAGTGAACATAAGTCTACTAATATTTGACTACAAATAAAATGAAAAGATGAATACCTGGCAACCTTCACATATTATTCTTATCCACAAATCAGGTAATTATACTCTAGCCGCTAACTATCGCTCCATTGCTATGCTGTCCTGTTTCACCAAAATACTCGAACGCTTAGTATATAATACAACCTTCAATTCCCTATATTAGATAATCGATCACACATACCCAACATGGTTTTGTTGGTGGTCGTTCTTCTCTCACAAACCTCTTGGAATTCGCTGATTTTACGGCTAAATTCTTGGGTACAAGTCAAACTGATTGCATCTACACTGACCTGTCCAAGGCTTTCGACTCCGTTGACCATCAAATATTGCTAAACAAATTGAAAGTATATGATATTCACGGTTCTTTCCACAGATGGTTTACTTTTTTTTTAGGGACCCGTCAATGTAAAGTCGCCTTATCCAGTGAATTTTCAGATCCTTATTCTCCTATGTCAGGTATCCCCCAAGGTTATATTTTGGGGCCCTTTGTGAATGATTAGCCTCCTTTCGTTTAGTTTCCATGCCTACTGTACGTTGATGACTTCAAGATCCTCAGAACCATCTCTGTCAATGATTGTCATATACTTGAACGCGATCTTGGTGTCTTTCAATCATATTGTGCCCTCAATAACCTAGTTATCAATGTTGACAAATGCCGTAAACTCTCTTTCACCAATAAAACCAATCCCTTCGTATTTCCGTACACCTTACAAAATATTACTTATTTGACCAGCACATTGACAGTGTTATGCTTAAAATATCTAAAATTTGTGGTATTTGTTACGAAACTCGACTGCCTGAAACTAGTATTAAGCGGTTTAATTCTCTCCTATGCAATTTTTGTGAATACTGCTCCTCAATATGGTCACCACATAGTATGCGCTACATAGCTATGATTGAATCGGTTCAGCGAAACTTTACTCTATAAATTCAACATTCCCTAAGTTTCCAATAATAAAGGCTTAATCCGCCTCAACCTCGTTACTCTGCAACAACGTAGACTTCACCTTGATGAACGCCTTCTGTTTAAGCTTTTTTTGCATCTCCTAGACACACCTCTTTGTAATGAGCTACGCCTCCGTCACTCTTCTCATCCTTACAGAAATCGCACTATCTTTGCTCCTCTTAACACAGCCTTCAACCAATATTGTAATTCACTTATGGCTCGCGTACAGAGAAACCATGATTCAATGCAGTTTGATTCTTTCGGCCAATCGATCGTGGCATATAACAATCGCCTAAACAAACTGTTTCTAGTTTCTAATTAATAATTTAAGTCATTTTTTATTGTACATTTATAACTATCATATATCTTGATACTGTGTACCTGGGATGCCCGTTTAGTAATATTGTAATGAAAGAAAGCTGGCAGGATCGCCATGTAATGAAAGAAAGCTGGCAGGATCGCCATGTAATGAAAGATCGTCACGTAATGAAGATGGAGATTTTGCGGCAGCTTCTAACGCCTGAGTCCTTTCGCTATAATTATTTGAAAGTTTAATTTAGGGGAACCGTTGGATAGTCCTAATGCACAAACCTACGCAAGCGGTCAAACCGCAGATAGAGTGGCGTGGAGAACATGTCTCTCGGCCGATATTTACTAAAGAGAAAACGCAACGATTTGTTGTATTGCGAAAGGATATGCTACAAGACTTCGACTTCGCTACTAATGCACAGCGTCGCGTAGTAATAACTCCGCGTGTCTAGGTCAGGAAAGCAAATCCTGCCAATCTATATTTTCGTTTCTAATTTATACTATTTTACAATTTCCAATATGCTTACGTACTAAATTTATTTATTACCTTATGACTAAGTGCCCAATATATTTTTGTTTCACACAGTTCGATGATCTATTTGCCCATGCAGCAACATAGGTCATCGAATTACATTGTGTACGCTGCACAATCGAACCATGCCCACTTGACCCATGGCGCGATGCATGTTCTCACATTAGCCTGGTCAAGTGTTCATTCATAAATCGTTCACACTAATCGATGACATGGCAAACCTCTGCCTTGGCATAGGTTGCGTACATGATCGATGAGTGTAACGGCAAAACATTCAACATGTGCGGATCGATTTATGCATGTGCAATTGTTTACAATTGTAGGATTTGTGACCTACTTTCTTATGTGGGCTAAGATTTCTTACACTAGGTGATAATGAATATGTTACACTATACTACATTAAATGGTAAAGATTATGATACACTACACCTTTACCCTTTTTTGATGAGTCTTATACTTATTAAGACGAATCATTCGATCTGTTCTTTTGTACAATATAGCTTAATTCTATTTTTATGTATTAATTTGGGTGTTCCCTCTATGTCTAATAAAACATTACTTTTATCTATTTCAATTACTTTATAAGGACCTTTGTATGGTGGCTGGTGCTTTTTTCGGTTTTCTATTCTGATTAATACAAGGTCTTCTAATTTTATTTTCGCGGGATTTATGTCTGTATCTTCAGCGACTCTGTTTGTTTTTACTTTTTCTATGATAGCTCGCGCTTTCGTTATTGATGTTCTCAATCTTACTCTTAGCTCTTTTGCGTAATTGTCTAGATCATAGACCCTATCGTTATTTTCAATTAAATCATTTGGTAGGTAGGGGAGTTTGCCGAATATTAGCTCGTAGGGGGTATAATTGGTGTCTACATGCGGTGTTGTGTTATATGCAAATGCATAGTATGAAACCCAATTGTCCCATTGATAATCATCGGCAAATGCATACATGTATTCATTAAGTACACGATGATTTCTTTCTACCACACCAAGAGTTTGGTGATGATACGGCGTTGAGAATATTTGATTAATGTGTAATAGTTCGCATATTTCTTTCATCAGTTTATTGTTAAATTCCGTGCCTAAGTCTGATTTTAAATTTTTAAAGTGACCATATTTTAAAATGAATTGATTGATTATACCTTCAGCGACTGTACGTGCTTCCTTATTTTCTAATGGGATTGCTACTACAAATTTTGTCAGTTCACATTGTAACGTCAATATATACCTATACGAGTTAGATATTCGTAGTGGTCCTACTGTATCTATTTCTATTGTTTCGAAACTGGTTGTGGGTGTTCCGGTTTTTACCATTTTCTCCTTAGTGTGTCTTGTCTGCTTATTTATTTTACAAGCTGTGCAGTTTATTACGTGTGTTTTAACCATGCTGCTCATACCTTTCCAACAGTAACGTTGTTTTAGTTTTAACAAAGTTTTGCGGATCCCTAAATGTCCTCCGTGTGGTGAATTATGAAATTCCTCAATAATTTTCTTTTGCTCGATTTTATCTGTTATTCTTGTGGGTGGCTTATATATCATTATCTTCAATTTCGTACGCGTACTTTTTGTTCGTTGCAACTTATTAAATTCTTTCTTGAACATTTCTTTGTTTATATATTCGAATATCATGTCATCCTTTGACAGTGAGAGCTCTTTAATATTTTCTTTATGAGCAAATTCCAATAGTTTCTCCATGATGGAAACGTATTTCGCATTTGGATTATCGCTATTGTGCTCTTTCAAGTTTCTGGTACCATTTTTATCATTTTTATTTGCTAGCTTTCCTTTGGGTGAAACGGATTTCTCGCCAGATTTATCGCTGCAATATATTATTATCTCTTCTTTCGTACGTACGATGCTTATATTTTCATTATTATTTTTGTTGCGCAATATTATAAATTTCAATTTTGTTATACCGGTAATGTCTGACAGACTCGTGCAGTCCCAACAATAGAGTTGATCAGATTCTATGTTAGATTGGTTGCAGTTGCTGCTGACTTTCTTCGTAATATTATCTTCATTTTTATTTTTATCTGCCATACCCCTTGTTATTGCTAGTAACTTTCGTTTTGCTTTAATATCGTTTTCTGGAGGAATCATTGCTTTTAAGGTATCAGAGTCTAATTCGATTCTTGATAGGGCATCTGCATTTGTGTTAATGGAGCCTTTCTTGTAAATGATTGTAAAGTCATAATCTGACAGATCGACACGTATTCTCGTCAATTTAGATGATGGATTATTATGAGTAAAGAGAGCAACTAGAGGTCTGTGGTCCGTTACTACCACGAATTTTCTTCCATATAAGTACGGTCTGAAAAAGTTAATGCCCCAGTGTATCGCAAGCAACTCTTTTTCAATAATTGGTTTATTGATATCGTGCTTTGCTAAACTTTTGCTGGCATATGAGATTGGTAAATCTGAACCTATTTCACCTTGTGACAGTACCGCTCCTAACGCGTAGTTAGACGCATCTGTGGTTAATATGAATGGTTTATCAAAATTAGGGTACTGTAACACTATCCCACCAGTGTTACATTAGTTTGGTTTTCTATCATAATTAAAATGTGACGATTTCTAATCTGCAGTATCGATTTAAGCATTGACTATATTGAATGCTTCGAACTAAATTTAAAGAAAAAATGTGATCTTTCATTTTTTTTATAGGTAATGTCAACTTTTGTACTATTATTTTGTGTTGACTTGATAGCAAACTATTTGTTGAATAGATAAAACCCAAAGTTTAAATACAATACTTCGCATATTAATACGATCTATGGTAAATCTAACTAAAGTGTAAAGTGTTATTTTAGTACGCTTTCTCATTTAACAATTGAAAATCGCTTATTATACAAATTTATGAATCGTATTCAACTTCATTAATCATATTTTTCCTTTTTAACGTGAGGTGCATATTGGTACAGTTTTCCTTAGAGTCTACGTAGTGATTTCATGATATCTCAAAATTTTATCGATTTGTTTAAAGAATCTATAGTTAATATAGTATTGTTATTCAGTCCATAGCTATGAAAATTTAAATTTTGACTAAAAATAATTAGTGTTCAATTATAGATTCCTGGTCGTTGCCGTAAAATCATTTAGCCATCATTAAATTGTTTGTTAGTTTACTCGTAAATAGCGCAGAAAATTCTCCTTCATCTTCGCCTTCTTCCTTTTTGCAATTATCTTCCATATACTTCGATGAAGTTTCATCTCCATTATCTTACGTTGAAATTCCATTTTCGGCCGTATTCTTAGTCGTCAACGTAGAAATTCAAGATTTTCTTGTTCTTATTTTAAATAAGAAACTTTCAGCTTCGAATGGGCATAATTGCCTTGATTTAGGTTTCTGTGGTCCGCCTAACGCAGGGTCGTCAGGTGCAGGATCGCCATGTAATGAAAGAAAGCTGGCAGGATCGCCATGTAATGAAAGAAAGCTGGCAGGATCGCCATGTAATGAAAGATCGTCACGTAATGAAGATGGAGATTTTGCGGCAGCTTCTAACGCCTGAGTCCTTTCGCTATAATTATTTGAAAGTTTAATTTAGGGGAACCGTTGGATAGTCCTAATGCACAAACCTACGCAAGCGGTCAAACCGCAGATAGAGTGGCGTGGAGAACATGTCTCTCGGCCGATATTTACTAAAGAGAAAACGCAACGATTTGTTGTATTGCGAAAGGATATGCTACAAGACTTCGACTTCGCTACTAATGCACAGCGTCGCGTAGTAATAACTCCGCGTGTCTAGGTCAGGAAAGCAAATCCTGCCAATCTATATTTTCGTTTCTAATTTATACTATTTTACAATTTCCAATATGCTTACGTACTAAATTTATTTATTACCTTATGACTAAGTGCCCAATATATTTTTGTTTCACACAGTTCGATGATCTATTTGCCCATGCAGCAACATAGGTCATCGATTTACATTGTGTACGCTGCACAATCGAACCATGCCCACTTGACCCATGGCGCGATGCATGTTCTCACATTAGCCTGGTCAAGTGTTCATTCATAAATCGTTCACACTAATCGATGACATGGCAAACCTCTGCCTTGGCATAGGTTGCGTACATGATCGATGAGTGTAACGGCAAAACATTCAACATGTGCGGATCGATTTATGCATGTGCAATTGTTTACAATTGTAGGATTTGTGACCTACTTTCTTATGTGGGCTAAGATTTCTTACACTAGGTGATAATGAATATGTTACACTATACTACATTAAATGGTAAAGATTATGATACACTACAATATTAACGATAAACAATAAACAATGACACATAGGGAAGTTGAGTAAAGCAAAAATGAAATTTTGAAAGTGGATTTCGTGGTAATCATAAATTTTAATTTTTAAAATCCACCCATGCAAACAAAAAGTTAACAATACACTGTAACGCAAAAACGCAATACAGTTGTCATTGTGAGAAACATATGAAGTTCACTGGTGGGATTGATATAAAGTTAGAAAGAAAAATAATAGACAGGAACTAATTTCTAATTGGCACACCTGAAAAGTAAAGAAAGGCTAATCACATGTTACTAAGAACTTTAAGATGAATTAATTCGTCACACTATGCTTTGAATTCGTTTAGATATTCGGAAGTAAATGTCTGGAGAGCCCATAAAGTAGTGCATATGGTTCTGTGTGACCTGTGGCACGTGAATATTTAGGCATCAGCTCAATTACGAACCAGTGTAATACAATGTTGTTGAGGATGGATTGGGTCAAATACCAATCAGTATTCGGGTCTGCGCTTGAAGGCGGACCTCCGGAGATTGAAGACATAGGCGGTCTTGAGGAAGCCGTTGGGACCCTTACATTGTCCTTCAATGACGCAGCAAGATCTGCTTCAATGACTGGTCTTCTTATAAACTAATAGTAAAACTGAAGGAGATCAAATGCTCTAACAGAAGGGCTGAACGCAACTCTTGGAGAAGTTTCTGTGCAGAAACTCCAAGGATGTCGGTCGTCTGCGAAAAGTCATGACGAGCTCCCCCTCTTTTTTGGGGTCTGTCAATCAGTTCATTTCAACCCTTTAAATCCCCTGGATTGGACAACATCTCAGTGAGAGATCCAGAAGGATATCAATACAGCACTGCCATGGCTAAACACCATTTTTACGACATGTCTACGAATGGCTTACATTCCACAACAGTGGAAAGAAGCTAAAATAGTCTTCTTACCCAAAGCGGGCAAGACATCCCATTTCTCACCTAAGGACTATAGATCTATCAGCCTAACCTCTTTTCTGCTGAAAACTCTGGAACGACTGATAGAGATTCATTTAAGAGCTACTCTTAAACCACTCTCTAATGCGCAGCACGCATATACAAAAGGGAGATCGGTTGAAACAGCTCTTCACTCGCTTACCAGCTACATCGAAATATGGTTAAGCGTCAAAGAATACACGCAAGCAGTTTTTCTAGACATTAAAGACAAGAAGGTACAAGATTCCACCATTTTTCCCACCCAAACTCGATGAGATAAGCGTCATACCGTCTCACCAAGTTAAATGTTTAGGTCTAATTCTGGACACCAAGCTCGCGTGGAAAGCGAACATAGCAGAAAGGGCACGCAAAGCGGCATGCGCTATCTACTGCTGTAAAAGAGCTATTGGGAAAAAGTGGTGATTGAAACCCAAAATAGTATCATGGCTCTATACGGCGATAGTGGCACCAATCCTTCTGTACGGCGCAGTTGTTTGGTGGCCAGCTATGGTGAAGTCATCAAATGTAAACCCTGCTAAACAAGGTCAGAAGGATTGCAACTATTGCAATTACCGGGGCTCTGCGCACCACCCCGACAAAGGCATTGTTCATGCTATTAAATTGGCTTCCGACCGAGCTACTCACGAGACAGCAGGCCAAGTGCTCTACGGTTCGATTAAAAGCTCTACGTCTCTGGCATGAGGAGAACAATGGCCACTCCAAAATACTACGGAGGGGTGGATCAACGTCAGGAAAGGTAGACCCCGCTTCTCCGATTCCCTGTTTTCACCATGGTTACAGGTCAGTCATCCCGAGTAGGGATGGGTCCACTTAAACACATTAAAAGAAAATTTACGGGGCAGGGCCACCGAACTGCGATTTAACAGCAGATATATGTTTCAGCAAAACAATCCCAAACATTGTACGCGTATCGTGCGAGTGTGAATCCTGTACAATGTACCTAACCAGTTAAAACGCTACCACAAAGGCCAGCTATGAATCCAAGGGAGAATTTATGGATGCCCTTCCTGGACAGTCTCACGGAGGTGGCTGATTTAGATATTAGCTCCATAGCCAACTTCATACGAGAATCTAAATGGTTCTAGTCATCCTGTAGGTTCTAGTGCCGTCTCAAAACGAGAATCTGGATGTTTCTTGTCATCCCGCAGGTTTTAATCCTATGTGGTACCACAATGGGCCTATCGTGGCCTAAATGAGCCACCTTTGGATAAAGGGGGCTGCCACTACAACCAACCAACCAACCAATTACGTTTAATCTTTTTTTTATTTTTCATTTATTATATACTTAACTTATTTTACTCTAATTTTACATTTTGTTACATAACAATTTGTCAGACCCCCTCCCTTCATGTAACACTTAGTAACATTTTAAAATACTCCCCCCTCCCTCTTGGAGTGTTACGTAATATATGAGTAGCTCCTAACGTGTCAACTAATGCGCTTTTCTGCTGTTTCGTTCAAAATTTCCGATCGTCCTGTTTGCGGTTTATTGGCTACACTGTTGGCGCCCTTATATTTTTTCACCGTGCATTGTGGTAGCTCGATCTCAGTATCAATTTGAAGCTGTGAATATCGGTTTTTGAAAAAAAAATTTCTTCAAGGGTCCTCTCACGATTTTTTATCATATTTATAGATTTTAACTTAATAAAAAACCGCGTTGAAATACTGATAAATATTAAATTCGTAAGTACTACCCAATCATAAAATGGATTCAATTTTACGTTTCTAGAATTTATATATTCTTTCAAAGATAACAACACTTTTGTGAGGCCCATTTCACACCTTTTATAATATTTACCTCGCCAATCCTTTCTATGATCAATTTACTATGAAATAACTGCAGTGGCTCACAGCTTATTTGATATAGTGAATTTTTATAAATACAAATCACGTAGGTGAATAGATGCATGTTCAATGAATACAATGCAAACAAAACAAATCTAGAAATATTCCTCCGCATTACTCAAAAGAGAAATACAACTGCCGCAGTAGAATCGCAGCTGCACTTCAATACGAATAAGTTTCTATTTGCTGCGCCGTTACTCTGAGTTTTTTGTTTCTTGCATTCGTGATTGTGTTTAGACATTAGTTTAGGTAATTTTTAGCAAAAACTTGCAAGCTGAAGTGCTAAAATTAAATAGTTGTTGCAAAATGGGTCGTCGCACCACAACTGAACAGCGCAAATTGATATTAAACCGCTTTAAAAAAGGACAAAGTATTCGGGAATTTGCTGAAAGTGTGAATTTGAGTGACTCTACAGCAAAGCAAACCCGAAGATTTCCGCTCTAAAATTGGCTACTGAGGTTCATCGTGAATTAGGGAAGTCATGCAGTGCTGAAACCGTCCGAAGAGTGCTTCGCGACCATGATTTCAACGGGCCAGTAGCTCGTAAGAAGCCATTCATTTCCAAAAAAACAATAAGCCGATTTGCCTTTGCCAAAGAGCATGTGGGAAAGCCATCCGCGTTCTGGAATACGGTTATTTTGCGGACGAGTCCAAGTTTAACATTTTTGGCTCCAACGGAATTTTCATATGTCTGGCGCAAGGTAAACACTGAGCTAAACAAGGAGAACCTCAAAGTTACTGTGAAGCATGATGATGACAAGGAAATGGTTGGGCCTGCATGTCCCGAGTTGGAAATTTAGAGTTTATTGAGAAAACAATGGACGAAACAAAGTACCTCAATATACTCAAAAACAATTTGCTGCAAAGTGCTGAAATACTGAGTGTTCGCAACCAATTTCAGTTCTACCAAGCAACGATCCAAACACAAGTTGGGAATTACGTAGTCCTGGGTAATTTGCAACTGCCCTCAATTGATGTCTCCGCCGGCACAGTCACCAGATATGAACGTCATTGAGAATCTGTGAGCTTTGTTGGATAACATTAGAAAACACAAAATTTCTAATAAAAACGACCTGAAGAAAGCACTGCTAAAAAATTACTCCAAGCATCACACAAAAGCTCGTTGACTCAAGGCCGATAGGAAGTTCACAACAATTTTAATGTATAATCAAACTGTATTAAATAAGCTGTGATATGAAATTTGTTATTACTTTTTTTTTTGTTTTTTTGTTTTTTAAGATGTACACCAATTTTTTAACAAAAATAAACTTGTTTAAACAAACAAAAAAACATTGTTCTTCAAAATGGCATTCATTTTTTTTGATATTTTTATTACGTTCTGAGTTATAGCAACTGTTACACCTGTAATTTGGACATCGTCTACCACTGCCCCGCAGCCGATCCTGGCCACGGTTTGGACAGTCCCACCCGGCTTAAACCCGCGAAGAGGGGTGTGGGAATATATCTTAAAGGGGTGCCACCCGTTTCTGCGCCGGGAATGCCCTGTCCGCGAATCCGGAAACGGGAACAGGACTACGGACCGAATAGGGGATTTTAAGAAAATGAATCGCGAACAAAAACCGACGCGACGTCCGCTTCGCCACTTCACACAAATACGCCCAGATTTAATTCAACGCACTATTTATATTTTCTTTTCTTAAAAACCTAGCTATCCCTATCTATACTTATACCTACTTACTATTTTTCCTCCTCCTTAAAACTATCTCCACCGCTTGCTATCCGCCGTCCTCATTATGATCGTCCAGCAGAGGCAAAAAGCGATCCCAAGAAAAGCTCAAGCTCCGCGTCAACCGTCCGGCAATTCCAATCGTCGAGCTGCAGTCCAATTTTTTCGAGAGGCTAGGCTACCATCGAACGCCTAGCCTAGAACAGCCCCTGCTTCGTCGACGTCTTCCGTCTTTTTTCAGCCCAAGAAAAAGAAAGAAGACTTCTCGCTACTCAACACCTGTACACGTTCGTACTTGCTTCCCAGTCTCAAAGCGGCACCGAACAGCCCCCCCCCCCCAGCTGTTCATTCGGTGATATTTATTGGATCTCCCCGATCCCGTTTGTTGCATCGGCGGTCAACGGCCAGCCGAGTTTACTGACCTCATTGAAGCTTTCCTAGCTTTGGACCGGTTTTGGGGCCAATTGTCGACACACGTCAGCTGGCGATTTAACTTTTGTGTGATTGGCCATAGCGTTGCACCTTGGGAGGGATACTGTGGCTGGGATTGTGCGTGGACGGCCCTTGGGCAGACACTTGTGCCGCTGGCAATGGAGGACCGTTTAAATTACGCAGCCCTCGCGTGCATGATCAGGAACAACTTCTTACTTATACCTTACCTTACTTCCTACTTATCTGTCTAGTTCAGTGTATATATATGTATAAAATTCAATATCTTAATCTAGGTAGAACTATCCCTTATTTAATTCTATTAATTCTTCCAATACAATACAATTAATTATTTCAATACGCCTTGTGTGAAGTGGCGACCCGCGTATACCCATTAGCAATCGGAAGCGTTTGCCCGCAAGGTGGTTTGGGGTTTCAAGGGCAGAGCAGTTCCATATTTTGCCCTTATTGGTTCGTGGATCGACCATGCTGCGTGGCGAACGTAACACAACTTAAATTTTTAAAGAAGCACTGTATCAAATGAGCTGCGAGCCACTGTAAATAACATTTGTAAGAATTGTTTAGACTTGGAGCACGGATAAAATTCGAAAACAAAATTGAGCAGCACACACGAAGTCAATCTGTACTTTTGTCACTGACTGTATACAGCAAAACTTCTCTTCTTGAGACTGAGGACAACAGGCGGTTGCTATCACTAAGACGATTAAAGGTGACTTTTGCGGGAAGCAAAGAATCGAGAGGATTATAGGGTCACAAAGAAGTATGCCTTATTCAACACCTTCTGAAAATAATTGCCGTTTATGATACGGGAATCATTCGTCCCATTGTTTCGATGCCAAATTAAAACGACCTTAAGTATATTAAACTACTATATAATCAAAAAACTTTTCCTTAACAATAATATACATGATGCTTACAACTTGCTCTACTAGATACAGATTATTTAAGATTAAGTGGCACGGCTACGAAATTGCTATCAGTTGCAAAACTGCCTACTTACACAAAACAATGCATAGAGTAAAAATAAGTTTCAATGATTTTTTTTTTGTTTCCCATAGGTTTTGTATAAAAATATGGCAATAGTTACAGCCGATATATGTATGGTGTGTTCGCTCACATGTTGCAACTTTCTACCACCTAAATTTACACATTAAATAGCATCAGCAAATTGATTTTGCAATTTTTTATTGCGCTTTTATGGAAATATCTACAAATGGAATAAACATTATTTCATACAATATTATTATGGTACTGTTACTAACAATAACTATCTTACAATCTATTTCAATAAATCGTTTATTCAAATATGCGTTAGGTACGTAATTTTTGTTGCTGTCACTTTTAAAAGAATAAAGAGTATATTTGTTGTTGTTGTTTTTAGATTTTATTCCCTGATTGTTCTTATCTAGTGTTAGTGAAAATTTGTTACGACAGCTGTATGAATTGATTGAAATTCTAAATATTGAACTCAAACGGTCACATGTATCTCTAAGTAACGATTTGAAGGCCTGTGTTATTTTTAGACTTTAAATCATCCTTGATCGAATGTTATATTGCTTTAATGATTTCTCGGAAGCAGTTTACAGAAAATCGTTACACTTAAGGGTATCTTTAGAATTAATCTGTTTGTTGAACGACCACTTCTTCGTTTGTAGATTTGGTTAGGACGATGGACAGCACGGAGTTGCATTTACCATTTTAAAGTTTAAGAATCGTTGGGAGAGCATACTAGCATCTAAGTACAGTCTGTATTATTTTATAATTAATTCCGTTGATTTCTGAATTTGGCTTGACTCTCTGAAGTTCAGTTGATAGTTTAGAAAAATTGCGAAAAATTGAGCATAGTTCAGATAACAATTCTTTACGGAAAATACTGTTTTTAACAGTGCAGAAAATTTAAATGGTTGCCATTAGAAGAGGAAGTCTTGACGAAATTTGCGTAGATTGTTTCATTTGTTAGCATAGCACCGAAGGGATATACTTAGTATACAGAATTTCACCAGATTTCTTTCGTGAAGATCGTTGTTAACACCAGACTGAATGATGAAATATTGCAAAGTCGCGTCGAAAATATATTTGCTAATATAGATAAATGGAAGATGGACGAGAAAATGAAGTATATGTTGGGAAGCATCCTTGAATAGGCGTAGAAGATGCGAAAAAAGTTATTATGTCCATGATTAGCATGCATATTTGGTTCGTGCCCGTCCAACGTATTAACGAAACAACACTACAATTTAATGTGTGTGTATGTGTTTCTTATTATGTATTAATTTTGTTAGATTTCAAAAAAAAATCAAATTTAATTTGGGCATATTAGAAATGACCCAAGATATATTTCAGTTTTACATTTTCTTTTAATAACTTTACGTGCATTTCCCACTTTTCACAGCTACTATGATTGTAATAAACTAACATTCAAGCACTGTTTTGAGACATACAAGTATTGCACACTTATAGCGAAGAGAAAACAATTAGTACTGATTGATCCAATATTGCGATGGAAGTTATCAATATTTCAAATAGAGTTGTTACTCCGTTTTTGTAACTTATTTAAAATTATTGACTATTATTTTATTAGTTAATAAATTTAAAATGTATGTCCTCTTTTTTGGTGTTAATTTGATTTTTATTCACGCAGATAAGCACTTAGTTCGTCTGAAACACTCAGACATCTTTATAGACCAGGGCGAACCTGTAAAATAAACGACTACGTTTGGCTTTTGAGAAGGGGCTCACTGATTTTTGCAGAAAAAGTTGTAGAATAACTCGGATAGCAATAATTGATTTATCCTCCCTCTCAAAAAAGTCGGGAACATTTATAAAAAAATTGAAATGTTTAAAAATTATAAGACAAAACTCAATTTTATTCTACTTTTCTCACTCCTAACTTTGTAACGGTTTTAGAGCAAAGTGGTGAGAAAATAAAAGTTGCGTTATTCAATTTTCTATAAGATATGATTGTTAAAAAATTTAAAGCATTTTACCCTTGCGGCGAAAGAGCAATAATTAAAAAAAGATAAAAGCAAAGAAAGTCTATTTTTAATTTTTTTTACCACTTAGAATGCACTTAGGTCTTTCGTAGTTCGTCCAGAAATTTTTTATAGAAAATAAAACAGCAAACAGCATTTTTTACATATAAAAAAGCACTTCACCTATCAATTGCGATTTATAAAATTACAATCGGATTATTAGAGTGGCCTCAGCATTTTTTTAGAATTATAAACATTTTTTTTGCTAATAAACAAATTGAATATCTCGGTAATTGTTAATTTAAATTAAATTCAAAAACATGCGTTGGAATGTACTTTAAAAGACGCTTCTTTTGAGAAAAAATAGTTGAATTATGTGCATTAGTTCCTGAGATACAACTGGTCAAAGTTGACGGGGATTTGCGACGACGTTTTAAAAAGTTATAAACAATTGCATTTTCTCGGTTTGTAGTGGAGTTTATTAATTTTTTTAATCCGATGTAACTTGAACAGAAAGCCTAAATATTGTATTATCAATTCCTAAAGTTACTTTTATTTTGTTATAAATAAATAAATTTATAACGAAATAAAAGCACATATTTTTTCCTATATTGAAGGATTTTTTCCTAGAAAAACTTTCCAAACATGTAACTTTCAACGTACTAAATACAATTATTTCCATTTTAAGGCTGTATGATAATTTAAACAATTTCTGTTTAAACAAATTTTTAAAAAAATCTTTTTTAAATTGATAGTGCAATATTTGGGCTCCTCTGTTCGAGTTACATCGGATTAAAAAAAATTAAAATCGCTTCACTACAAGCCGAACAAATACAATTGTTTATAACTTTTTAAAACTTCGTCGCAAATCCCCGTCAACTT
Organism: Oxycera nigricornis; assembly: GCA_963942545.1. Classification (NCBI taxonomy): domain Eukaryota; kingdom Metazoa; phylum Arthropoda; class Insecta; order Diptera; family Stratiomyidae; genus Oxycera; species Oxycera nigricornis. The sequence continues at coordinate 79,563,806 of OZ012661.1, forward strand.
TGACCAGTCGTATCTCAGGAACTAATGCACATAATTCAACTATTTGTTTCAAAAGAAGCGTCTTTTAAGGTACTTTCCAACGCATGTTTTTTAATTTAATTCAAATTAACAACTACCGAGATATTCAATTTGTTTATTATCAGAAATGTTTATTATTTTAAAAAATTGCCGAGGCCGCACTAATAATCCGATTATGATTTTGTGAAGTGCATTTGATAGGTGAAGTGCTCTTTTCTATGTAAAAATTCTGTTTTCTATTTTATTGTATTATAAAAAAATTCTGGGCGAACTACGAAAGACCTAAGTGCATTCTAAGTGGTAAAAAAAAATTAAATAAAAAGGCTTTCTTTGCCTTTATTTGTTTTTTAATTATTGATTTTCCGCCGCAAGGGTAAACTTGAAACTTCTATGTGCTTTGGTCTCTGACTTACAAGATTACAATAAAAATTTGAATTTTTTTAAATAAATTAAGATATATGCAAAATCTGACTCGATTTTGATGAAAATTTGTATGCTGTTTTATTATATTATTAAAATTTTCTGGGTGAACTACGAAAGACCTAAGTGCATTCTAAATGTTAAAAAAAATTAATAAAAAAGGCTTTCTTTACCTTTATTTTTTTAATTATTGCTAATGCGCGGAAAGGGTAAAATGTTTTAATTTTTTTTAACCAATTATAGAAAATTTAACTACAAAACTTTTATTTTCTCACCACTTTGCTCTAAAATGAACCGTTACAAAGTTAGGAGTGACAAAAGTAGAAAAAATCGATTTTTTACAATTTTTAAACATTTCGTTTTTTTTTTATTTATTTATTCAATTCAATTATTGTCGTACGAGTTATTCTACAACTTTTTCTGCAAAAATCAGTGTGCCCCTTCAACGGTTAACTCAAAACAGATGCGTCAGATGGTCTATTAGCGCTTTGAATTTTATAATGAATATGTCATCTTTACTTAGTTAAAAAGTGTCATATTCGGTATAACATTCAAATCACTAAAATAATCACGTTTAAACGAAATGAGTACTTATGAGCGCAAATAAAAATTAAATTAACAACGAAACAGGGCATGAATTTCGATATTTAACAAATTTATCAACATTGTTGTATTTTACAGTTGTTTTTTTAATAAATGCATAATTTTTTAGTAGAATTGGTGCACATCATTGAGAAATTTAAAACAAGAAGTTAGCATCATAAAGTCTCTGCAGCCGTAGCGAAATTTAAAAAAATGTACTTGGTGTTAACTTAATTATTTATTGGTTATAATACGAGCGGCAGGCGTGCAACTATTTTGAACACTTAAATCTAAGACCATCGAGAAAGTGTTGACTCAAGTCACCAATTTGAAGATGCACTAGTTTGTCGTAATGCGGTTCAAATCAAGCCTACTTAAAAGAGATGTTTGCTTGAATTTATTGCATGCATAAACTCTCAATCTTAAACCAAATTCAGGCGTTTTCATTCAATTGGAAAACATAACTGAAAATTTTGTCAGATGAGAAATAATTAAGCTGCACAGTTGTTACGATTATTTCTTCAGCTTTGTTCATTTTATTATTTAGAGTCGTCCTTTTCATAGCAAGAGAGAGAAAATTACGAACGTCTTCGTTAGGGAAAGAAAACAATCACAGGCGATTATAGCTTTGAAAGGTCGAACATCAAATGAATGGTAAAGCGTTTGATCCACTTAAAAAGATTGTATTATTGTGTGTGAGTCCATGCCACTATTCTCAATTAATGTCTGCTCATTAAAATAAGTTACGATTTACTGGGCACTTAACACTCGATATTCCACACTGATTGCAAAACTGCTTCTGTTCACGTTTTATTTGATATTAACTGTAAGATACGTAGTAGTGCTAATAGTAATGCTGTTAATGATGTTATTTCAAGAAATATCATCGATACTTTATCCAACATCGCTCCAAATAATACATAGCAACCCGTTTTATCTATAAGGTGTGGTTTTCTGATCACTTCTAGTAGAAATTCAGATCCATCTGATTTTGGAGTCATTACTTCGATCAAGTTTATGATATTGTTTGCCCAATGCCAAGAATGGTATTTGATTGTAACGCCTTGGAACGAGAATGTTACTAAACTCATCAAAGGCACTCATAATATTTGTGTACAGATTTCAAGCCTAGAATTTTGTTCTTCAAATCACACTTAATGCGAAGCCACATGCTATTGCTATTGCCTATTTTTTGTTGAAATTGGGTTTACGATCTTTGACAGATTTGTTACCAATGCTTTCAAGCGGTTTGAAGTCAAACATTTAGCACTTCCATGCAATAGACACATATTATCTTACCACGAATGCATGCATGATTGATTTTATTTCAGTATTACAACAAACATTCATTGGGAAAGACTGTTAAATGTGTTGTCTAACCTATATTGGGACATACATTCAAAACATTATTGAATAACGTACAAAAGAGTTCTTTATTTCGTTTTCCATATTATATACTATTTATTTTTGATATTGTGATCGTTTGTATTTAATTTGCTGCTTCTTTAGATTCTTAACAAATAAAATCTTTTGTTACTTGCATATCTGGTATCCTATGTTAAAATTTTGTATTTTGATATTAATCTAAGTATTAAAGCTAAACTAAAACGTAGCATAATTTTCTTTGTATAGTTTCTGGTATTAACATAAAATTACTCACATTAAGACTACATATAATCGTTATAAAATAAATTAAAGCGAATATTAAAAATCAATGCGGCGATTAATGTATAAATAAAAATACATTGTGCATGGTAGAATTGCATTAATTGTTTCATTCTCATTAATATTTCCCTTGTCGCTTTTTTTTAGGTTTAAATCAATACTCGTATGTCCACATTTCATATTACTTCGAAAGATGTTCTTAATTAGATTACTAAAAAAAATGTTTCTTATATATGGGGAAACATGGCAGAGATAGACCTCTTATTCATGATACTCGTGCTCAATTTTATACACAACAGCCGAAATTCTCCATTGAAATACAGTTATTGTTCGCCGCTCCGGACACTACTTTTACACATTTCACGCGTTGTTGGTGTGTTGTCGTCATTTTTATTATTTGCTCTGTCACTTTGATTTCTGGTTTGTTATCGTTTCATTTGAACATCTCGACATTGATAGAAGGCACTATGAAAATTTCTTATTCATGCTGGTTTTAAGCAGTCTCAGTTTACCGGGATTCGCTTTACACTTCAATTGTTGTATCAAATCGAAAATTTTCAATGCCGGTCCCACCTTCATGCCCAGCAACGTGATAATTTCATCTTTCGACAGGTCCAACATCTTTTTGCCGTCTATTTTATTTCGACTGAACGTATCACAATAGGCTGTGCAATCGTTTACTCGGAGGAATTGCGACACATCGTGGATGTTCCACGTGTCCGGATTTAGTACGCTGGCACTTGGCGAGGGAGGCACTGTCGTTGTCGTTAGAACTGGAGATTCCTTCGAATTGTCCGTATCGATTAGTCGTGGAATGTACTTGCTACAAGTCACCGATGAATTCTATGGACAAGATATAATATGTCAATGATTGTTTTATATTAATTGTTTTTTAGAAATTAACTCTTCACATTTCAAGGATCTTCATTTATAAAAAGCGGAAGTCATTACAAAATGTACAAAGGAGAAAGTCCATAAAAATGCACTAAATATATAAGAACTGATTTTGCAATATTTAAGTAAATTCTTTTACATGAATGATAACTTTTTAGAATTATTTACCCCGTAATGGTTACTAGGGGGGTCCATAGGAATCCAATTTTGGCGATCTGCAGTCGCTGCATAGACTCTTTGAAATTGGTCTAGTCGTGCCATCTGTTGTCGCAAGACTCCAACTTAACAATCCCAATCATTGCCGCAGGTATGTGAGGTATTAGTCAGCTTGCAGATATTGATTTGTACGGACCATTTTTTTTGCTGGGGTCCGCTAGACGCCATATGACCATAGTGTCGAAAGTTTCGAAATTTTTTAAATTTTAATTGCTTCGTTTTGTGTGTTAAATTGAAGTAGAAAAGGTAAATATTAGTGCTCAAACTCAAATAATTTGTTTAGCAAGCGAATAATAGTTTCATTGCATATATAGATGTCTTACAATCTTCGACCTCGAGCTATTAGTAGAATTCTCGTGGAAGAGGACGAAGACTACGAATCCGAAAGCAATAATACTGAAGTTTCTGAGAGAGAAGACCATATCTCAGAAGAATCAGAGTGCTCTGAAGTCCAGAGTGATGACGCTAAAAATAATTCGTCAATATTTTGCACTATAATGCAACTAAGGGTGGAACAGATTGTTTCGTTTGGCTGTGTCATTCTCATACGTTAAATATCAGAAGTAACCGCTGGTCAGTCAAAATATTTCATGGAATGTTAGATATGGCTAACAAAGGTGAGGATCCTACCTTCATTACGGCAAGCCGTAGAGAGGTTCTGGATATCACTATGACGAACGAGCACTTGAACCAAGCTATCAAGGGATGGCACGTATCGCAAGAGTGCTCGTTCTCCGATCACCTATACATAAGGTTCGATTTGGCATCTGACCTTCCGACAAATCCAACCTTCATTAACAAAAGGAGGATGGATTGGGTCAAATACCAATCGGTATTCGAGTCTGCGCTAGAAGGCGGACCTCCAGAGATTGTAGACATACCCGGTCTTGAGGAAGCTGTTGGGACCCTTACATTGGCCTTCAATGACGCAGCAAGGTCTGCATGTAGTCCAACGAAGCCTAGAGGGAGGTACAAACCCCCATAGTGGAATAGTGACATTGCGGAGCTGCGGAAGGAATGTAGGAAGTCCTTCAATCGAGCTAAAGAATCTAATGACTGGTGTTCTTATAAAACAAAACTGAAGGAGTTCAAATCCTCTATCAGAAAGGCTAAACGCACCTCTTGGAGAAGCTTCTGTGCAGAAATAGAACACTCCAAGGATGTCAGTCGCCTGCGAAAAGTTATGACGAGCTCCCCCTCATTTTTAGGGTCCGTTAAGGACGCAAATGGAGTCTGGACGAAATCCAGCTCAGAGACTCTGTCCGTTCTCGTAGATACGCACTTCCCGGGCAGTGAGGGTGTGGCTGACAAAGCGGATCCACACACGCTCCCGGAGTGCATGCCAACTACTGTGCCTGTAAATGACAGGCTACTACGCTGGGCAATCAGCTCATTTCAACCCTTCAAATCCCCTGGCATGGATAACATCTCACCTATCGAGATCCAGCAGGGTATCAATATAGCACTGCCATGGTTGAACGCCATTTTCAAAGCATGTGTACGGATGGCTTACATTCCACAGCAGTGGAGAGAAGCAAAAATAGTTTTCATACCTAAAGCGGGTAAAACATCCCACTCCTCACCTAAGGATTACAGACCTATCAGTCTCACCTCTTTTCTGCTAAAAACTCTGGAGCGACTGATAGAGATCCATCTGAGAGCTATTCTGAAACCACTCTCTAATGCGCAGCACGCATACACAAAAGGGAGATCGGTTGAAACAGTTCTTCACTCGCTCACCAGCTACATCGAAAAATCGCTAAGCGTCAAAGAATACACGCAAGCAGTTTTTATAGACATCGAAGGGGCTTTCAACAATATCAGCCATAAGGCTATTGGTAAAGCACTCGGGGGAAGCAATGCCGACGACAACCTGATAGGGTTCATCGGTCAATTGCTTAGCAGCAGGAACATCAACTCCACGCTAGGAAACAGTACCTTACGAAGGAGGGTTTGCAGAGGCACACCACAAGGTGGGGTGCTATCACCCCTTCTATGGAACCTAGTGGTGGATGAACTCCTGTCAAAAATAGAAGCGACTGGCTGCAAAGTCGTAGCTTATGCCGACGATGTTGCAATAGCAATATCGGGAAAATTTGTTAACACCCTATCGGAAAGACTAAACTTTGCTCTAGGTATTCTTACCAAATGGAGCAAAGAGTGTGGTCTAAAGATAAATCCGCAAAAGACGGAATTTATGCTCTTCACAAGAAGATACAAAATTCCACGATTTGCTCCACCTAAACTTGGTGAGACAAGTCTCAATCCATCTCATCAGGTCAAATATTTAGGTCTGATCTTAGACTCCAAACTCGCATGGAAAGCAAACATAGCGGAAAGAGCGCGTAAAGCGGCATGCGCAATCTACTGCTGCAAAAGAGCTATTGGGAAAAGGTGGGGATTAAAACCCAAAATTGTATCATGGCTCTATACAGCGATAGTGGAACCAATCCTTCTGTATGGCGTGGTTATTTGGTGGCCAGCAATGGCAAAAACATCAAACGCGAACCTGGTTAACAGGGTCAGGAGGACTGCAGCTATTGCAATCACCGGGGCTATACGCACTACCCCGACAAAAGCATTGTTTATGCTATTAAATTGGCTCCCGACGGAGCTCCTAACGAGACAGCAGGCCAAGTGCTCTGCTATTCGATTGAAAGCTCTAAATCTCTGGCGTGATGGGAATATCGGCCAATCCACCATATTAAGGAGGGATGGACCAACGCCAGGGAAAGTAGACCTCACTCCTCCGATTCCCTGCTTCCACCAAAGTTTCAAGTCCGTCATCCCTAGCAGAGATGACTGGATCATGGAAGGAAATAGGACACAGGAATCGGTCGACATCTACACTGATGGATCAAAAATGGATGGAAAAGTTGGCTGTGGTGTTTACTCCGAACAGCTAGGTCTGAGACTATCCTTCCGGCTACCAGATCACTGCAGTGTCTTTCAGGCAGAGGTCATCGCAATACATAAGGCAGTGGACTGGCTGAGAAATCAGAAAATTTCTATAAAAAATCTCAACATTTTCTCCGACAGTCAAGCTGCTATCCAATCATTATCCAACGTGTATACCTCATCCAAAATTGTAATGGAATGTCGCACACTACTGAACGCGACGTCGCTTCACTGTGAAGTGATTATCTGCTGGGTGCCGGGTCACAGTGATATACCTGGGAACTGCGAAGCTGATGCCCTAGCTAGAGCTGGCACTGAGCTCCAGGATTATACACTAACACCCCAAGTCGGCCATCCGTTGGCCTCCGTCAAGCTAAGTTTCAAGCAGTATTATATAGAGGCTGCGAACAGGGCCTGGCTGCTGGAAGAAACCTGCAGGACAACCAGGCAAACTTGGCACGCATTGAGCTCAAAGCGCACCAAGCAGCTCCTCAACACGAGCCGTGAAACATTAAGTTTCATCGTATCCGTACTGACGGGGCATTGTCTCATTGGCAGACACGCAGAAAGACTGGGTGTCCCTTTCCACGATTTCTGCCGCAGCTGCAGATCGGAGGAGGAGGAGGAAACGATCCAACATTTTCTGTGTGAATGCCCAGCATTGTCCAGGAAACGCATGAAAACCTTAGGCTCACCCTTCCTGGACAGCCTCACGGAAGTAGCTGATTTGAACATTAGCTGCGTCGCCGGATTCATACGAGAATCGAAATGGTTCTCGTCACCCAACAGGTTTTAGTGGCGCTCCCTATTAAAATGTGGTATCACAATGGGCCTATCTTGGCCTAAGTGAGCCGCCTTTTGACAAAGGGGGCTGCCACTACAACCAACCAACCAACCTAGATATGGCTGCAATAAATGCGCGAATTAAAAATCTTATAGATGGTAATAAACAGAAGTATCGGCCAAAAAGTGTCAAGACGCTATCAGCATGCATCTTGTCAAGCATTTTTTGGTCCGTCGCCTTCAACAGAAGTCACTTCGCTCCAATTTACGGGCTGGTGTCGCTTCGATTTTGGGCATTTCAACAGAGCCTAACTGGGCTAAAAGAGTAGAATTAGCAAGAAAAAAAATATATTTACTGTGTGACAGAGCCAAGGACCGAAAAACACTCATGCAGTGTCCTTCTTGCGAACGGCTCATGTGTGACAAACATCGATTGTTTTTGTGCATCGACTACCACCGCAGTCCAAGAATAAAAAAAAAGTTTCATTCCTTTTTGTGTAAAAAACCACCTTTGGTTTTCATTCAAAACTGTTTAATATAAAAAAAATTTGATAATTTTTTTTCAATTTATTTTGCATGCTCTACCATCCTCGTTGATTTTTCAGTTTTTCGCAAAACGGGTAATTTCAAACTTGAAAATAAATATACTTTTTCAATACAACTTTAATTTTTTCTTAAAAGTATACTATTTTAAGAATTTCAAAAATTAAATTTTCTATATTTTTTTTGTAAAAATGTCGCATTTTCCGAATTGTTTTTCAATTCATTTTTTCAATACGCTGAAGTTTAAAAATGGGTATGTATACAAAAAGATTACAAAGAGCAGATGTTAAATTAATGTCTCCCACAATATTTATGTACATAACTAGCCTAGAACGCGATTGACAACACTTTCTCAGCGTTGGGGTCCTCTAAACCCCATATGACCATCACGTTATTATTTGGAGGTGTGACCATTACGGGTACTAGCATTTCCAGATTTTGTACACAATTGTTTCTCAACCGAAATTATTATTTGACAATCAATCTGACATTTTGATATGGCTTTTCATTTATATTTTGTAACGAACCCGAATGGAAATACAGTAGAACCTCGATGAATTAAAGTTCTAGGGAAACGATATAAAGCTTTTGTTATAGAGTATTTAACTTTTCGCCGGTTTAAGTAAACGAGTGGGATGTAGGGTAGATCGCCTCCTCGTGGTGCATCTTGGATAACGCTAAATGATCTACCACGGCACGACTTCGAATATTTTCTGGACAACTCTCTCGTCTTAACCACTATTTTTGATGCTTTGCGCTGGTAGCTGTGGTATTCTGTCACCTGAGTACGCAAGAGTGACATCTTGCGGAAATGGCTTTCAGGCTAATGCCACTGCTGCCTCCGTCCCGGTAAAACCCTGGCAGGCCTCGCGGTACGTTCGAAACTCGTCGCCACTAGTCTGGCCGTGTAGGTTCAGTTGAGTTTGGACTCCTGATTAGTCCCTGGCCCGGCTCTGAGCACATATCCTCAAAAGGAAACGTGCCAACACTCGCATGGCCTCCCTGCTATGGCATAGACAACCATGGGGTCTTAGGGGAACGTTACAACGAGTGGAGATAGCGGCTGCGAGAGGGGACCCAATCGCAATGAGTTCAAATAGTAGCAAGGAGGATCCACTCAGCCCGGAAGGGAAATGGAAGAACATGACGCGTGATTCTGTAGGGAAGAAGACCGTAATGTCCAATCGGACGACAACCAGCCTAACCCCCACTTCTTCGAGGGGTGCATGCATTAAGGCAGCTATGCCAGGGGCAAGTGCCCCTCGGTTAAGTCTATTGGAGCAAGCGACAACACCAAGGTAACGGCGAACAAGCCGGCCCGCACTGTTGCAGGTGCGCCCTCCAACACCGCTTCCATTTCAGGTGTTAAGAAGCAGCAAAACCCCTCAGTTGCGGCTTACAGGGACAGAAGGTCTGCCTTCAAAGTCCTGAAAAAGCTGAAAGATTCACCTCCGGATGGTCTTTCCCAGAAGGACAAGATCTCCCTGAAATGGGCAAACACCACAGTAGAGGCTTACAAAGCCTCTATTCCAAAGAAAGTGGCAACTTATAAAAGATGCAGATCTAATGAGTCTGCCCCAAGTCAGCCGAGCGTCCAACTGCCGGTTAACAAAAGACCAAGATTGGTCACACCCAATCCTGTTAAGGGCAGGAGGTTTAGTGAAGCTGTCAAGGACAGCCTGGCATGGGCTATCATCGACAGAAGCAGCAGCAATGGTACAACCTCACCGTCAAATTGAAAGATGGTGGAAATCGCACTTCTTCGAGTGTACAAACCCATACTCGAGGCAAATCCTGGCCCTCCACCAAGTTGTCGTAACGCTGGCTGATATCAGGGTCACGTAAAACTGATAGCCTGCACGATCTGTACAAGCAGGCTATCGACAAATTGGGAGAAGTCTGACCTGGAGCAAAGCTGGATGCTGTCTCCAGGGAAGACGTCCCGAATCGGCCTCGATCCAGGGCATGGATAGCAGCGGAACGATCCACGCCGGGGGAAATCGTTGAGCAAATTAAGCTCAGCAATGCTGGCTTCCCGGTGGAAAATTGAAGGGTAGCTAGGAAGGAGCCCAGCAATGGACAGCGAGAGGCGCTCATGATCCTTAACGAGGAGTCGCTAGCTCCGTTGGAGTCGAAGGGCGAGGTGATAAGCTACGGCTTTTCGGCTATCACCCTTGCGAGTATATCGCAAGGACCGTACTGGGAAGGCAGTACGGGAACCAAGTAAAGAGAGTGGGAGTGAGATAACTGTGGAAGCATCAGTAGATCCGACCGTGGACCTCTCTGAGTCAGATCTTCTCTCCGATGACGGAAGAAGTACCACCTCCACTGCGGAGTTGACTGGGGACCTTCTCGAATCTCCCGACCTGGTCGAGGAGGCGGACAAAACCCTGTGTCGTGATGCTGCGTTTCTAAAGATAAACCTCCATCACTCTAAGGCGGTATCTGCCGCACTGCTCCTGCACCTGGCCCCAAAAGGAGAGGAGCTAAGACTGGCCCAGGAACCTTGGGTTGTAGGCAACCAGGTTTGCGGGCTCAATATGAAGGGATACAAAACAGTATCTCCCTACACAGCAGGTAAACCGAGAGCTTGTATAATCATAAAGGAAGGCTAGAAGTTTTTAACCTTGTATTATTTCAGTGACCAGGACACCGTTGCCATAGCAATAGAAAGACAGTCCAAACCCCTTTGGGCTGCCTCCTGCTATATGGCACATGATGTTCTGCCACCTTCCACCAGCCTGCAAATGATCACAAGGGAAGCCACTGCTAGGGGCATCCCAATAATAGTCGTGGCGGACGTCAATGCTCATCACCGCGTTTGGGGTAGCACCGACACTAATAAACGGGGTGAGTCACTCGTTGAATTCATTCTGTTGCATGACTACTTTCATTACGGCAAGCCGTAGAGAGGTATTGGACATCACTCTAACGAACGAGCACTTCCACCAGACTGTCAAGGCTTAGCACGTATCACAAGAGTGCTCTTTCTCCGACCATTTATATATAATGTTCAATGTGGTTTCTGACCCTCCAGTAAATCCAACCTTCACTAACAAAAGGAGGACGGATTGGGCCAAGTACCAACATGTTTTTGGATCTGCGCTTGAAGGTGGACCTCCAAAGATTGAAGACATATGCGTTCTCAAGGAAATCGTTGGGACTCTTACATCGGCTTTCAATGAAGCAGGAAAATCTGCATGTGGTCCAACGAAGCCTAAGAGAAAGTATAAGCGCCCATGGTGGAATAGTGACATTGCGGAGATGCGGAAGGAATGTAGGAAGTTCTTCAATCGGGCTAAAGAATCCAATGACTAGTCTTCTTATAAAATAAAACTGAAGTTCAAATGCTCTATCAGAAAGCCTATCACCTTAAGTCAACTTAAGTCACTGGTAAATATATTGGAGAATTTTGAATAATATAACACTGAATTTATTGACGTTATTTGTACTTCGCTAGTGAGGCACACTGCTTTGGCATTTAATTTGGAAAGGATCAACGATCACTCAAAGAAGTCCAAATCACGAGAAAATTTGTTCTGTACACTCGACTTTATAAACACCGGATCGTGTTCAGTGATCTGTTGCTGGGGATTGGTACTAGTCAATTCGTTCGGAAGGATGTTTTGATACGTTGAATCCGTTTTGATGAAGAATTTCCAGTGAAACGTTGACTCCACCTTTCAATAAACTGTGATTTAAATATTTTTTACTACTTAATCTTCTTTACATAAATTCTTTGCAGAGTTTCTATTCTGTCTGAAACATCTCGCCATTGGTGCCGAAGGTGCACCAGTGTCATAAATAGCGTTAAGCTTTTCTGAAAGTCTTTCGCGTATTTCAAAATATGTCCAATGGTACTGTAGCGGCATCCGCACAAATAAAATGTAAATATCCTCTTAGAATAAGTACTGTATATATGATGTAATTCTTAGTATAGTTCTTAAGATCCTTGCCGCCTTTGGATGCAATAAACCATATGCAAGGTCGCCGATCATAAACATAGGCGACACTGAGTCCTAAACACCCTTTGCGCACTATGCCATAATCATTTTCATCTTGCCTTCCAAGGCTAATGTTTATTGCACAAACGAAGTTGTCCCTTTTTTATAGCCCTGAATCCTTTCCTTACAACTGTAGCCCTGAATCCTTTCCTTACAACTGTGTATATAATCCTCATCCTAAACTACTTTAAGAGAGTTGCTCGCCGACAGCCTCGACGAGAGGTCCGTCTTGATAAGTGTAAAAAGATAAGAATAAACGGGTCGGAAGAGTCGATTGTTTCGTTTCATTTTACCGCGAATCAAAACTGCTAAAGTCTGCTAAAGTACGATTAGCTTTGCTCAAGATTTCATTCATATGGCACTTGTCCATTAGGATCCCTAAATTTCCTTATCACCTCGAAATCAGGGAGTACTTTTCCATCAATCTTGTAGCTCACTGTTAAACTCCTGGTGCTACTGGAGAAGACAATCGTTTCACACTTTGTAACATTTAAATAAAGCTTCTTGCGTCACTTGAACAATCAAACTTCACGGATATCCGGCATCAAAATAACTTTATTTATTTTTTTCCTTATTATTATACATAGCTTCAAGTTATCAGTAAATAATAGGTGTTTCGAACTCAGTTGAAAATCAATGTCATTGATCAGGCAGCTAAATTAAAGGCGTTCTGGGTTTGAGCCTCGAGGAACTCATGAGACAGAAAATCTCAATTTCAGTTAATCACTTACTAGGAGAGGCTCAGGTTATGGAATCACAGATTTGGACGAAATTTGGCACATAAGTAGAAGACGTCAAGGATATTCGATCCTTAAAATATTAGAGCGCAACACTCCTCCTTTTTTGAGAAAAACGTCCTTAAAGTTTTTAGCGTCGATAATGTATTATTATCACCTACAAATACATTTATTTTTACAAATCAGCAAACTGTTCGTTCATTTAGATATGTAAATTATACTGAAAACTCATTTTCTCATTTCTCTTATTGTTACCCAATTACCCAATTTGGCACTGAGCACGGAGATAACAAATACTGGATTCTAGAAACTAAGGCCTATATGATCATCCGGCAAGGATTTCGCTTCAAACAATCCGAAATTATGAAACTGTTAAACAATGACGTCCCTAGTATCTACTATATGTCACAATTACTGACCACCATAGTATTAATGGCTAGCCACGTTGGGCGTCACTCTGGTTTATTGCTTTTTGCCGAGTTGGCTATGAGACACGAAAAGGACGCAGGATTGAATCTAGGAACAAGGGATGATCCTACCGCCAACTATGATATTGCTCGATTACAACCGTTGTTTGATTGCACTGCAACTGTTCAACAATGGGTTTTCAGTATAATTTACATATCTAAATGAACGAACAGTTTTTTGATTTGTAAAAATAAATGTATTTGTAGGTGAACATTGCTGATTCATCATAAAAAAAATTACATTCACAATTATTCGCAACGCTAAAAACTTTAAGGACGTTTTTCTCAAAAAAGGAGGAGTGTTGCGCTCTAATATTTTAAGGATCGAATATCCTTGACGTCTTCTATTTATGTGCCAAATTTCGTCCAAATCTGTGATTCCATAACCTGAGCCTCTCCTAGTTAGTTAAAACATTAATGTTTTCATGGAAGTAATTGTTTTGGGGAATATAAAGTCAGAATACCGACAAAAAATGACTTCCTTATGAGCATCAAGGTTTTGACTCAATAATTAACGGCGCTTGAGGCTTTCTGTCTATGCAAGAAAGGTTCTCCTTATGTCAAATGTTGATTTATTTATTCTAAATTCATCTAACCGACTAATAGCCCAATTACAAGATAAAATGAAGCCAAAAAAAAAAAATTTGTATAACACGCTCAGTCTACGCTTAAAACTAATTAATGAATTAGGAAACGGACCAAGTTGCAGTTCATTATGAAGTCTAGGGAGACGCAATATTGGCGAATTGAAATAAAGTTCAGTCCGAGCATATGGTATGACAAAAATATTGTCGTACCTAGTAGGACGTAACGAAGTACGATACTCTAAGTATTCGGGAAGGATAGAGTTTAATTGACGGTGGTGAAGCCGAAACAGAAAACATTCGTCCAAGAGGAGTCTACGGGAATTCAATGTAGGTAGTTGAAGCTTGGAAAGTCGATCAACATAGGGTGTGTATGAAATATTAAATTTAAAAAAAGGAAACGAGTAAATTTGCGTTGGACGGATTCTAACAAAAAGTCCAAAAATTGATGATGTGGTGACCAAATCTGAGAACAGTATTCAAGGATGGGTCTAACGAGGCTAGTGTATAAGCGCACGGAGGAAGAAATTTCAGTAAACATGTGCAAGTGCCTTAGTACAAACCCAGAGACTCGAGAGGCACGCGTGGTGATCGCCGCAATATGAGCCTCAAATTTTAGTTTCGGGTCAAAAGTCACTCCTAAATCTTTATTTTGGAAGACAGAAGTTAGCGGGAGATTCTGTAAGGTGTAAATATGACTGAGTGGATTAGGTTTTAAGGAGAAAGACATTGTGTGGCATTTCTGGATATTAAGAGGGAGATTATTATCAAGACTCCATATGTAGACAGCATCCAGATCGGATTGAAGAGCAAGACAATCCTCTTGAGATCGAATAATTCTGTAGATCTTTAAATCATCAGCGTACAAAAGACACTGAGACTCTACAACTAGAGGGAGATCATTGATAGAAGAGGGCCAAGAATAGATCCCTGAGGAACACCGGAGGGAGGATAAAAGGGAGAGGAGAAAGCACCACATAGGCTAACACGGCATGATCGAACGCTGATATAAGACATAAGCCAAGATAACAACGGACCAGACAAGCCGAAGTGAACCAACTTATGCTGTAGGATAAAATGATTAACCGTGTCAAAGGCCTTACTGAAATCAGTGTACACAACATCAACTTGTGAATGATTGTCGAGAGCCTTCGCGACTGTGTGGGTCAGTTCAAGGAGGTTCGAGTTGGTTGAGCGGTTAGGAAGGAATCCATGCTGAGCAGAGGACAACTTACAGAAAAGGGATTGAAAATTTTTATTGTAAACTATACGTTCGAAAAGCTTGGGAAAACATGAAAGTAGAAAAATGGGGCGGTAATTTGAAGTATTTGACGGGGAACCAGATTTAAGCACTGGAAAAATATTAGCTTGTTTCCAAACATTAGGAAAGGAGCCAGAGGATGTTTAAGATGTATGGGACATAACACTTTTGTCCTGTCCTAAACGCTACTCTAGTGTGAACCTCAATTAACTGTATTTAATGGATGCAAAACCCAATTTTAAAAACACACATTTTAATTCTGTGGAACTTTGCACAAACTGACAACTACAAAACTGTCATTATCAATAGAACGACTTGATAAACGTTCCTTTCCGCCGTACTAAATTGTATGCATATGATAGACATATCCACTTTAGTGTTTTACGATTTTCTTTTGTTTTAAGAACCAAAGCATCTTACTGATTATTTTGCTAGTTTGGTAGTTGGGAATCGAATTGAATATTTATCAGAAAATACAATAAAATTGACTGCATATTTTGACAGCATTCTTCAGTTTGTTCTCCATTAGGTAATGCTTCATAAAACTGTTTTGGCAATTTGTTGACTAAGCCAGGTCAAATAATTTTCATTTTTTTTTTCAAGTAATGCCACGAGGAATTTTCCGAAGTAATCGAATAATATTATAAATGTGTCTATATAGCAAATATATAAATTTATGTGGTTCCAAACAAAAATTAACGATTTCTACGATACTTACTGCTATATAACTTGTCGCTTTCCGTTCTGGAGGCGGCGCTGGTGAAGGTGGCTTCCGCACGATCGGTATGTGTTGACTACTGATATTGCTACTTGAACATGTGTTTGTGTTGTTATTACTAACTGCTGGCACGCTAGTTGAAGTCACTATCAACTTCAACTTTTCTCCAGGCTCTGGGGTATCAGGAAGTGGTGTTGATTGATCCGAACGGCTAATATCATCGTCATAATCTTCATCATCTTCGTCTTCGTCATCCTCCTCCCGAGGTTCGGCTTTCATTTCAAGTTTTATGCTAACTTTCTCGCTGTTTAGGTAAATATTCGACGGCTGTTGCAGATCATGGATTTCTTTTTTCACATTTGGTGGACGTCCTATAGGTTTCACTACACCTAAAGAATTTGAGAGGATCATTTAGTTCCAAAACTAATCGAACTCAACATGAAAGTAGAACTAGTTTATCAAATCATTTGTAATTGAAGACTAGTTTGCAAAATTACCTGCTAATGTTTCGATTTTGATTTTTTTCTTCCGTTTCTTACGGGCAGTTTTGGGTGTAGTTTTCAAAATTGGCTGTTGAACAATTGGTGGCCCTTCCAATTTGTGCCCCACTAATACACACCAGCCCACCGGATAAATATCTGGCGATTCGCAATCTAGCCACTGATCATATTCTTCGGGCCATCCATCAAATCGAATTTTAAGTAAACGGCCCACACCTCGAGCCACAGTTGCAACACATACTAGCCGTGGATCCATTAAATCTGCACACTCTAGTTTCATATTTGGCTGTTCAATTGGGAAAAGATCACATTTTCATTTCATATATCATAATTCGATACTCTACATACTTCAAAGCCATGGTCAGGAATTTCACGGTGGAACAAATGTTCGTCAGCTGGTAGGCTTTTCGTCTCTTCCAAGTAAGTATCCCATCTAAATGTTTTATTATCGTATCCGTTGGGCGGTGTAAGCCCTATATTATGCGCAGCGCAAAAGCCGACCGGAAATATGCTTGGAGATTTCTCGTGATAGCAGAACCTGATATGGGACGCCAACATAAGGTCAATTTTACATACTCCTGAATATAACCACTCACCAGTCCGCGCCTGTGGCGTCAGGATCATAGGAGTCTATACGAATCATCATGTATCCAAACTTTAAAACAGCCATCACTGTCGCTACGCAAATTGAGGATAAATTTAGTGGATCAACCGCTTCAAGTTTCATTCCTTCAACGAATCCGTTAGTTTTTCCTTCAAGATAGTATTCTTCAAATGTAAAATTCATTTTGAACAACTCAATAGTCGCATCGTCCTCATGCACTTCGATCATTTGGTCATGACCAGCTGCGGAAGTTTCGATATTCATTTATTTTTATTTTGTTTAAAACGGATATAAATTAAACAATCAACAGTAAAACTTATTCTCTATCTTTTTATATACTTGATTTTTTTCATTGCAAAAACTATTTAAAATACACAAAAGCTAACCTTGCATTCGATCCAAATAGTCCTGAGGAGCATCTAAATTATGTCCAACTGTGGTAGCCCATCCGACTGGATGTATTATTGGGGAATCCTCGTGACACCAAAACCCGTCGTCCGAATCGTAATATTTCAAATATAATCGTTTACCAACTATTTTGTGAACTGATGCGAGTTTCACTTGTGATATTCGATTTTTATCCACCAATTCTAATATGAGACCAGTACGAAACCTCGATTTAAAACTATCACTTATTTTATTATAGAAGTTTGATGGCAAGGTTCGTGCGCCCGATAAACGCTCTACTAGAAAATCCTTCCAATCACTGTACTTATTTTCTATTGTTTTTGGTGGTATTAATGGTTTCCCTCGTGTTGCACACCAGCCGACAGCATGCACTTCTGATGAACATAAATTCACCCAGAAATCATGTGAGCCGTCATCAAAACCTGTGTTCAAGTCAAATTTAATAGACTATAATTAAAATGTGCAACAGACGTGTAGAAAAGAAATGGCAATGTTTCAAAGTCTTTGGCATGAAATCCTGAATAAAAAGTGAAATCAAATTCAAATTTTACTACTGTTTCCATTAAGACAAATATTTTTACACGCATTCTTTTATGATTTACAATAGACTCAAATTTAACAATCACTTGAATCATTAAATTTGATTGTAGGATTGCCATTTTCAGTTTCAATATCTTTTTCGGCTACATATTCTGCAGTGGTGACTGTTAACCCTTATGTAAATACCCGGATATATCATACGCAATTGATTGCGCATAAAAAAATTGGGTGTGGACACAAGGGTTAAAGTTTACTTAGCTATTAGACATTAACTCACCTTCATAGCGCATCAGAGCTTTGTAGCCGCAAATATTCAGAACAGTTGCAACCCAGAACGAGTGTGGGGTTTGTCCGGGCGCAACGTTTATTTGATTATCACAATCCGTGTTCTCCACCTCCACCTTCATATCAATTCCAATATTGTCCCACATATCGTAGCCCGGAGCGTGCGGAAAACAGGTAACCGGTGCGGCGTAGAAGCCAGGCTTTGATAGCTCCTGTGTCCAATCGAACGAGTTCAAATAGTCGTTTGGTCTTCTTCGCACACTTAAAATGCGATCGTCTCGTGGGCATGGCGATGGCAACCGATCTGATTTGGGGATTTGTGGCAATTCATCTAGCGGCAACACATCTCGATACAGAATCGAGTTTTGTGCAGTGAGGCTTTTATCGTCGCCGCTTATAATTCCATTTTCGCTAATTCCATTCATTTCCGACAGATTTCCACCCGAATCGTGTGACAGTTTGAAACGGTAACTCGAGTTTTTGATATGCGAAACACGAAATTCTAACTCAATATCAGTGGAGCGACTATTTGATTGATTATTGATTCCAGAAGTCAAATTACCTCCGCTCGATCCACCCAGTTGATTTTTATACGAAGCAGTTGACGTTGAGAATGCTGATGTCGATGAATTTGCCGTTGACGCCGCTGTTGTCGACGATTTATTATTATCGATACAAACTAAGGTGTACAATTCGCCACGTGCACATGCCATACTACAAAATCGCCTGGACTTTGTGTAGAAAGTGTGTTTTACTCCGATCGCTCCACATCTTTCACAAACAGCTGGAATGGCCAACATAGAATGAAGATGGGAATGAAGCTGCTTCACAGCAGGAGTCGTCGTTTTGTACAAAATCGGTCTCACAAATGTGTTATCTTACTAAGCTCATTTATTTTAGTCAGCTTCTCCTAGAAGCATCTGTTTTGCAACATGTCCAAAACTAGTCCGTTTCAGTCGACATTATTTAAATCAATACATTTATAAACTTTAGAAATATCTACCGCAGCTATTTCTTTGCTTTGCTATCCCGATTTTGTTTTAAAGCGTTTACTCCTGAAATGTATGCTGCAGATTATCTCCTTAAATTCTATTCTTTTGTTAGCTCTCAAGCATATTCGAATGTATTTCGTATAATGTATTTAAGCAGCTATATTGAAAATGTAAGCTACGGCGAACTGATTATTGTCTGTTGTTGCAGGGTATGTATAGAGAAGTCAATATCGTTTGGATTCTATTTTTATTTACATAGTGTCTCATCATCATCATAAAAAAATCAACTAACGCGGCTCAACTTAGATGGAAATATTAAAATGAATAGAAACCAAACAAGTCATCTAAATTTGCTTTTACACAAACGATAATATTGTTTTACAAAAATTAGTCGCGCAAAAGACCATAAAAAACTCAAATTTAAATAGAGCAAAAATCTCCTTTGAAATGAATTAAAAGAAAATGATTTCAAGAAATATTATTGATACGTCTCTGCTTTGACCGTGGAGAATTTAAAATCGCAGATTATCATAGAGCCGCGACTCATTATTTTAGATTTTCTGAATAATTTCTATGAGCATTTTTGTCTGTTAAACGATTGTAATTGGTAAGCTTGTTAATTTGATTAGTTCGGTTTAACATTAAACAAATTTCAAAAGAAAAGAGCAATCAACTGAAATTTAAATTAATAAAAAGGAAAGCAAGCAACCTACCCATGCCATCTCTTTGTATTGGTATGACAGATGGATCAATATTTCCCTTATATGCTATCGGAGTTTTCAGCACCAGCCCCGGTCGATTGACCGGCTCTATTTTTCGTGCCTTTTTATTACTACCATTTCCTCGGCTACCACCACCGCTGCCGCTATCAACAACAGTTTGCACCATCGCCATCGGTCGCGGCTTTTCTTCAAGTAACTGTTCGTCATCGTCTTCGTCCATCAATTGATTATCTTGATACGAATCACTATCATTGTTCATGGTTACGAAATCATCGATGTTGATGATCTCGCGATTGCCATCCACTAAGCCGTTCGGATCCGTCATTGAGTCGTAATCGTCGATTTGCTCGTACGGCTGTCCAAACGGTTTTTGATCGACATCGTCGTCGATCATGTCTTGATATGGTTGAAACGGTGTGGTATGATGTAATACGGGATGCAGGCCACCTATCGTTTGCGATATGCCATAAATGTCCGCCCCCGACGTCGGTATGAGTGTCGCAGTCGGAGCAGCTGTATGTCCACCACCAATTGGCGCTCCCTGACCACCATACTCCCCCCCAACAATACTCATCATAGGATTTATGTCCTTTATAGATTTTCAATAATGCGAAAGGTGTAGCAAACAATTTCCGACATTTTACAATTTTATCCGAAATATTTTAACCAAAAAACAATACGACATAATAATCATAGAAAATTTCAATTTTGAATTTCGATAAGAAAATTTTGATACAGCAAACAGAAAATTTATGTAGTGTCAAGTTTTAGTTTTAATGGAAAAGTATAAACGAAACAAAATAGATTGTTTTATAATTTCGATTATTTTCATATTTATTTTCATTGTGGTGGTGGGGAGGAACACGTGGGGTAAAGAAATATAAATGAATGAAGAATTTAAAAGAAAAATTGCATCAATGATTTTGTTTTGTACACACAGAAAAATGAGAGGAGAACAAACCAAACTAACGCAAAAATACACTGGTCGACTCAAACAAATTCCTGTCGTTCGCTGTGTACATCTTTATGACATTTCACATATTCAAAAACACAAAACATCAGCTAATCGAGACGTTTGTGTCGACTAATGTATAACTGAACACAATTGAAGGGCTTCCATTCAAAATGTAACATGTTCAAAAAAATTAAAACTGAGTTTGGTGTGCATTTTTATTCGTTTTTATCAGTCGAATGTATTGATGCAAACAGTTACAGTCCAAGCAAATTGTTTACAGGTCAATTAATCCTTTCGATCTGAAAATGTTTGCAGCAGCACATTAAATGAATAAAAATAATAAAAGTAGAGACCAAATTCAGTTTTAAATTCTTTGAACGTGTTACATACGTTTTGAATGTAGGCTCCCCACTTATATGGGAAATGCTATTAACACACAATTTCCAATTGTAACACCAATCGAGAAAAACAAATAAGTACATGAATCAAAGGGAAATAACATTTAAATGCCTTGCCATAATCAGAGGCGGCAATCTCATTTGTAATTATTGTACTTCAGGCCGAAAATGAAAACAAAGCAAAAGACAAGCCAAAAATTGTCTGGAAACTAAACTGTCCACAACATAAACTATTGTCAAATTATTTGTTTTTCTCACACTTGCAGCACCTACACAATCATTGCAATATTATTCTCTAAATTTGGCGGTGTAAAATGGAACGATGCATGCACGAAAAGCAAATCCTTTTTTCTAGTAAAGCCACATCCATCGATACTTACAATGGCTGCTGTTGGATGTGTAATGTCATCCATAACAGAAAGACCCACTGATGGTTGTCCATAAAAAGATGTCGAATCATCAAATATCATTCGTTCTCCATTATATTGGTTCATCCACAACATTCTCAAGTCGCCTGGATTCATGTTTGAGCTTTAAAATTGCCACTTTATTGTACGAAGCAGGTTGATTGTTTTTCTGAAAATGTAAATGAAAATTAATATTGAATTGAATATATCTTCCAAATTTGGATGAGATTCGCACTTCAATGCACACGTAAACACAGTCTCTTAATATTAGTAATTTGAAACCCTTCTAGAAGCCATATTTAGAATCACCATAATGTGTTATGCATATTTTCGTAAAATAAAATCGGGGATACCACGTCAACATATTTAAACCATGAAGAATCGAGATTCGTTAATATATTGCTCAGAAATTATTAACAGTAGTTGCTACTTCAGTTTCAGCCGATATACTATTCTTTTGGCTATAAATTTTTCCCATCTTTGGGGAAGATTGTGGATTCCACCCCAAAAGAAGTCATCCCCTTTGGATAAGAACCACCCATCGAGCCATGCTCAGCAAGCGCGTGTCCCATCGACGCAAACAAATGGTAGTCGGAAGGGGCCAGATCTGAAGAGTAGGGCGGGTGGGGTAGCAACTCTCAGCCAAGTGCATCCAACGTATCCCGGACCAATCTTGCTGTGTGTGATGGTGCGTTGTCATGCTGGAAAATGATACCCTCATGCCGATCCGCGTATTCCGGTCTTTTTTTGCACAATTCACGATCCCATTCGATGATTTGTTGTTGGTAGCGTTGAGTATTGATCGTTTCAACAGGTTTCAACAGTTCGTAGTAAACCACCCCCTTCTGGTCCCACCAAACATACAGCATTGTCTTTTTCCCGAATCGATTTGGCCTAGCAGACGATGTTGAGGTTCGCCGGGGCCCACCCACGATTTTTTGCGCTTAGGGGTTTCAAAGAAGATCCATTTTTCATCGCCAGTGACGATTCGATGCAAAATGATTTTCTGTTGTGCCGATCTAGCAAGATTTCGCACGTGTTCTGGCGTCGTTCCATCTGTCGGTCGTTCAATTGAGGTGGCACCCACTTCCCGTTTTGAAATTGCTTGGCGGCTAACATTCAACAGCGCGGCAAGTTGTTTCTGCGATTGGATGTCGTCTTCATCCAATAAACCTTGCAATTCGATGTCCTCAAAAACTTTTGGTCGATTTTCGCGCTTCTTGTCGGGGACGTTAAAAATTCCGTCTTTGAATTGCCGAAACCACGCTCTGCACCGAGTTTCACTGAGAGCGTTGTCGCCATAGACCTCCACAAGCGCTATGCGCTTCGGCGGCAGATTTCTTCCAATTGAAGAGGAATAGCAGTGCTCCCCGCAAATGCTCTTTATCTGGCACAAAATTCGACATATTTATCGAGATCAAAGGACACGTTTTTGTTCGAAACTGCTGACTATGTCTTTTGTTTACTAATGATAAAGATCAAAGCAATGAGAAAAATTGGCGGGCAAGGTTGGCTCACGCCTCATGCGCGCGTACTGCCATCTATTAGAAAAAGACCGTTTTAAGGTTGCACACCTGGTACAGAGTTTTTGAGCTATTTCGAAATTTTACCTTTAATTATTTCTTATTTTACAGTTGATCTTAAAACAACATATAGTATGCAGTAAATTCAATGTATGATAGAATGAAAAAAAACTATAAAATCTTACGTAAGAGAAGACTGGTCTTAGTCTTCTTCTTCTTATGAACTCTTAGAATGAACTCAAAAATTTCACAAAAAATCCTTACGTAATTAATGAACCCCTCATTATTATGGTTGTCTGTTCGAGCTTTTTGGTAAATTGGTTTAATAATAATAAAAGTCGTGGCTTTTTTTACCAAATTTTATTTTTGATTTTCATATATATTTGACATATTTGTTCACAGACAAACTAAAAGGAATGGGACCATTAGGAATTAACGAAAAACTCACATCTTTAGACGTCAAGGCACTCTACCCGAGCATTCCAATAAAAGAGGCAATCAACATGCTAGAGGAATGGCTACAAAAACAAAATGTAACAAAGGCAGAAGTACGACCATACATAAAACTAACAAAGCTGTGCTTGGAGGAAAATTACTGCACATTTAGAGGGGAATGTTACAAACAACTAGAGGGAGCACCAAGCCTTCATAAGTGAGATCTTCATGGCTTACATAGAAAAAGAACTAGCAAGACAGTGAAATCTACCTAGAGGCTGGACAAGATATGTAGATGACTGCTTTGCAATAATCAAAGAAAACGACCTGGAAAAAACACATAGAATGCTAACTTTGCCACTAGATCACCAGGCAAAAGAAAATGCGCAGGAGCAAATAATGAGAACAGCGGAAGTAAACGGCTACGACAAACTGGAAATCAGCAGGCTCATCAGAAAGAAACAAAGAAAACTGACACAACCACAATCCAATCTAGAAAAAGAGAAACCAAAAAAATTAAGAATACCAGTAGAGTACAACGACATCACCAACAAGCTAAAACGGAAAATCAAAACTGCAGA
Source organism: Oxycera nigricornis (assembly GCA_963942545.1). Taxonomy (NCBI): domain Eukaryota; kingdom Metazoa; phylum Arthropoda; class Insecta; order Diptera; family Stratiomyidae; genus Oxycera; species Oxycera nigricornis. Next base: position 79,587,946 of record OZ012661.1, read on the forward strand.
ATTGGTTTTCACCAGCAGAAACAATTTGCTAAGCAACAAACTTGATACCATAAAGGACGAAACAAGAAAACTCGAAAAGTGTGAGATATATGAGATGCAATGCAAGAACTGCAACCAAAAATACATTGGGCAGACAAGAAGATCATTAGCAATACGGTTTAAAGAGCACACGAATGAAGCCAACAGAGCAAAAAAGAACATGCAGGCCGGAAAAACAGCAGAAGTAAGATCAAAAGTAGCAGAACATATCATCAGCGAGGGCTTCGAATTCGACATCGAAAACATGAAAATCGAAACTGTGGGAAGCAATAGGTAGCTGGATGTGAAAGAATTCATCGCGATCCACAAGGGCAAACGGTTGACGATACTCAACACAGATCAAGGAAAAAAATATAGTCTTTTTTACTTCCCTTAACTCTTTCCGGGGCAGTGGTATACTTTTTATACCACATTTTCAATTTTTTTTCCCTGGGTAATAGAGGCACTGGTATACTTTTAATGCCATGTTGTTCTATGCTGTAGGCCCTTATCAGTGCAATGCATTTTGCTTTTTTTTATTTGACTTCGACTTTCAGGTTTTGTAGAACCGTTATATCGGAGAGACGGTTACTTGTTGCGAGCGTTCATTTGATTCGTTTGTTCTCGTGAGGATTATTTTCGCAATAGCGTGCAAAGTGAAAAAATCTGTGTTCAATAGAGTAAAAATTTATTTACTATCATTATTTTCAGCAATAGGTGCAGTACAAAGTTGGTATTAGCATTACAAGGACGCGGTATAAAATGTATACCAGTGCCCATTACAATGGAAATTCATGTGAAGAAATATATTTCAGGAAAAAGAGAAAATGAACCGAGGAACTCCCACTGATGACGAAATACTTCAATTTGATGACGAAATATTTCAATATATGCCCAAAAAGCCAATAAAACAGTGTTACAAGGTGTAAAAACTGGTTTACGTCTTATCAAACTTCCATAATCCTCACGATGTTTCCGAGGTTCAAAGGCGAGGATTTGACGGTAGCCATCAGACAGTTAATTGTCCTGGTATCATTCATGACTATAACATACACATGCACAATGTGGATAAATTTGATCAGATGAAAAAGTACTATGAACTGGACCGTAAAAGTCGAAAATGGTGGCCCCGAATTTTATATCACTTCCTTGATGTGACTCTGATAAACGCCTACATAATTGCGAAGTTCGAAAACTACGAAGGAACTCTAAAGGTCTTCAAGTTAGAAATTATATCTTACTTGACCAGCATTTCTCTGCCAACACGAAAGAGAGGACCAAAACCACATCAACGCCAGTTGAGAAACGCAAAAATAAGCCGTTCCGAGAGGTATCGTTCCGTAAAACTGGCCAGCATTTACCAGAAAGGCCATCATCACGTCGATACGCTCTGTAGAACGAAGTGGAAGTGTTCCGTGTGCAATTTTCCACTCTGTATGAGTGGCAATAAAACATGTTTTCAAAGGTACCACTTTCAGTAGAATGGGCATTGGTATAAAAAATATACCACCTCCTTCCAGAGAATCCTTCAATGAAAAAAAATTAATGTTAGTTCATTTATATTTAGCTTGAAGTTATATAGGTGAAAATAAACAGTTTTTCAATAATCAAGCTGTTTATATTTTGCCCCGGAAAGGGTTAATAATCAAAAATCACCTCTTAGCTAATTCTTGAATTGAAAGCTTTTCTTTTTCAAATACGTTGATTATTTCATTAATTTTATTAGGCTAAGGGGAGTCTAATGGGGCTAAGGGGAGTCTAATAGGGCTCAGAGGGAGTCTAATGGGGGTAAAGGAGAGTCTAAGGGCGGGTCTAAGGGGGCAAAGGGGTCTAGTAGGGCTAAGGGGAATCTAAGAAGGCTAAGGGGGTTAGGGGAGTATAAGGGGAGTTAGGCGAGCATAAGAGGGCTCTAAAAGTGCCTTAGCATTACGGAGGATAAGAGGACATCATGCTCTCGTGCGCACGCCGCGCAGCTAGTCGTCGGCGTCATGCGCGAAGCGGTGGGTATTTTAATCGAATAACGTTGAAATACGGGACAGAGTCTGTCCCGGCGGGACGTTTGAAATTTTGTCTGATATACCGGATGTCCCGGGAAATACGGGACGTCTGGCAACGCTAATTTGCACATAAAAATCACCGTATAACACACGCAAACTATGCTGAAGCATATAGAATCAAACCAGAATATCGAAAAACAGTCACACACAAAACAATTTATTTTCTAAAATGCCAACGACCTCCTCAAACATTTAACAACAATAATATTATAATGGAAATCCTTGATTTGATTTCAATTTTCGTAATGTATGTAATATGGTGTCCGCGTCCGTCTATTGGAGAGTCCGCTTGTTGGAGGTCAATTTGCTCCCAAAACGAACCCAAAAGCGTGTGTAAAGAAAATTTGTCCGGATATGGGAGGTGTCCGCCTATAGGTGACGACGGCTATTGAGAAAGGATTTGAGGTTCTCGAAAGGACTTGGAGATGCTTCTAAAAATCTTTTTTGTCATTGAGACTGGAAAACTGCTTTTTTCAAGAACGACGAAGATTATTTGGAGCACCAAATAAGTTGTGACGGAGTGCAGTTAGGTGTCAGAAAAATTTATGTCATACCCATTAACCTGAGGCCAAACACTGCACAAAATTTATTTCAATTTTTCAAATGTTGCACTGCCACTTCCAAAGCTGCTACAAAGAATAGGAAGAATAGAAAGGCATAAGTCATGCAGCACGAACGGATAGATAATAATATATCTGTTCCTGCTGCGAAATGCCTGCGATCTCAGTTTTAGATGCTTAATCCCAGTCTCCTACTATAGTAGAACGACTACAATAGGAAAGCAACGCGATTATTCCTATGAATTAGAAACTTAGTTACTTCCCTCAAATACTTCAAATTGGAATAAATTTCGAAGTAGTTACTGATTACAACGACAATAAGAACTACATTAGCTAAGCATGATTAAGTCCCTTGTATTGGATGTTGATGCACTGAGTCGTTACTTCGAATTTTTGAAAGTGAAGGATACGTCTTAATAGCTGATATAATTACAGACGATTGGATATTGGTAGCTCAACGGGAAGACGATTATTCCAGTAATTAACTAGATATCGTAGCGAAAAAAACCGAAAACGGAACAAATAAAAAAATACTTAATGAATATTTTGTCCTGAACAATAGACTGTACAAAACAATAAAGGGAACAAGGTGGTGCGTGCCTGGGACTTTGCGAAAAAAAATATTAATGTGTCATCAGAACAATGACCAACATTTCTTCTTACAACGGCCTGTTGGCTACTAATAAGAAAAGTATTCGCTTCCTTCCACCTATGAGGAAAAAAACGCCAAGATGTATATTAGCTGTTGTCCTGCCTATCCTTATAGTAAATTATCTGCGGGAATGTCCTTAGGATTCTTGAACTTGATAGAAATGGTTGAAACTCAATTGCATACGTTGCGTGTGGATCATCTTGTACCGTTTCTGAAAAGTTCACGAGGAAATATGTATCTACTAGCGGTCATAGATGGGTTTACGAAATACTTCTTCTTGGAGGCTGTGTCCAACACGAAGGTGGGACCAGTTATCGAAACGTTTGATGACATAATTCATACGTTTCGAGTTCCGAGCCGAATTGTTTGTGAAAGGGGAAGTTGTTTCAGCGTTCAAAAGATTGCTGAAAATTATAAAACATTAGGCATAAAGATATACTTAACCCTTTCGCGCGTACTGCATCTATATGGCAACATCAACTTTAACCTGGTATATTGACATAAAAATTTCCAGAATTCACGTGATTTCTATTCTATGAGTATTCTTTATACTTTTACATATCGTATTGTTTTAAAGATATCACTGCTGATAGGCTAAGAATATCATTTTTAAAGTTTTTCACATTTAAGTTGCTAGTCGTAAAAAAACAGTGGAGGAATCACCAGGCAAACGCGCGATTTGAAGGTTTAACGATAAAGTTATGGTGATCGAGTTCAATTTTATTGATAAAAAAGGTAAGTAGTGCTCGTTTGAAAACAAAACAAAAATAACAGCATAGTGAACAAGTGATCCAGATTTTTCCAAAAAATCATGTTGCCATATGTCACCATTGCCCTTAAGCTATCGAAAAATGTCTTTATTTTGCAACTTGTTTGCTGTAAGTATACTGGTAAAGGGTGTATTTTTTATATTCATTCATGCAGACTCAACATGAGTTCATTTAGAAAAGGAATGTTTGTAAAGGAAATTCAGCACATTTTAACATATAATGGAATAACTCAGAAGAAATTGATGTGCTTAACCAAAATGTGGAGCTTCGTGATTTGCCAGATTCCGTTACCCAATTATTTCAAGATGGTCTTCAATTGGGCAATGAAGAAGATGAAATTACAGATGGCATAGATAAAGATGCTATGGGAACTAGAAATACAGTTACAGAAGCCGAAGATTTAGGGGCAGCCTCTGGAAGGAGCTCCATTCATCGATTCGAAAAAATTGACCCAAAATCTTTGCACTGATTGAAAAGAGACTATGCATTTGAAACAGAATGAAAACATGTGCAGGAGTTTGATGAAGAAGTTCTTTCACTATCTGAATATTTTCTGCATTTATTTGATGACGATATAATAAACCATATCACGAAGGAAAGTAAGATATATCCACTAGAATCCTATGGTGAAGCATTGTCATTGGAAGCAGAAGACATTCGGAAATTCATTGGTATGCTTTTATTTATGAGTGTAGTTAAACTTCCTGATTATATGAGCTTTTAAGCTTTTGCGATACGAGACGATTTCCAACACAATGCCTGTCAAGCAGTTTGACAAAATAAAGAAATATTTTCATATAAACAATAAACGCACAGCGAAGGCAAAAACTCACCCCAAATATGACAAACTTCATAAAGTACGTACATTGCTTGACCATTTGAAAAAATAATAATGCAATTCCCCACAACGATGAACATCAGTCTGTAGATGAGCAAACAATCCCTTTCAAAAGAAGATCAACACTAAAGCAATATCTGCCGAAAAAACCTCATAAGTGACGATTTAAAATGTTTACAAGAGCCGGAAGCTTTGGCATAGTTTAAGACTTTGTACCTTACGTTGCTGATAGAACATGCCCGAGCTATGGTCCGGGTTTGTCCTCCGATATTGTCCTATATCTCTGCTCTACAATGCCACGTAATGAAAACTTTAAAGTCTACTTTGACAATTGGTTTACATCAACCAGCTTAGAAGTTGTTTTGAAATCATGGAGTATTTTTTCCACTGGCACTATACCACTATACCACAAATTGGTACAATTGCATTCATCGTATTGTTACGTACAGCCTGCAGACATGTCGTCGTTGGAATGGCGCTACTCAGAAGCATATTCAGGTTTCTCGACCTGCAACCGTTCAAGATTACAATCATTTTATGGATGATGTTGATCTTATGGACATGCTCATAGAATTATACGATGTAGATCAGAAATCACAAAAATACTATTTTAGGATAGTATTTTGATGCACCAACGTCACAGTGGTCAACTCATGGCTACTGTATCGACGTCACTTGTCTCGAATTTATCCAGGAGCAAAGTATATGACACTTATCCAATTCCAGATAACAATTGCGAAAACTCTCACAAGCCGTCAAAAGTAACTTGCGAGAAAACGTGGTCGACCAACAACAACAAATAATTTACTGAATGAGGTCGACCTGCCATCCCCAAGTTCATCTACTTCATCAACTCCAATGTCTAGCCTTTACAGCAGAAAAGTGCAGCCTGTAAATGACGTTAGATATGACTGCATCGATCACTCTCCAGTTCGTACAGTGCAATCACGATGCCGGTTGTGTTCAACAGGCTATTCAAGGATAAAGTGCGTGACGTGTGGAGTGGCGTTGTGTTTAAATGACCACAAGAATTGCTTCATTTCTTTTCACACATAATTTTACACTATTCTAAGAGCTTTCATTGTTTTATTAACATTTCTTCATAACAAATAGGAGCAACAAACAAAACCAAATTTTTAATATTATATGTGCAATTTTTCCATATGGCAACATCCTTAAAAACCTTCTTCGGAAAACCGAAAAATTAAATTTCTTTCGCTTAGGAATGCGTCATGATTGTTTCTCTTTGCAATTCACAGTGTTCTAACAGTTTACTGCATTCTATCGTAATTGAATGTTATCATAAATGTCAAACCCATTTGATCAATTAGTTGAGGTTAGTGTACGCTTATAAAGAAATAATTTATGTTTAAAAAAATTGTTTTTACGAGAACTCTTCATTTCGGGTTAGCTTAAAGGAAGCAAATTTTAGGTAACAGCGTGAATTAATTAATAAAAAGATTTGCTTACAAAGCTCCTAACAATTACCCACAGTCATGAAACGCATTCGCCAAAATCAAAAGATTACTGATGAAAGGCGACTCACACCAAAGGATAGCAGCACAAGTGGGCGTTTCCGTGGGCTCAGTATCGAAAATTCGACAAAATTTTACCAATTCTTGCCCGAAAAATTTGCGTGGAAGGAAGCCGATTTTGACTAGTCGCACGCAAAGAAAGATTGTGCACTATATTACGACAGGAGCTTGCGATAATGCGGTTCAAATTAAAAAGAAGTTAAATCAGGAACAAAGATTAAATGTAACTCTGGATCAGTTCGCAAAATTTTGAGAGAGAAAAGGATTCAAGGGTAGGGCAAAAATAAAAAAGGCTCTACTCTCCACACATCACAAAAAATTACGCCTCGATTTTGCTAAAAAAATACAAAAATTTCAACACAGATGATTGGGCATGAGTTATTTGGTCCGATGAAACCAAAATTAACCGTTACGGTTCAGATGGGAGACAAAGGTGCTGGAAAAGTTCTAAGGAAAGCATCCAGCCACGTCATGTGATGCTGTGGGGATACATGCTTCGAAATGGAGTTGGTCAGTGTTTCTTTGTTCAGGGTAGGATGACCGCCAAGGACTATGTGGACATATTGGACCGAAGTCTGCTCACAAGCCTTCACAATTGGGGCAAAAACGTTTCGGACGTCATCTTCCAGCATGATAATGATCCGAAGCATACCGCTAAATTAACCTGTGGGTACGGGCTGAGAAGGCGTGGGGTGAAATCGGATCCCAAACATGCACAAATCTTGACAGCATGTCCAATCGAATTACCGACGTTATTAAGGCGAAGGGCGGATATACCAAGTATTGAACGTGAAAGTCAACAATTTGATCAAATAGGTTAAAACTAAATTTTATTAAATGGGAAAGTGTAGTTTCGGGGTGACGGACGGCATCCTCTTAGTGTTAGCAGAGTTGCGAACCAATAGAAAAAGCACACTAGTGGACAGGAGTTTGTCGACTAGAAGCGGAGGTTCGAACACCCAAAATATGTATAAATTTTATTGTTTTGATATTTTTATCGTCTGAATTCCTTGTTATGTAATGAATATTAAGTCTTTCATATCAGACGATTACCCAAAATAAAATTGTTGTTATTTACAAGCATATGAACCATTCCGCAATTTCGATCCAGGATTTGATCAATAAGTTATATGTGACAGCAGGGATGTAAAGTCAAGCATCCTGTACATGATCAAAATAATTCGTCTGCGAGTTATTTAAAATATTGTTCTGCAACTACACAAATAACGAGAAAGGTTAGCCGATTCGAAGTTTTTGAACGAATATATGGACCGCAACATCGCGTTTCTACAAAGTGTGCCTAACAAAATGCAGTATTGTTAGACGAAAAAGAAGTATTTGCTCGCGATGGTAAGACAAGTGGGAAATTCAATGTTTCTTTAAATCGAGCGCTTCTGAAATACACTGAGTAAGACGAGCTCCAGAAAACCTTGTACAAGTTCAGAAAAGAAGATGTGACGGTGGGCGTGGGAAAAGAGCGTTTGAGTCTTCAATAAGGATCCATGCTGTCTTTACATCAACGAGTTAGTGGACTGCATCTTCAATCATACTGTATAGATGAATTTTTTAAGACAAGTGTTGTGCCAAGACAGGATTGGCCGCATTGCTATCCGCTACTGTGGCCGAACATTACAGCAGAAGAAATGAAATAAATTACATTAAAAAACGTTAAGATAAACGTACACTATTACGGCCTAGTACGTTATTACAGCCTATTTCCATATATTCCTTAAAATAAGGGATTGGTAAAATGTTTTGACGAAACGAAAATCGCGACATTATCATTTATTTGATCAATAGTTCACGTTTTAATAATATCAACTTTGTTTTGTTCACAAAATAAATGATATTCATAGTCAGTCAGTGACTGAGCGCCGTTTGAGACAGATTAGTGAGTGTGGGAACAACGGATCGAGTGAACCTTCATAAGGCTGAAAAAACTAAATGTAAGTCCTCTTTCAATTATGCAATCATTTTAAGATTGATAATACTTTAGTCGATTTGGTTTTCCTATAATTGAATTCACTGTGTTAATCGTTTAACATACAAATCAGTTTTATTGATGAACGGAATTATGTTCATATATTTTACGTGAAGTACATTATTCCGTTCATCGCACGGAAATAGGGAATTAGATGATTTTATATTATTTTTATTTTAAACATCTAAATTCAAATAATTTCAGCTTTTTTATGTTTGTATCATTAAATAAGATTGTAAAGAAATAAATGACGTAAATCCGTGCTAGCATTTAATCAACCTAGTTCTCAATATTTTAATTATTCATAATTAATATGTTCGAAATTTTAATAGAATGCTGAGGCTAGGTTATTTCTATTATTTCAATGTTTTTAATGATTAATACCAAAATATTTCAATTTTCTTATAACATTTCATTCTTTAATTAAAAAAAATTATATAAAAAAATTATATAAAAAAAATTATATAAAAAAAATTATATAAAAAAAATTATATAAAAAAAAATTATTTAACTCAAAATTGTTAGAAAGGATTCTATAAAAATCACATATTCACTATTCCGTGGTAAGCGTTTTAATTGTATTGAAGTAATAATATGAAAAAAATATTTACAGCCTAATAATTTGCATCTAATTAAATATTAAATACGACTTTTTAAGACTAATTTAGCAAATCACGTAGTTACATTAAATTTAAGTTTAGTTTATGTTGCTAATTATTAGTTGTATTTCTTGAAAAAATAATTTTATTTTATAGAAAACATGCCAAACAAAAACTATACAGCAGCATCACTAGCTGCAGCTGTTAATGACACCAAAAATCAAGGCATGAGCATCTATAAAGCTGCAAAAATTTACGCTATACCTAGGCAAACTCGCAAATAAATGCGGTCTGGGCCACCAACTGTCTTGACTTATGAAGAAGGGCATATTGTTAAATGGGTAAAACTTGCTGAGTGTGGGTTTCCCTTCAGTAAAGAACAACTGATATACTCATTTTAATGGAAAGTGTGGTTTCGGCGTGTCGGATGGCAAATGACAGCACCTGAAGAGGATGCCATCCGACACGCCGAAACCACACTTTCCATTAAAATTAACGATGAACCAGCATAACCTGGAAGCTAAGAACTCCCATTAATGTGCACAATAGTGTTAGTAAGTTGCTAACCAAAAGCACAAACTAGAAAACAATGTTGTTGACTAGACTAGGAGGTTCTAACCCATGACAAACTGATATACTCAGTTTCTAAATTGGTGAAAGGATTTGGTTGTAAAAATAAGTTCAAGAATGGAGTGCCAGGTAGACACTGGTATGAAGTGTTTTTATCAAGAAATCCTTCCATTTCTGAAAGAGTATCACAGGCACTGACAACTGCACGTATAGGAGCAACCGAACAGAAAATACTAGCCTGGGTCACACCAGTCTACAAGCAATTGGAGGAAAAGAATCAGCTCGACATTCTTGAAGATCCTTCTAGGATTTTTAATTGTGACGAAGCCGCATTTTTTCTTTGTCCGAAAGGTTCCGGAGTCTTGGTGAATAAAGGAGCGAAAACGGTGTATTTTACGTCGGGAAATGACGAGAAGGAAAATCTGACATTGTCGTTTGGAACCGCTGCAAATGGTAAATTAATGCCAATTTTTGCATTGCTTCCATATAAACTAATTCCGCAAAATATTTTGGCTAAGTATCCACGAGATTGGGCCATTGGTAAGTCGGACAATGGATGGATGACATGTCAGACTTTCTTTAAATATATCACGAATGTTTTTTATCCTTTATTGGTGAAAGAGAACATCAAACTGCCTGTGATATTATTCATGGATGGATTCATCCTATTTGTCACTGCCACTGATTGAATTTTGTAAATATTATGGAATTATTTTAATTGCCTTGCTTGATAACTCGACCCACATTATGCAACCAATGGACGTAGCCGTTTTTCATCCACTCAAATGCACTTGGAAAAGCAAAATCTATACATGGAGAATGGAAAACAATGCAAGTCGACTCAAACGTGAAGATTTCGCACCAATTCTGCAAGAATGCATATTCACATTGAAAGCTGAGACTAAAAAAGGGATTTCGAACATGTGGACTTTATCCATTCAATTTCAATGCTCCAAATTATCAACGGCTTGTCAATACAAGTGTAAACAAGAATAAGAGTGTTTTGTCAGGTGTCAATGTTACAATATCTGATGCTTCAAATACGAAGACAAAACCAGATGAGTTTCTTCGTCAGTTTGAGGACCACATAGGAGCCACAAAAATTGAATCTTTCCGCCAATATGCAGATGGAGTGTGGTCGGGAGACATTAAAGATGAAAATCTTTTTCATTATTGGAGACAATTATATGAAAATTCAGCAGATTTATTTCTTATTGGCTAGAATTTGTCAAGTTTTCGGATATGCCGCAATTAGGGACTTTTTCGAACGGGATTACCTGCATGGCAATATTTTTAGAACGGAATTGAAGACAATTGAATGAATGTTTAATTTATCAATAAAAAATATAATTTTACTTATTTTGTTCCGTCAAAAAATGAAAAACTTAACCGTATCGGTTGGTTTTGATGTGAAAGTTATTTTCACGAAGTTTCGGTTGTTTATTGAAATTTAAAACGAAAACTTTCTCAGTGTAATGCTTAATAGGCCGTAATAGTGTACGTTTAACTTATAAACAAGCAATTATCGAAAATCATTTAATGATTTAGATCAAACGCAGAACCTTCAATTTTGTCAACTGAGGAGCTGTGAAAAATTTTTAGCAGAGTCTTACACTTGGCGGGCCTCCTTATTCTGCATTTGTTCGTTTTATCGAGTTTGTTGTATCTACAATTGTTTGGCTTCCGTAGATAATTCTTAAGTTTATTATCTGCGTTTTATAAGCGGGGATTCAGCTTGCGCGCTCATTCTGTTTGGTGTAGCGCCAAATTGCAGGAGTGACTCATTCAATTGGAATAGAATGTTTGGTATTGAATTGTTTGAAATTTTTCGCCGACAGACTAGCGACAAACAGAGTGTTGAAGGCAAGATACCATTTGAAGAATATGCAGGGTGTTCCATTGGCTGCTCGCAGCCATTTCTAGCCTCTTTTAACGGATACGAATGTCTTGAATCTTCTTCTCCTCACAATAAGTGATACTCCTTGCATTCTTGCTGCCTCTGTTGTCTCCGGCTTGCATCTGCCTGGACTTTTCGCATGGATGCGGATTCACCCCTATTTTTAGCCCGAACCAATTAATAGATTCCCGCCTCAAATTTCGTGAATGGAAAACATTTCGGCGTAATTCATTCCTCCCTGAATGGAACTCCGCGTGAATGTCTCGACAACTCCTGAGTGGCTTCCGCAGAACAAAAGACAACAAATCAATAAATCCTAACCTACTTTGTGTTTGCAAACGATACCTTTCGGGGTGACACTCCATCCAAGCGTCACTTCACCTCGGGGGTTACACACTCTCGGGCCGATCTGCCGCTCAACGCACCGGACGCCGGCTGCACGCGATTAGCGGTCGCAGCGTTGATTGTACGCGCAAATCAGAAAGTCCACGGTTTCAAACAGAAATTATAAAAAAGTACCCATAAAGCGGATAGCGACTCCGCAACAACGACCCGCGACACCACAGCAACACAACATTCAAATGTCAACGAGTACGCCCGAAGATGCCCGAAGGATCTTCACATCTCGTCGGCGGCGGCTTCGCCAACTACCCGAATTGAACACTTCCGAACATCACCAGAATTGCCATCGAAAATACACGCCAATACTCTCCACACACGAAGGATGCGCCAGGCTGCTGAAGCGGCTAATTAAAGACACTCCCGGGAAACAACGACAAATACGTATTTTCGGGGCGAAAAGCGACCCGACCAGCGAAGAAAATTTGGCTAGGAAAATCGCGGGCGGTTTTTGTTGCTGTTGTGTCCAACTTCGGGTCCGGTCGGGTGACTTCTCGCGCGTTTACTGAAAAACGCCAGAATCTCTAACGATTTGACTGCCATCTACAAAAACAATATTCACGAGTGGGTATTTTTTGCACCTTCAAAAATTAAATTAATACAATCAGAGCGGATGATATCCGCATTTTTTTTTGAATTTCATCTTGAATATAAAAACCAGGTCCGTCCTGAATAACCTAGTGCGAAAAGATTGACAGATAGAGGTCACTATAGCCCAAACAAATCGGAATGAAACGCACTCGTGGAAACCGACACGGTTCAATTGAAACCCAATTGAAAGTTCCAATTTCAAAAAAAAAATCTGTGAAGACTTTGGAAAAATGCAATTTTTAAATTTGATATTTTATTTTGCAATGACAATGATATAATTTTAATTTTGTCATTAAGCCTGTTTGCTTAGAAGTTTGAAATTATCCATCAAATTACGTGCATTGCGCGGCATTATGATTCGTAGCGCAAGGCAAGGAATAAAACTTCCCTATTCATAACACAACTCCTCCATCACGATATCTGGTACTTAAGATTACATACAAGGTCTTGTATTTTCAAAAAATCGATCAAAATTTAAATTATTATGAAATATGAAAGTATAGTACTTCAAAAGTATTCGCACCAAATTTGAGGTAAATTCGAGTAATATTACCGGAGCTATAGAGATTCGAATACCGCGTGGTCGGTACGTGCGTTCTGCCTTACCTAGCGTATTATACGCATGCGGCGCGGTTCTACCGCGTAAAATCAGCTCCGTTCTTTTTCATCAAACATGACAAAATCAAAAGGATGCTCTGAACAACGCGAATGAGGCGAAGGAACTAATGTATGGATCTGAAATCGACGACTCAATGTAAGTCGCTAAACAATTATTTAATTTATTATATCACGGAAAAAAAATTTAAACGCGTTGTTCTCGAAATTTTATTTTTCCGTTTTTCCGAATCTACCGATTTTGCTGAAAATTTGCACAGTTCCTCTTTATAGTATTGACTCGTACTTGAACGAAGGGCTTTTCATTCGGTGGACTCGTTTTTGTTTAACACAAAAAAAAATATTTTAAAAACGATGAAAATCGAAAAATGCTAAGAAATATGAGGCAAAAACTCATTCAAATCCATCTCAAAACTTTAAATTTCATTTTTTTTTCAATTCCTTCGTTTAAGCACGAGCCAAGGGCATAAACTGTACATTTTTTTGAATTTTTGATCTGAGATGAACCTGCACCGAAATATTCTGCCTACCGCAAAAAAAGGTTGAACGAAGAAAACTGCAGGAAAATTGACAATTTTCAATGTTTTTAGCTGAAATTTTTTTACAACTTATTGAAATGCTAAACTTTTATGTATGTAAATTGTAAATAAAATAGATATTTCGTTTTTAAAATACAATTTTTGGGAAAAGTTGTTTTTTTTTCTTCAAGACCTATGTAACCCCTTAATAGATTTTGTGCAGCTTGGTGTGTCTCGGTGGTGAATTGAACTCAAAAGAGAATTCTTTAAATATACAGCTGCTTGTCTGGCTACCACTCATTAACAAGCATCGAAGAAAAATAATAAATAAGCTACACAAAACCAGGAAAATATGAAGTTTCCAAGCGGGTCATTAACACATACCGTGTTGACTGCAGATCTCATTGCTTGTGGTGCCTTGAATGATTGTCGGATATATGTAGCCGAGCACACTAATCGCTCGCATCAACGGCCGCGATAAATTCATTTTATAAAAGGATGTGATTCCTTCGTTTTTTCCGCCGCCCTCGAAAAATTTCTTGTTCGCCTCTTCGAATTTCTTCCGTGGGCTCGTCTTCAACATTTTTTGCGTTTCTTTTGTTTGTCTTTTTCAGCGCACCTTCACGAATCCTCAGACTATCATGTTTGAACTCATCTTCTGATTAGTCGATCTGGCGAAGAAATTTATAATTGTACTTGAAATTTTAACTTGCATTGAAGCGTTTTCATTTTTTGTACATTTCGGACTTAAAAAATACCCCCTCCAATACCGAGTAAGCCGAATTTTTCGAAAAGTGAAAGTACTACTAAGGCTTTTTACATTCGATAACATTCGATTCATAGCATATGTACTGAGATAAAATTATTTTTTGATAAATGACTGAAGGATAAACTGACAATGAAAAAAGCAGCGAATGGCAAACATTATTATTTAAAGTAATCGGTAATCGAAGACTGTTTTGTTTTGCTTGCAATCAAATCATCCTGTACTAAATTGATGGATTCTACTATTTTATCGAGTAAAAATGTATTTTCATCATTTTGCGATGAAAGGTATTCGTCGATAATTTCTTTTTTGCCTTAAATAACCATGTACACAGCAGACTTGCCACATTTGTATTTTTCTTTCAAAATTTCGATTCCAAATTTTGACTTCATGATCTTTTATCAAATTGTACTTTTGTTTTAACGTGAGACGTCAACGTTGGATTGGTTTATTATCCTTCTTTTAACGAATCCTTTTCAATAGCGACGGAAAAATGTGAGAGTAATGAAGTTCTAATTGTGCGGTCAAAATGTTTTTCACTCAAGTGCAATTGACGAGCTGAACAATCTATAGTCGCACACACCATAATTCATAGCTATCGAATCAGCAAAAAACTGAATTTCTATTTCTTATATATAATATAATATTTTTCGTATTTTACTCGATTCTGTTCAAGTTTGGTGAATTTTTTTGCAAGTTTGTGGTTGCTCCACTCTTTTTACATCTCGTCGTCGTTTGTTCTTCCGTTTTTGGTAGCCAATTAAAAAAAAAACAGAAAAATTCAAAAAATTTACAATTTTGCCGAAACTGAAAGTGGCTCTATCATTTTTCACTCATTTTCACAACCAACAATTCATTTAGCCTATCCTCAAACCACTTAGGCCGGGTTTGGAGAAAATCAATGAAGATCTTGCCGTTTTTGCTCGCTGGCAGCGACAGCAAGCTTGCGTGGCAATCGAAAGAGGCCCCAGGCTGTTGATTACACGATGCTGTCCAAACAATAAAGAAGTCTGAACAATGACTCGAAGTGAGAAAGAAAACGGTATATTTTTTTGCGATGCCAAATTGCCGCAACAGAAGCGATAAATTTTGCATTTTACGGAATGAAACAGTGATTTCAAAACGATTTGTAGAGATCTTAAATCTCAACCATACTAATAATGTCCAACGTGCCGTAAGCAATTACATATCCTGCATACGGAAATGAGAGCCCACACAAGTTGCGGAATATCCCGAGCAACATGCACACGAGCATTTCAAAACAAAGAATCCAATAAATTATGTTCAAAGAACACATTCTTTCAACCATTGCCTTTGACCGCGTGCGACATTAAGACAATGCACACAAAAGGCATTGAGCCCAAAATAGACAAGTGCGTATGAGCATTGGAATAAAGATAATGATGTTGCACATGTAAGTTCATTCCACTTGTTTGAATTGCAACCACATGTGCAATATTGAGTATTGAATAGTGCTATGCTGAATAGACTTAAGATCATTTTTTGTAAGTAAAATATTGTATATAAACGACAAAATAATAAAGAAAAGAACAGAAGTAGAACTGACTTCAAAGAGCGACATAACGCTGCTCTGTTCCTTAAAACGAACACTGGTCTTTTTTATTTCTCACCCTATTACGGCTGATTTGTCTTCGACAAATAACGCCTTTGTACTTGCGGAACCAAGGCCGCTAAGAAAATATACTTGGTAGGTATTTTTGCGCTTCCTGCTAAAAATGCATTTTTACTAATAGTGCATTCGCGAACCCCTTTCTTTTATTTCCCTCTCAAACTTTATGTGGCTCTACGACCAACTCTACATGGCGATCCTGCAACCAATTGAACGATCCTGCAACCAATTGAACGATCCTGCAACCAATTGAACGATCCTGCAATCAATCAAACGGCCCTACAATGATGAAGACGCGACAAGATGAACGCAGCAGAGCTAGAAGTCATCAACAGGAAATTTGATGAGCTGTTTGCCTTATGCGCAGCAAACACTGCCAATAACCCTGTGACGACCCAAAAAGGCACGGAAGGGTATGATCCACGGAATCCTGCGATCAACAAGGAGGAAATATTATCAAAGAAACCAGGCCCACAACCAATCACGATTGAGCAGTATAAAAGCCGAAACCATCAAAGCTACGCTCCAAGGCCTATTAAACCAGCAGATACGAAGAAGAAGAGGACCAGAGGAGGAAAAGCTTTCAAACAAAGGAAACACCTGAAGGAGCTATACGTTCAACTCAGCATCGAGTCAAGTGCTGACAATATACAAAAAATTAGGAAGGATATCCACGAACAACGGAAAAATGCTAGGCGACACAAAAATTAAAAAGAAAAAATATTTAAAAAAAAAAAAAAAAAAAATGTATTCAAGGTAGCAAATAAGACTGAAGCATTGTAGAATAATAATATATATCATGAGCTAGATGTCTGCATTATTTAACTTAAAGAATATTTCATCAAACTTAAAAAAGACACCAAATAGAAATTATACACATAAATTTCTCATCAAAACTCTCCTTGCAATCGAAGATTTAAGAGTTCAATTCAAAGAGGAACTACAGAATAATAAACAACCAGAAGCTGAGCAACTCTCTGATAAGCTAAAATTCAAAGAGATTTTTGAGGCAATACAATCAAGCATTAAAGAAAAAATGACTGATGATACAGTACCCACATTAGATAACACTTTAAACATGGATATCTTCAATTTTCTAAAAGTAATTCCCGAATTTGCCAACAAATTCAATGATCTACACAGATTCCTAAACGTTGTCGAAATAATTGAAAAATCAGTCCCAGCACATCAAAAGAAAGACTTTATAACCCTTATAATCAATACCAAATTGAACGGTTCTACACGAACAAAATTAAGCCCTTTACCATCCTCCGACAACTTTGATTCACTAAAAACGAATCTTCAACACATTTTTAGACCCACAAAATCTGCTTCGTGTATATTGACTATGATTACAGATATTCAACAAGGAACTAATGAATCAGTTACTAAATTTGCAGAACGGTTAGATGAATTATTAGCTGAACTAACGTTAACACAAATAAGTGATATCGGTGAACAAGGTCGGGACACGATATCAAAAACAAATGATATTCTTGCCTTGAACAGTTTTAAGAAAGGTCTACGCAATAAATATATTATACAGACTTTAGAAGCTAGTAGAATCTCAAAATACAGAGAAGCAATTTCGTTAGCCGAAAATTCAGAAATGAGCATAAAGGAAAATAGATCAATAATGCAAAATGGAGAAATATACCATTTCTCATCTAATAGATACCCCAGAAATAATAGAGGTAATTTTCATAATAATAGCTATAATCGTCAAAATAATAACATTTACAATAGATATAATAACAATAACAGATATAGTAACAACTATAGGAACCCCAATCCTAGATACGATAATAACAATATTAACAATACCAATAACAGTGGTAGGAATTACAATCAAAATAGAATTAACTATAACAATAGGAACAACAATATTATTAGAACTAATAATAACCGTGCATATTCTCAACCAACGAACAGAAATCCTACAAACCAAAATTATAATCGACAGGGAAACTAATTAGCCCCAGATACCACACAAATGGTCCAAAATATGGTCACTCGGGGAATAAAAACGCAAAACTAGGGAATGTCGAAACATTTAACAGTGAAGGAACTACAAATTATGTCCATATTAAAACAGATAATAAGAAACTAACATTTTTAATAGATACTGGAGCGGATATCTCCATATGCAAATTATCGGCCACATCAGGAATACAAGAAATTAACTCAGAAGAACATTGCAAACTCACGGGCATAACTAAAGAACAAGTTGGTACTATAGGGACAACAATTTTAAATTTTAAAATAAATAACGATTCACTACAGCACAAGGTACACGTAGTAAACGATGATTTTCCACTATTAACAGATGGAATACTTGGACGAGATTTCTTTAAAAAACATTACGTTAAAATCGACTATGAAACTTATACTATTTCTCTTAATGTAAACAGTTCTGAACACATTATTCCATTGCAAACTGAACTTTTTCAAATCAAAATACCCCCTAGAACAGAAATCATTCAACAAATAAATATTAACGTAGAAGAAGACAGTCTAATCTGCGCTGAACAAATTAACGAAAACATATTTATTGGCAACACGATTATTCCTTTCAAAGGAATTAAACACGTTAAAATTTTAAATACTTCAGATAAAGAACAATCTATAAACACTTCTGATCTAAAATTCAAAACAAAACCTTTGTCCAAATTTTTCATTTACAATCAAAAGCAAACTTCATATAAAACTCAGAATAAACTAAAGAGATGGGAAAAAGTAAGGAAGCTAATAAAAATAAAAACAAAAGATACACATGCAAAAGATACTTTGGAAAAAATTTGTGAACAATTTCAAGACATTTTTTACCTAGATAATGAAAAACTTACGTCCAATAATTTCTATAAACAAACACTTCATACAACCGACAACACTCCAGTTTACGTGAAGAATTATAGATTACCACATACGAGTTATAAAGAAATCAACAAACAAGTACATGACTTATTAGAAAAAGACATAATAGAACATTCTATCAGTCCACATAACTCACCACTTCTAATAGTACCAAAAAAGAGTGAAAATGATTCCAAACAATGGAGATTAGTAGTTGACTACAGACAACTTAACAAAAAGTTGGTAAGCGACAAATTTCCATTAACTCGTTTAGAAGACGTTCTAGATAGAATCGGAAGAGCAAAATATTTCTCAAGTCTAGATATGACAAGCTCATTCCACCAAATAGAGCTAAACGATGAATCAAAAGCGCTAACTGCATTTTCGACCAACAATGGTCATTACCAATTTAAGAGATTACCATTCGGACTCAAGATCTCATCCAACAGCTTTCAGCGGATGTTAACCATCGCACTTTCAGGCCTTGATGCCAATGCATTTTTGTACGTAGACGATATAATTGTCTTCGGATGTTCATTACAACACCATAACGACAATCTGATTAAAGTATTTGAACGTTTACGTAAGTACAATTTAAAACTGAACCCAAACAAATGCAATTTGATGGAAAATGAAGTTGTTTACTTAGGACACTTAATCACGTCCAAAGGTATCACAGCCGATCCAGAGAAATGCAAAGCAGTTCACAATTACCCTACACCCAAAAATGCAGACGAAACGAAAAGATTTGTAGCATTCTGCAATTACTACAGACGCTTCGTAAAAGATTTCGCAGCAATAGCAAAACCACTCAATGAGTTATCGAAAAAGAATAAGCCATTCGAATGGACTCAAGATTGTCAAAAAGCATTTGAAAAACTTAAAAATACTATTACCGAGAGCCCAATATTGCAATACCCAAATTTCGATAGAGAATTCATTCTCACAACTGATGCATCTGACTATGCGTTAGGAGCTATTCTATCACAAGGTGAAATAGGCAAAGATCTACCTATATCGTATGCAAGCCGTTCACTGAATATACATGAGATAAACAAGCCAATAATCGAAAAAGAATTATTAGCTATTCATTGGGGAATCAACCATTTTCGACCATATTTATACGGGAGGAAATTTACAGTCATTACAGACCATCGCCCACTAGTTTCTCTCTTTACGCACAAAAACCCTTCGTCAAAATTGACAAGAATCAGAATAGATTTGATGGACTATGATTTCGAAATTATTTTCAAACAAGGTAGAATAAATACCAATGCAGATGCTTTATCAAGAATAAAGTTAGACTCACAACAGCTACAAGATATGATACCAAAAAATATAAACATTGTGACAAGAAGTAAAGCGAAAGAAAAGGAAGAAAACGCTACAAAAGTATCGGAAGTAAGCAAAAAACGGAAGAAACAAAACTCTATTACCATTAATGAGTCTGATCAACCCTACATGTGGAATGGAACTTCTGTATCCGACGTTAGAAACTTACCAATTCTAGAATTCCGAATATTAAAAGATAATATACGAAGATATAATAAAAAACGCGCGATTAATAATAATAATTTGCCACGAATTGAAATTATAGATAAAAGGCGGATATATGTAGAATGCAGCGATAATCCTCACCGAGACTTAGGTCAGGAACTGGAGAAACTCATTAACAAACTACATAATAACAATATAAGCAAGGTAGCTTTACGCAATGATGATGAAATATTCAAATATATGAAGAAGAATGAATTGGTGAAATTATATAACAAAGTGCACAAAGAAAATATAAGTAAAAGGCAAATGAGAATTGAGGTAATTATTTATGAACCGCCCAAAGAAGTGAAACAAGTAACTGATCAACTAAGGTTAATTAGTGAACATCACAATAATAGTCACACAGGTATCAGACGAACGATAGCGAAATTAAAACAAAGATATGTATGGAAGAATATGAACAAAATGACCAAGAATTATGTAAGAAACTGTGAAATCTGCCAAAAGAACAAGATTGTCCGACATACTAAAGAAAAATTTGTAATAACCGATACCCCTAATAAATGTTTCGAAACAATTGAAATTGACACTGTAGGACCACTTAGAATATCAAACGGATTTAGATATATATTAACTGCGCAATGCGAACTAAGCAAATATATAATAGCAATACCTATAACTACAAAAGAAGCTGAACAAGTAGCTAAAGCTATAGTAGAGAATATAATATTAAGATATGGACATTTCCAACAACTCAAAACCGATCAAGGTACAGAATACAATAACGAACTTTTAAAATCTATTTGTAAATTTTTAGACATTGAACACACGATGTCAACACCTTACCATCATGAAACCATAGGTTCATTAGAACGTAATCACAGAGTACTCAACGAGTATCTGCAATCATTCTGTCAAGATCACGAATGGCACAAATGGATACCCTATTATGTATTCGCATATAACACTACGCCACATACTGATACTAATTACACACCATTTGAATTAGTACATGGTTATTTAGCACCCTCACCTAATACCACAGATTTAAATAAAAAACCAACCATATATGATTATGATAACTATCTATCAGAATTGAAAATACGTCTTTATAACGCTCAACAGACAGCCAGAAGATTGTTAATTGAAGCAAAACATCATAGAAAATATAAGAAAGAATTAAATACAAATGAATTAGAACTAGAAATAGGTGATGAAGTCTATGTAAAAAATGAAAACAAAAAAAAACATGAATCACCATACAACGGACCATATATTGTATTAGAAAAACAAGGTGTAAACTCGTTAATATCAATAGACAATAAGGAAAAACTAATACACAACAATAGACTTAAGAAGAAACTGTAGATAAGAATAAGAAGCACATTATCAAAACAATAAATACTTTAATGTTATGCACCAATAGATTATATATCAAACAAATATTTTTAAATTGTACATAAACATCAATAGACCTAGAACAACAACAATGTAATATCAGCAAGCATTGAAATACCCAATTATCATTTTACGAAAATTTCTTATATTCTTCAAATACAATAAATTTTCTTTTCTAAAGGACGGAGGTGTAGAGATCTTAAATCTCAACCATACTAATAATGTCCAACGTGCCGTAAGCAATTACATATCCTGCATACGGAAATGAGAGCCCACACAAGTTGCGGAATATCCCGAGCAACATGCACACGAGCATTTCAAAACAAAGAATCCAATAAATTATGTTCAAAGAACACATTCTTTCAACCATTGCCTTTGACCGCGTGCGACATTAAGACAATGCACACAAAAGGCATTGAGCCCAAAATAGACAAGTGCGTATGAGCATTGGAATAAAGATAATGATGTTGCACATGTAAGTTCATTCCACTTGTTTGAATTGCAACCACATGTGCAATATTGAGTATTGAATAGTGCTATGCTGAATAGACTTAAGATCATTTTTTGTAAGTAAAATATTGTATATAAACGACAAAATAATAAAGAAAAGAACAGAAGTAGAACTGACTTCAAAGAGCGACATAACGCTGCTCTGTTCCTTAAAACGAACACTGGTCTTTTTTATTTCTCACCCTATTACGGCTGATTTGTCTTCGACAAATAACGCCTTTGTACTTGCGGAACCAAGGCCGCTAAGAAAATATACTTGGTAGGTATTTTTGCGCTTCCTGCTAAAAATGCATTTTTACTAATAGTGCATTCGCGAACCCCTTTCTTTTATTTCCCTCTCAAACTTTATGTGGCTCTACGACCAACTCTACAGATTTTTATAATCGTTGGTTGTGAAATTGGAAAAAATATAGTTTCAAATAGAAAAAAAGACGAACAATTTTTTGTTTCCAAGAATTGTTTTTCCACTATTCGGAGTTTTGACTTTCCGTTATTGACGGTCAATTTGTATGGAAGAGCTCAACGGCCAATTTTTTTTCCACTATTGACACGAATTCCACTATTAACAGGTTCCGTTATTGACAGGTTTTACTGTATAAATATATATATACCACACACACACACACACACATATATATATATATATTTATCTATTTTGAGTATATTTATACTCTATTTTTACTTAGCTAAAATGAGTAAATTTGAGGATATTGTGAAAGCCCAAGAAAATTTATTTGCAAAGATGAATAAAGTTTATATCACATTCTCCTCTCAATCCTCTGACAAACAATCGAGAGGAAGAGCTGAGGCTCAATTGCAGTGTTTAGAAGAATATTTCAATACCTTTAATAAACACCATCTTTTGTCTAACTTGTCTAAATCAACTACACTTTTTTGAAAATCGCGTTTAAACTGCAACGATTGCAATTGGTTTGCCAAAACTGGTCATAACGAATTGGCATGCCATCCTATCAAAAATAAAATACAGTGTTTCTAATTACGTGACCGCTCCAAGTCTTGGGTTTCCCATGTTGTCCTTATAGACGTAGCATCGGCCAAACTCAAAGGTCTCTCTCAATTGGTATTGAATCAAGTAAGAAACAAACATAAGGCGAGTTATATCGAACTTTCAACTTCTAATTTTATGTGTCCCCACTCTCTACAACATATACACAGCTGACACTCCCACAACTGATAACTGCAATATTGCCATGTATGCTGACAATACTGCCATCTATACATCCGCAGAAAATCTGGACGAAATAGTGAATACTTTACTAATTCAATTTGCGGAATTATTCAGCTACTACCACAAATGGAAAATCCAAATTAATAAAGAAAAAACTCAAGCAATTTTTTTCACTAAAAAACGAGCTAAACGTGTTTTACCTAGTTCAACAATACAACTGCTAAACACAACAGTTGCATGGTCAAATTCAATCAAATATCTTGGTGTTCATTTAGTAAGAAACCGACTTTTCAAGAACATACACTCAAAACTTGCTCAAAAATGAATAAATCCATCTGCTCCCTCTGCCCTTTCATCAATAGAAAATCTAGCCTATCACTAACCAATAAACTGCTGCTGTATAAAACAGTGATGCAGCCTATACTTTTGTACGCCTCGCCGGTATGGTCCGATTGCGCTCAAACGCACAAACATAAGCTGCAAATCATTCAAAACAAATGCCTGAAAATCATTTTAAATAAACCATTTTACTTTCCCACCCGAAGACTTCACACGCTTTCCAATATTGAAAAAATTGCGACAAAGCTACGTAAACTGAAGTTGAGATTTCTCATATACATGTTATAATAGCAACAATCCTATAATAGCTTCGTTGCATAGTTAATGCTTGTTTTAAGTGTAGGCTAAGTTAGTTGTAAGGTACTATAAGGTTTTGAATTTATATTTTTCCCTTAGCATAAAGATTGATACGAATCAATGCATATATATTAGCCATGTCTAGTTTTATTTACTAATATAGCTGTAAAGGCATCATGGCTGTTCTCTAAACTTATTTGATGGATTGTACAGTACTAAATTGTCGAACTTGATGAATAAATAAAAAAAAATAAAGAAAAAAAGGTAAAAGGTAATTTTATTTTATGACCTATTCAACTAAGTCTCTCCGAATTCATAATTAGTTTTCAAATCTAGCGTCTTTTGGAGTCAAACCCCCAACTATTGACGACGTACGCCTTTCAAATTGTCATTATTTTCTTCTCCTGTTTAGTTCCTTCATCATTGATTCATCACCTGTTGGAAACTGACGTTTGTTATCAGTGATTGACGACGAGTGCCATGGTCAAAGAGTTGCATTTGTGGGGGGACCGCGGTTGTCAATTACTTGTAGATTTGTGATGCAATTCCTTAATCCAATAAGGAGAGGCTTCGACAAGTGTTAACCTGATATTCTGCCAGATAGTGCGACAAAAGGGTTACAAAATGAATTTCCCATTGATAGTGAATGTGTTGATATCATTCTGCGCGTATTTGATGGCCAAGCGAATCATACCGGCGATGGGTGACATGTTCATCAAATCGAATCTGTTCGGACAGGATTTGTGCAAAAAGGATAAGAAGAAAATGTAAGTTAAGTACTTGTATGCGTGTGATGGAAACGTTCTGAACAAGTGTCATGCAAATTTCAGCCCCGAATCCCTAGGAGTCGTCGCTGGTTGTATATTTTTGGTGGCCACGTTTCTCTTCATCCCGATCCCATTCAGCTACCAGCAAATACTCAACGAAAAGGAGTTTCCGCATGAAGAGGTACGTATTGCTGGTAATGCAGTTAGAAGTTTTCGTCTCAATAACAATATGCCTTGATATTTGAGTCAATTGGGATTTTCTTCGTACATTTTTGACTAGTGCATTTGATGCTACTTCTTTTCGGGGAGGTGGGAACCTTTACCGTTATCATTAATGAGATTCGCAGAAAAACATCTTGTTAGTATTGTGAAACTCGCATCGCAATAAAATCATCCCCGTATGACCGGTTCTGCCAATTATCTTACGGATGTATGTAATGAAACGTGTGTTTGTGCGAACGAAACTTTGACGACAATTCAGGGCAACAAGACTTTCGTCTCATTTATATATATCTTCACAACGAAGCTGTGAAAAAAATCGACATGTTCGAAGTAGATTAATAGACATTTTAAAATTTTGCGCCAATCATAATTTAACCTTGCTTGCCAGCGAATCTACTTTTGGGGAAGCCGATCACTTAAAATCGGTTAACGCTCCACATGTGGTACCTCTTGGGTGGAGTGGAAACTCACATAAGAACTTATATTGGTGATAGAAAAACTCGTACCAGTAGCCCCACCATACTTAACTCCCACGAGCCGCCACTGCATTTAACTCATAGACGTTAAGTCCTGGGCCTGAAGTAACAAACTACTTTGTCATGCAAACGAATGCAGGTTCGGCCTATAACCTGACTAACGTTGTTAAAGCTGCTGGCAGGCCGGCCTAGTTCGTTGTGTAAAATCGTGGGTAAGAGCTCTAAGCGTAGGCCCCGAATCTCATTTCACAAGATTCAGGCATCTTATTTGTAATTTAGGCAGTTTGACCAAAAAGTAAACAATTCAAAAATTCGAACATCAAGTTCCTGCGGTTACAGCTTCTACTCTATTCTATCCAAGAAAACTCTCCTGTGCATATCGAAAAAAGACCACGAACAATTGAAAAAGCCAAAATCCGACTACGTTGCCACGCAAAACCGGACTTAATCCCTAAAATACGAACGATAGAAGCGAAAAACAAATACCGAATGAGCATCCAAACTCTCTAGCGGTCGTTTTACTCTCGTCAAGAAGACAAGCCTCAGTGGAGCTTGCCAGGCGCAAATGTCGCTACCTGGGCTCACCCTGTCATTGTCACCAAAACTTATCAAAATTGGGGCTGTTCCTTTGTCTACTGAACCGTTGACTAATAAGAGGGAGAACGCTCAAGAAAACTCGCAAGCTCATTTTAGCGCATTTTTATTTTTAATGTAAAAGAACAAAACCAGAAATTTAGATACAAAAAAACACGGTAAGCAATGCAAAAAAAATGAGTTAACATAAATCCTTTTTTTCGTCTTTCTTCGATTTATTTCATTTCATGTTATATTTCGACCGATCTTTCAAACATTAAAGTGATGTATTTATCACCAATAAATATCCACATGGCATTCGCAACCAAAAAGACGATGCCGTGTTCACAAGGAAAGATCACGAAGTGTAGTGATAAGATATTGAATATATGAATGCATGACAATGCGAAATGCATAAATTAAGATATTTTATTAGGTCATAAGTGTTTGGTTTAGTGTTAAGAAATAGTATAAATAGCAAGTAAGCGTTAAAGAAAATACAGTGAAACCTGGTTACTTCGGATCTCAAGGGACCAATAATTTTGTATCATTTAAAGAGGTTTTCATTTATCCAGTTTTCCAATTAGACAGGTTTAAAATGTTAGTTGTCTCATTTACAGAGGCCTTCGCTTATAGAGGTCGAAATAAACCGTTATTCCATTTATTGAGGTGGAAACGTTAATAAAAATGCGCATTTTTTATGAATTAAGTGTAGGTATTTATTTTTTATAAAGAAAAATACAATTAAGTAAAGTTTATGACTTAAAGTAATCGGTTATGTTTGTTTGTATTTGATCCATAGTTGCTGAAACCTGTTTTTCGATGGAATAAATTTGATAAAAATACTAGAATCATCAATATTTGACATCTCGAAATACTTATGTAAAGTTTCTAAAGCTTCTATTGCCTCACGCTTTGAAATTTTTACTGAAGTCTCTTCACAATCGTGTTCTACTTCTTCTTCTGTGTCCAAAGAAGAATGCGTAGAAACGATGTCATCATCATTGAGCTCTTCTGAAATGAGTACATTATCGTCCATACCATAGAAACAAATTCCCGAAAAGTCGGCTGCTGGTCATTTTGGTCGTTCCCTCAGGAGATAATTATTTTGTTCCATTCTGGAAACGATGCACAGATCTCTAGCTCCTCTTGTAGGTTCTCAGGTTCAGATACATTCGTCACTTTGAATCCAGCTTTTTTGTAGCAATTGCTAATTGTGGTTTTGCTAACAGAAAACCAAGCTTTTCTTGCAAATCTCATGGCCTGGAGGATGTTGATTTCAGTGCTTTTGTCGTCTTCTATAGATTTAAGAACATATTGCACAGCTTCGTTTCTGTAGTAAGCCTTAAAGTTGTTGATAATACCCTGGGGCTGCAATTTACTTGTGGTATTGGCGGGTAAGTACAATAATTTAACATAGTCCAATTTGCGCATGTTGTTGTGAGCTGTGCAATTGTCGACAAACATAACGATCTTTCGTTTTTGGGCCCTCATATCAGCGTTCACTTTTTTTAAACCAATTTGCAAATAAATCAGAAGTCATCCAGGCCTTTTTATTGTTTTGATAATTAACAGGCAACGTTGTGATACCCTTGAAGCATCTTGGATTCTTAGATTTTCCAATTAAGAAAAGTGGCAGTTTTCCAGTTCCGGACATATTCGCACATACACTCATTACATTCGTTGTTGTTCACAGAATTGCTCTCGCCACAAATATTTGTGAATGCTATATCGTTTCTATTCTTAAAGCCCTCTAACCATGCATTACTGCCAGAAAAATTATCAATATGGAGCTTCCTTGCAAATTCTTGAGCTTTCTCTTTAATCATTGGTCCGCTTATTGAAATGTTATTATTCCGTACTTGCTTTATCCATGTCGAGAGACATTTTTCAAGTTCAGGATACTCTGCCGATCGTATTCGTTTTATTTTTCCTTTTCCATCAATACACTGAGACCGAATATCCCTCGTTGTTTTGAATAATTCTACACAGCGTTGACTTTGGTATCTTATTCTCCGTACACAGTTGATCACGCGACTTTCCACAATCATAATCTGATAGAAGCTTTAATTTTTCAGATGCTGATAATGTGTTATATTTACGTTTGGACATTTTGTACACTTTTATTCCCTTGTTTGTAGGCCAAACCCTGAGATAGTACTGACAAACAAAGCACGTGCGAAAGAAATTCAAATGTTTGTAAATAAACGTGTCGAAACCTGTCCCAAACTGATAAAATGTCTCACTTATACAGGAGATTGAGCTACAGAGTCCCAATTATAGAGGTAAACATCGAATAAATCCTAGAAATTAAATATCATTTAACCAGGTTCCAAAAGTCTCATTAAAAGAGGTAACTCGATGAAAAAGTGCCGGGACCTCATTGGAATTCTCAATAATAGAGGTTTCTCACTTACCCAGGTCCCACTTAACCAGGTTTCACTGTATAGTCTTTTGAGATCAAGCGAACGTGTTTCACTTGCGCCTATCATTCGAGGCACTCTTAAAAGACTTTCCCTGGATTGTGCCAATAATTCGGCACTTCAGGTAATGCCTACAATCGGCATATTATATTCCTTGGCCAGTGGCATAAAAATTGTGCCGGCCGTTAAAAATTTGAACTTGGCTCTTTCTTTTGAACCCACATATCCTCAACATGGGAATGTTTAGTCACTATGGAAGAGACCATCACAACAAAGGAACAAGGAGATCATTCGGCGATCCTCCCTCATCACATGGCGATCCTAAAACATCACAAGATTGGCTCACTCAATTTACGCACATAATACAATGGTACGCTTTCGCCGCGCTTTGTTGGGGATGGCATTATACATGGCTGGCATTATACATGTAAAACGTCTTCGCGTCATTCATGGATACAATTTTTAGCCCGTAACGTGCGGGTTTCGATTTGATATAAACGCGCGCAGAAAATCGACCACGAATGCCTAATAATTGTTCATCGATCGTCAAAAATTCACTTGGCGAATAATTATCTTGGCAATTCGTCTCGAAAATGTCCCAAATTTCGCGAATTGGCGCGAGTATATCCACAGCGCGTCTTTCAGCTCGTGTGTTCTTATCATCGAACCTAATTCGACAGCTAATAGATTCGAAACGTTTTTCGACATCGTCACTTTGCACAGCATTGTACCGAATTGCCGACCCAACAATTCCGTTACACACACACGTGATTACTCTTTTGCACGCCTAAAAAGAATACAAGTCCGATGAATGCTTTCAATTCGTGCATTAACACGTGACGATGAGCCGCTTTCAAATCAGGGCAGTGTTATTGGCCGAACTTGCACTTCAAAATTGTTTCCATCATATCAGTTATAAATAACACATTCCAAAAATCTAGCGGTGTGATCGAAGAGGCAGCTGCTCCAATAGCTTTAGGTAATATTATTGTTATGTTTCATCTGTGACCTATGGTTTCCGGAGCCCGAAGAGACCATTTATGTTTGTCTTTCCCGTAGATAAACTTACCACGCCTGCTAGTTGATCCACTCGGTTCCTCGTTCTCGTCTTCTTCTTCGTCCTCTACGTCATTTTCTTCCGATTCTACATCAGAAATACTAATTTCTGAGTTATCGCTCCCTTGATCCTCTATGGCGTCTATTTCATCCTCACTGTTCTTGTCTCCGAAATATACGACATTTTTAGTCTGACGCAGCACCCGAGATACTTGTTCGGCGGTGCGCTGCTCCATTTTCGAAAAACTAAAGAATTTTAATATATATAAATTTATTAAATTTTTTATCGCGGTTAGAGTTTTTTGTGGCACTTTTACAGCCACAATTAACACTTTTGAATGAATAAACGGGAAAATTTCTTACCGTCGAGATGAACGCCGTCTGCCTACGTGGGTCGTTTTCGTCCGGATCGATTTTGATATTGTCACCACGATGGCTAGAACGGGGCTCGGACAGCGAAAGTTAATAGACAGCTAGTAGAGGGGCGTAACTTCCCAAAGCTGAAAATAATGTTTCCTTTGTAATAAGTTTGTTTTACTGGTCATCTTTGTTGAATATGAATGATATGATAATTTTACCTAGTTTCCAGTGACAAGCGCTAATTTCAATGGCACGCGAAATGCCTTTATTTCTAATGGTCTGGTGCTGCCGAATATGGCAGGAGAGCAACCCGTATTCAAAACACTTGCCGAATATGACAGTATGGTTTCGGAATTACCTCTGATTTTATTTCTAAATCTACAGCTCTTTTATTCTTAAATCTATGTACAGAAAACTTACTCTAAAATTAAAAGTAGGGATGTAAATCTATGTACAGTTTCAAAAATTAATATGCTCATGCATAGGAGTCGCATTATGTGTGACCAAAATTAATTACTTTTACGAACAAATCGCGTTCCCACGGATAGTTTTTTTTAGTTTTAGTTTTAAAATAGCTTTATTGTTCAGGAATTATAATTACATGTCAAAATCCTTAAAGCTAGAGAATTTAATATCTATCTTAAAAACTAAATGGCCACTAGGGCACTCAAAGTTTATTAATCTTCATATATTTTCATGGTACATCTTTCGCTTTTTTTCTACCTATTAGTGTCATTATTAAATACAAATTGAAAAACTAGAAAAACAATTTACACTTCACAACTTAATCTAACTTAACCTAAACGAGATTGTATCTGCCAGCAGATACGCTCCCGCGTACAACTTACCTAGCTTACTGTCTAAGTGTGAGTCCATGTCTGCCAGCAGACATAAACCCACGTTGTAAAAGTTACTTAACTCTATGGACAATAGTCCTTAGACCTAACACAGCTGGATTAAAACTAGTAAATATACATATCATTACAGGCCTGAACCATGTCGGACTCTGATATCATTTATCAAACCACCAACAACGACAACGATCACGGTTCATTCAATTAATGTCATATCTCGCAAAGGAGTAGCGCCACAGCGCGCTCGATCTACTTGAATCCATTTCCGCGACGTATTCAATCTTCTTGTCGGTTGCCCGCCTATATACATGGTATATAATCGGGCAACCATGCGTATCCAGAATGTATCCATTCCCATCCAGATACACGAATGCTTCGGGGGGAATGAACCCCGTAGTGAAACAATGCTCGAAATATAAATCGCTTGGATAGTATGGCTGCCAAACCCAGGGGTTCTCGCGTAAGGACGTGGAACTGATGACGTGTTTCCGAATCAAACTCACGACTACCGTGTCGACTCTCGGTACCTCAGCGATATCATAAATCTCCTGGTTGGAGACGTGGTGCAAGTAGCCTGTCTCAGCTTTCCTGTACACTCCAATGCAAGCGCGAACAATCCGTCTCTCGAAAACTCTTAGCTTCTCCATAGTGCTTGGACTCAGTTTGTACCAAATCGGACATCCATATGTCAGAATTGGTCTGACCAGAGTCTTATAGCACGTCAGCTTGACATCAGCGTCAATATGCTTGGAGCAGAAGAGCCGTCGCAGAGACATGAACACTCTTTGTGCTCGCTTCAGGATGGTATTTACATGGTAGTTGAAGTACAGGTGCTGATCCAGGTACACACCCAGGTATTGCACGCACTTTTTGTAAGGAACAATTTCACAGATTTCCTCGCCCTCGTTCGCCACGATGTGGAAACCCTCCCAATTGCGCTTCAGGTCTCGATTTGCATGTTGCAGGGTACGTCGAAACAAAATTGTTTCGCACTTCTGCGCGTTGATATTCATTCGCCAGTTGTTCGTGTAGAACTGGATGTCGTTGAAAATCCCTTGAAGATTCTCCTGAACTACTGAGGCCTTCTTGTCTGCCGTGTAGGCTATGAGATCGTCAGCAAAAGCTACTAACGATCTCTTGGGTGACTGATTGAAGTCAAATAAGCTCAGAAGGGGGCTGATGAAGATCGAGAACAATGTGGGCGCAGTGACTGTTCCCTGCTGCAAACCTTGAAGTCGCGCGTTGTTGTCAGGTTTCCGTCTGTGATGGCAAATGATTTGCCATACAACACATCGTGGCAATAAGTGGGCGCGGAAACTTCGCATGAAGGAGCCTAAAAATCAGTCCATCAAGCCACACGGAATCGAAAGCCTTCTCCATGTCGATGA
Organism: Oxycera nigricornis; assembly: GCA_963942545.1. Lineage (NCBI taxonomy): Eukaryota > Metazoa > Arthropoda > Insecta > Diptera > Stratiomyidae > Oxycera > Oxycera nigricornis. The sequence goes on from OZ012661.1 coordinate 79,620,144, forward strand.
GACACGCTCCGACACATTCTCCGCCATTGACCCTCCAACACACGTCCGACGTGACCTTGGCGATTGCATGCACTGTCGTTCCCACGGATAGTCGTGGTCATTATGATCAAAATGTTATGAGGTCATAAATGATCCTTTCACACACGTCTAGACGATGACCAGCCATGAGTTATTTAGAGCATTACGCTGAGCAATGCATGCATGTGGGAATTGTGCATGCTCGATCTAAATATATCCTTATGGCTGATCGACATTATTAGTAATTTAGGATGTCTAGTCAGATTGAACACCTTTACTTGTTCAATATTTCACTGAACATGAAGGTATCCAACAGAAGCTATTGAAGTTTGATTCTTTAAAAAATGAAACGTTGGAAACTATCTCCAAATCTTGTCAGATTCCCCTGGATAAGTTAATTGCGTTTTGTGGGGACAATACAAATACCAACTTCAGTGGGCTTGAATTGAAATCAGAAAAATATTAAACGAAACACAAAACACCCTGATCGAATGAAAATCTACAAAAATTTATTGGCTTGCAAACCAAAATAGAAATGACGAAACTTAAAAATGAGAATCCTACACCTGAAACAACAGTTTTGATCAAAAAGTTATGGGTCTCGGACAATTTTCCACTTTATTTTAACAAAACTTTTAAAAAACACAAGAACGATAATTTCCTTCGAAGTGGATATTTTATTTTATTTTAGACACAAACATATGTTTCAGCAGCTATTTGCTACCTTCCTCAGTGTTGTATCGTTACTAAATTACAAAGTCTGTGATGCCTGTATATACCTAACATAAGTGGATACAATTAAGGGATATATTTAAGGCTAAGTTTAAATAATCATGCTGTTTTTTATTTTTTTGTTTAACCCTTATGTACACACCTAACTTTTATCTCGTTGTTACACACCCAGGGTACCTGGGTGCCCACGTTAAAAAATTATACAATTAGGCGTTGTTCAATCGGTATTTTGAAGAGGATAGACACTGAAGATCTGAAGAAAAAATAGTACTATGCATTGAGCGCAAATTGCATTAGCATTCACTGCATATCCCTTGTAGTTTACACAGGTAAAACGTAAGCAAGTTTATTACTGTCGACCCACGACATAAAGATTTACCAAACTGTAAAGGAAATAGAAAATCGTTTGTATAATTGCCATAGTTACCTGGTGTTTATTAGAAGTTAAGAGATGCGTGTAATTAGGAAAACCTATGTTTTACCGAATCCATGTATGTACATAATAGAAATTAGTATTTAAGCTTGTACGCATTTAGTTTTAGCTCAGTCGTTAGTTGTTCAACTCAGACTAAATTTTTAGAAAACGTGACTGGCGCAGAAGTGTTTTGGTAACTAGTGTATATGAGAGCGTAATCGGGTTACAGGCAGCTCCTTCTACTTCTTCTGAAAAGCAAATTCAACCCCGAGATAGTACTGGTCGGAAAAAAGTTACGAGTTCTTTCCATATTTGTTACAAAGAAACGATCAAGAGACGCAGGAAGACGCGAAAAAGCTGTTCAGTTTGTGAAAAGCCTGTCTGCGATGAACACTGTGTATCGACAATTAAATGTATTCATTGTAATGAATCAATATAAATGTATACATAAATTATTATAATTGGTTTATATATTTACTACTGCTTCTTATCGGGTACCCGGATGTGCCCGCGAGGCGCATGTACTTTAAACCCATTTAGTTTAGACTCAAGAGGTTTGAAAAAATAAACTAATGTATTTTAAGCTCTTTCAAGAGTTAAATAATGAGGATTAGAAGATTCAGGTCGAAATTTAAATTTTTGCTCAAATTATCAACAAAAATATGACAAAGTGGGCACCCGGGTGTGTACATAAGGGTTAAACAAGCAAATAGTAAACAAGAAACAAAAATGATCGATTCAAGAACTTAATAAATCTAGCAATACAACCGAACACTATACAACGAGTGGCAGTCACTTATTCCCCATAAAAATTGATAAACTGTTGTAAGTTGATAAACTGACTAATATAGAATAGCGACGTAGGCATATATACGAACCAATTAACAGTCGTTATACTTCGCGGATACAAATAATAAAATAGTTGAAATATAACGAGCTTAACCCATCAACAAGCCTAACCGTGGTCGTGCTGTCTGGTGGCGGATGGTAAATGACAGCACCTGAAGAGGATGCCATCCGTCACCCCGAAACCACACTTCCCATTTAATAATATACCGGGCTATAAGCCTGGAAACAAGAACCCTCATTAATGTGCAATAATGGTGTTAGTGAGTTGCTAACCAAAAACACACTAGAAAACGAAGTTGCTGACTAGACTAGGAGGTTCTAACCCATGATAAACTGAATAATTTCATCCAAAATAAAAAAATTATAATTGTTATCACAAAAGTGACTATTTATATATACCCCATAAGTGTGGCAACACTGCTCAGGATGCACCTTAGAATGAGGCAATATCAATTTCTAATTGACGGAGTCTACGTCTAATCCGAGCAATAATAGATTCAAGAGTATACAATCAATAAAACTTTTATTTATTTAAAAAAAAACATCATAATTACAATTCAAAGCGAATTAAATTTTTATACAAACATATGTCAAAGAAAATTCTGGTCATAACGGTATGAATGCGGGTAAATCACCTAATTTCGGTCGTTTGCCGATAATCATTTTGCTTGTAGATTCAATTATTTCGCCACTAGACTCAGAAAATTCATCAGTTTTCAATACTGGCACAACTTTCTCTACCACTAAAGCCTCTTGAAAGTATCTTGAGCAATTCGGAATTTCGGATTCCGATTCGTTTTTACTCTGTTGTTCTTTGCCCAGTACGTTTGTCAACGGCTTTAGTCGATCAATTTTGTCGGCCGAACAACTTTCCTCTTTCGATTTCACGTGATTATTTTTGTTGTACTTTAAGGATTGTCTAGTTTTCTTGGACTGCGCTTTGCTGTCGAATTCAGTGGCTAAGAATTCGTGACGTCGAATGCACTGAAAAATAAAATGAATTAAAGAGAAATCCTTCTTGGAGCCAATATGGAATAATTTTGATTAATTTCGAAAGAGAAGGCAATGCATGTTATGTCAGTTTCAGATTAATTGAGACCTATGCAATTATTGCTTTGATTTTAAATGCTAATTTAACAGAGAGATTAAGTTGTGTTGGTCCTCTAATGGCGCACATTTTGCTTATTTATCTCACAATCAAGGCTTTTTCGAAAAATGTGTATCCTATTCAGTTCTTAACTAAAACCCTTTGTAAGATCGCTTGATATGCTTCTATTTTACTATCAGCTAAGGAAGTTGCAGATCGAAAGACGAGGAAAAAACAATCTAACACTTGCTGTGTGAATGCCAGGAAACGCATGCAAACCTTAGGCTCACCTTCCCTGGACAGCCACACGGAAGTAGCTGATTTAAATATTAGCTGCATAGCCAACTTCATACGAGAATCTAAATGGTTCTCGTCATCCTGTAGGCTCTAGTGCCGTCTCAATATTTTGTGGTATCACAATCGGCCTATAGTGGCCTAAGTGAGCCATCTTTGGATAAAGAAGTCTGTCACTACAACCAAACAACCAACTAAGGACTTTTCTACGCCAATTTATGGAAGAGTGAAACAAAAATCAAATTTTTCATTGCAAACATATACCAACCTCGCCTCCCAAATTGCAATATCCTTTTAAGAAATCGTCACAAATGTCAGCATTGTCATTAAGCTTTTTATGCAAGTATGGGCATGGTGCACGCGTACAGCAACCTTGCAGATAAAATTTGCATGTCGGCATTTTCGATAAGTTCACGTCGTGCGATAGAAAACATTTAACCATATTGCACTCTCCTTTTAGATATCTGTGGATATTCAAGTTATTATTTGTCGTAATTATCAACTTACAATAATGTGAGCGATTTCGTTATATTGTTAGTTACCTAGGACAGACTGCCACATGCTTTTTATCATGAACTTTTGGACACCGTCCTCTTTCGTAGGCAGCACATTTTCCCACCTTTCGGAAGATTGGACACGGGACATTTGACTTGGTTAAGTGTCTCGACAAAAATGAGATACTCTTCTGCTTAGCAGCGCTGGCAAAGTAAAAAGATATCATCTCGCACAGCCTTGCCATACAAATCAAAAGTTACCTTAGATAATTCCTCACCGTATAACGGTTTGTCGGAATGAATGTACTAGAGATTGTGCGATACTCCTGGCCACCGACATTAACTTTTACTCGTAAACCATTTTCGTTTTTCACCTTTCTGCTCATCTTACTGCTCCAATGTGTACAAGAAAGAGGTGAAACTATTGACTCCTTTTCCAGCTTTGTCTTCGTCGACTTGTACAGAACTCCATCAATGTTTAGCAGGCATTTCTTCTTTGCTGAATTTCGATCCCTGCTTATGACAAAATTGCTCTTAGCAGGTTGGTAGCTAACTATACAACTGCGCTGCACTTTGTACGGATTTTTTCCGATCGCTAGTATTTTCTTCACCGTGAGCGGTTGTTTCCCTATGTTTTTTCTTAGTGTATACACGTTTGATTTACCGACGTGTTGCATTTTCTTGTACACGATGACCCTTCGATCGACTTTATAGACATTACCTTCAACGCGTCCCGGAGATACTACAGCTTCTTTCATTGCAGGCCGACCGACATTACTTATAATAGACCTTCGTACAAGTTTACGATTACCGATTTTCAATATTTCACTGGGTTTCAATGCATCGCTGGCTTTCGATAGAGAACCCACTTCGCTTTTATGCACCGTTACAGGTGTCCTTACCAGTTTTGTTTTGGATAGTGTCACAATATCACCCTGACAAGGTCGTTCTTTCAATGATGACGTTTCCAACTGTGCCAGGAAGTGTGGATTCACATGAATGGTCCCGTTTGGTTTTGGTCTGAGAATTTCGGGATTGATATGCACCTTGCCGAATTCTGGATTGAATAATATTCTTGACGACGCTCGTGGTATGTTGTCGTTATCCATCATGATACTGAAAAAGATCTGACATTTAATTTGTGCGAGTCAAAAAGAGGCAAGCGTTACACACATGATGGGAAATCGCGTCGAACAAAAACAGTCAACTATGATTGGTGGCGAACCAAACTACCTTATTTCACAGTTTGCGGATTTCCACAAAGTTTAGGATCGAAAACTTTTTCTCTTTTCAATTACGAGATCAATTTGCACCCCATCAGAATCGGACATCTGAGATTTTTGACGTACACGACAATAATGACTTTGACAACTGGAAACTGTAATACTGCCTGACAGTGACATTCATGACAAACAGCGAGACATACAAATATTTGGCCATTGATTGTATACGAATTTCTCTACTAAAATAAATGCAACAAAAACAACAATAACAAGAGCAAAAACCATCAATAAATAAATTCAGTAAAAACAGTTTTACATTGTATCTAGTTCTTCAATCAATATCAACAACAAAAGCAATTTTTTTTATCTAGACGTTTTATTTGTATAAATATTCCGCACGACGATTTTTTTTGAGCAAACAAGTCAATCACCCTTTCATTCATTTTGGGTATTTATTTAATAAATTTATTACAAACAGAGAGTACTGCAAGCGAATTGAGACGACTTTGGTCCATGGTGCTCGATTTGTAACTTTTGATATTTTTTTGGGTATTGAAGCATCTTTCTGACTCTGCAGTAGTAAGCGGCATTGTTAAAACTATTCCTATTAACTTACTTGTTTCTTGGCAAGACGAACAAAGGTTATTATCTTCAAAAAAACTGTAAAGCTGAACAATGGAAGACATATTTTGAAACATTTCGTACGAATAGCGTAATATTAATATTAATTAGATTTTCTACCGAATTTATATTTTGAAAATACCGAAATATTTTTACTAAAATTGAAATTCAAACTTCTAGCAAGTTTTAACACATGCAAGCAAAATCTTGTTAATTATTTATTTAATCAAAATCATAAATACCATAACTTGATAAACCCTTTTCTGAAACAAACTTTAACCACTACAAAACTTTAAAAAATACCAAACACTACGAAGGCACACTAAGTACTAATACCATGCACTACACTGATGAGACTACTTTTGCATTAACAGTCAACACCTTCACCCCCGTCGGCCCGTCGTAAAAAAATGTTGCTCATGCCTGCTCAAAGGTATTATCCAGACCATGCCAAGACTAAACGTTGTCGAAGCACTGAACGGGCTGCATAAGATTAGCCCGTCCACGTGTATACACATGTTATTTCAAACACGCACACTCCCGCCGCTTCAGAATAGAATTCACGCACACATTCAAATCGAAATACTCTTAATCGGGGCTAGATTGATGTAGCCCCTTTGAATAGAGAGAATAAGGAAGCGAAATCAGTAAAGAGAATTGAAGCAATTTTCGACTTTCGTAGAACGAGACAGAAAATAACGCAAAATGCACCAGTGCCGTAGGTGAAAATCGTTGATTCAAATGGGTTTCATTCAAAAATCTATATTGCCTAAAGAAATTATTGGGAAATTAAAGTCTTGAATTAACAACAGGAAGTACAACAAAAATTTATTTAACTATTTTATACATTTAAAATTGGAAAAGTAGCTTAAATAAAATAGACCAACATACATTCTCTGGTCCAGCCGATGTTCCAGGAATATTTCGATAATTTACTCCTTCACGTGCAGCGCGTATATCACAGTTATCTATTTCCTAAAGAAAAATAATGATGACAATATTTTTTAAAGCTGAAAAAATCTACTTACCACATTCAATACCGCTTTCGGTACAGCATACGGCTTCAAATATTTCCGCCTTGCGCCCCTCAACATATCTGTCTCCTCGAAATGGAGCTCACACACTTTTCTATTTTGAAGCTTTGAGTCACCTCCTATTGTATATTTTATATATATTTATATACCCCGATTCAAAATGAAGCTCACAATTTTTTTTCTTCATGCGGGATCGTCTCCTCCAATTACTTCCATCCATTCGGAAGCCCGAGTTGGTGACATTGGGATCCTGAAATGATATACAAATTGTTCAATGCCCTACTTCATTCTAGCGTTGCACCGACTCTGGACTGCTGAGCAGCACATGATTCGGTTTTGACAATTAGTTTGACCTAAATGTACAAAACAATTGCTTAGCATCGCGCGTGAATTTTTCAATGAAAACATTGATTATATGCAGATAAGTTGTGTTATTTCCATAAAACTGACTTTTAGCTACTCACCGGAAAAATGAAACGCGACAAGATTTGCTTCCTAGCAAAGACTTGCAGCATGGATAACAGCAACGCATTTTTGTAATTTACACAATAATTGTTCACAATTTCACTACTTATTCACTTAAACAACTTATAGTACAGCACTCTTTCTCAATTACGCTACACTTTTCCAACTGAATGTTTTATTTCCACCGAGTATTTTGCGAATTTACACAACGCGCCGAAAATTACCACGTGCAGCACCGAAGACAAAACGAGCAAAAGTACAATGCACCAATCGCGGAACCGGGCGATGTCGTCATCCTAATTTCGGATTGGCTGGACGGCGATGCAGTGTGAGTGCTTTTTGACATTTAGTTTGACCACTGCATAGCATCCGTGAAGAGCTTTGGAAGTATTGTACACCTTGCTGTGTGAGTAGTAAGCAGTATTGGTGCAATGTTTAGGTTGCGGGGCAAGCAAGGGGCAACGTGGATTGATTATCGCTCTCTTCGGTAAATAAGTTGCGTATGTAGTGAAAATGCTTCACCGCCGCTTATGGAGCAGCATAGGCCATTTCGCTTCCTTATTCTCTCTATTCAAAGAGCCCTTTCCTCAAAGTAAAGGTGGAAAATTGTCAAAGAGAAAATAAGTTTGAATTTTACTCTCAGCTTTTACTCGGTGCAGGCACAACGAAGCGAGTCGAAGAGAAAAACAAATTGTTCTACAGTGCGTCGCAAGAAGACAATGTGAAAGTAAACTACAGCATGGGCGAAAAAAATGCTACATTATATTTTGAAATGAAATGAAATGAAATTATAAAAACTATATTGAAATCTATAATGATATTTTATTACATTTGCACTAAAATAAGCTCATCAATAAGTGGTGGGGCTGAGCCCCACTAGCCCCAAAGGTAGAGCCGCTACTGTATTTTATCATACAATTTTTACATTGGCAGCATGATATAATAATAATTTATAATTTGGCTGATTAAGTCCAGTCAAATAGTTGTTGCATTTTAAGTAGTTAGGCGGATTTTTTTGCAACGAGTGGAGTGTTTGGCAAAGTTTCTTAAGAAGGAAGCAGTGGCGGCTGCTGTATATGTGCTGAAGAGCTGCAGAACTCATCAAAATCGTTTTAAATACAGTCATTATATTCTGTGAGATTATACGAATCTGAAAAAAATAAGTATTTTATCAACTTTGGAGGATATAGTTAACAGTTCTTTTATTATTTAACATATATGTATATACACATATATTTGCCTGAAAACCCTTTTCCATAATATAGCTTAAGTCATAATAAGCACACGTAATGTTTATTAGAAGTTTTGCGCATCTAAAACAAGATTTGCTTTGCCCCTTTACCGCTTTGTTATCCATAAACTCAGCTCAAAACTTTCGTCGTTGGAGCGAATCTCGTGCTGCATTCACACAGAACGATTAACTTCCCCCCACCCGTAACATCATATTTTTTCATTTGAGTGCTGCGCACCCGAGAAGCGAATCCTCTGCCTCTTTGTCCGTCAATCGCTCCCAAGAGTTTCGCTTTGGTTTCGCGATTGTTGGCGTTGAATTGTTCTGCATCTATGCAGCACTTTTCTTGACGATATGATACGGTCAAGTAAAAATTTATATACATAGATATAACATGCATATAGTCACAAAAATAGTCCACAATAAGTAAATGTAATGGGTGGCGCCAAAGTTTTTTCAAATTTGATTTATCCAAAATAATAAATTGTATAATGTTTGTGGGGCATTCGAATTAGCTCTGCGAGGTCATGATGGATTCGCGAATTCCGAAAATCCAGGTGTATTTCGTGTGACTTAAGATGACTTACGGTGACTTAAGGTAACTTAAGGTGACTTAAGGTAACTTAGGGTGACTTAAGGTGACTTAAGGTAACTTAAGGTGCCTTAAGGTAACTTAAGGTGACTTAAGGTACATTAAGGTGCCTTAAGGTAACTTAAGGTGACTTAAGGTAACTTAAGGTGACTTAAGGTAACTTAGGGTGACTTAAGGTGACTTAAGGTAACTTAAGGTGCCTTAAGGTGACTTAAGATAACTTAAGGTGACTTAAGGTGCCTTAAGGTGACTTAAGATGACTTAAGATAACTTAAGGTGCCTTAAGGTAACTTAAGGTGACTTAAGGTACATTAAGGTGCCTTAAGGTAACTTAAGGTGACTTAAGGTAACTTAAGGTGACTTAAGGTAACTTAGGGTGACTTAAGGTGACTTAAGGTAACTTAAGGTGCCTTAAGGTGACTTAAGATAACTTAAGGTGACTTAAGGTGCCTTAAGGTGACTTAAGATGACTTAAGATAACTTAAGGTAACTTAAGGTGACTTAAGGTGCCTTAAGGTGACTTAAGATAACTTAAGGTAACTTAAGGTAACATAAGGTGCCTTAAGGTGACTTAAGATGACTTAAGATAACTTAAGGTAACTTAAGGTGACTTAAGGTGCCTTAAGGTGACTTAAGATAACTTAAGGTAACTTAAGGTAACTTAAGGTGACTTAAGGTAACTTAAGGTGACTTAAGGTAACTTAAGGTAACTTAAGGTAACTTAAGGTAACTTAAGGTGACTTAAGGTAACTTAAGGTGACTTAAGGTAACTTAAGGTGCCTTAAGGTGACTTAAGATAACTTAAGGTAACTTAAGGTAACTTAAGGTGACTTAAGGTAACTTAAGGTGACTTAAGGTAACTTAAGATAACTTAAGGTAACTTAAGGTGACTTAAGGTGACTTAAGGTAACTTAAGGTAACTTAAGGTAACTTAAGGTGACTTAAGGTAACTTAAGGTGCCTTAAGGTGACTTAAGGTAACTTAAGGTGACTTAAGGTAACTTAGGGTGACTTAAGGTGACTTAAGGTAACTTAAGGTGCCTTAAGGTAACTTAAGGTGACTTAAGGTACATTAAGGTGCCTTAAGGTAACTTAAGGTGACTTAAGGTAACTTAAGGTGACTTAAGGTAACTTAGGGTGACTTAAGGTGACTTAAGGTAACTTAAGGTGCCTTAAGGTGACTTAAGATAACTTAAGGTGACTTAAGGTGCCTTAAGGTGACTTAAGATGACTTAAGATAACTTAAGGTAACTTAAGGTGACTTAAGGTGCCTTAAGGTGACTTAAGATAACTTAAGGTAACTTAAGGTAACATAAGGTGCCTTAAGGTGACTTAAGATGACTTAAGATAACTTAAGGTAACTTAAGGTGACTTAAGGTGCCTTAAGGTGACTTAAGATAACTTAAGGTAACTTAAGGTAACTTAAGGTGACTTAAGGTAACTTAAGGTGACTTAAGGTAACTTAAGGTAACTTAAGGTAACTTAAGGTAACTTAAGGTGACTTAAGGTAACTTAAGATAACTTAAGGTAACTTAACGTGACTTAAGGTAACTTAAGGTGACTTAAGGTAACTTAAGGTGACTTAAGGTAACTTAGGGTGACTTAAGGTGACTTAAGGTAACTTAAGGTGCCTTACGGTAACTTAAGGTGACTTAAGATAACTTAAGGTGACTTAAGATAACTTAAGGTAACTTAAGGTGACTTAAGATGACTTAAGATAACTTAAGGTAACTTAAGGTGACTTAAGGTGCCTTAAGGTGACTTAAGATAACTTAAGGTAACTTAAGGTAACTTAAGGTGACTTAAGGTAACTTAAGGTGACTTAAGGTAACTTAAGGTGCCTTAAGGTGACTTAAGATAACTTAAGGTAACTTAAGGTAACTTAAGGTGACTTAAGGTAACTTAAGGTGACTTAAGGTAACTTAAGATAACTTAAGGTAACTTAAGGTGACTTAAGGTGACTTAAGGTAACTTAAGGTAACTTAAGGTGACTTAAGGTAACTTAAGGTGACTTAAGGTGACTTAAGGTGACTTAAGGTAACTTAAGGTAACTTAAGGTGACTTAAGGTAACTTAGGGTGACTTAAGGTGACTTAAGGTGACTTAAGGTGACTTAAGGTGACTTAAGGTAACTTAAGATGACTTAAGGTAACTTAAGGTGACTTAAGGTGACTTAAGGTGACTTAAGGTAACTTAAGGTGACTTAAGGTAACTTAAGGTGACTTAAGATGACTTAAGGTAACTTAAGGTAACTTAAGGTAACTTAAGGTGACTTAAGATGACTTAAGGTAACTTAAGGTAACTTAAGGTGACTTAAGGTAACTTAAGGTGACTTAAGGTAACTTAAGGTGATTTAAGGTAACTTAAGGTGACTTAAGGTAACTTAAGGTGGCTTAAGGTAACTTAAGGTGACTTAAGGTGACTTAAGGTGACTTAAGGTGACTTAAGGTAACTTAAGGTAACTTAAGGTGACTTAAGGTAACTTAAGGTGACTTAAGGTAACTTAAGGTAACTTAAGGTAACTTAAGGTTACTTAAGGTAACTTAAGGTGACTTAAGGTAAACTTAAGGTGTCTTAAGGTAACTTAAGGTAAACTTAAGGTGCCTTAAGGTAAACTTAAGGTGCCTTAAGGTAACTTAAGGTGACTTAAGGTGCCTTATGGTAAACTTAAAGTAACTTAAGGTAAACTTAAGGTAACTTAAGGTGCCTTAAGGAACGACTTAAGGTCACCTATTTTATTTCATCAGATGCAGAAAGAACAAGTCGACTCCGTTCAATTTGAAACAATTTTCTAATTAATATATATATAATATTGTTTCATTTGAGGAAAATATTCAGAAAATCCGAAACAAAATTGACAGCATTGTTAACGAAGCATTCAATTCAAGTGATATGGAACGTACAATATAGAGAGAAAAGCGTCCCCGAAATAATCCAGTTGGTCATCGTCTCGCTGCTTTGGAGGTTTGCGATGTGTAGTATTAAATGCTGCCAAAGATAGATTCGCATTTGATGGTCACCTCGTTGCTGCTTCTCTTTTTTACTCAAATCATTTTCGAAGGTATCAATTGAACTTTCACGATTCTCAATTGAATTCTACATGTGTCGCTTATCCTAACTTGGAAAGAGAACGATAAAAAACTGAACTTTCAATCATTTACTCAAGGAACGACTGAAGAGATATAACAAGTGCTCAAGTTTTATTGAAATTTATTTTAAAAAATAATTTAGAAGTACCATTGAGAGAAACGAAAAAGTTGTTGGAAATTCTCGTAACAATACCAATGACAACAGCTGAAGCAGAACGGAGCTTTTCAGCCCCGAAACGCATAAAGACATTTCTCAGAAATACTATGTCTGAAGAACGTTTGACTGCATTAGCAATGATTTACATTGAAAAACGTTTAATTGTTGAGATTGGAGACTTCAATGATAAAGTAATGGATAAGTTTGCCACTACTAAGAATCGTCGACTTGAACTCATTTTCAAGCGAATATGAACCTCATCTTAACTTGTATTAAGTAATGGATATTTATTCTTATGTGAAGTGAATATCTTCGTTTTCATTTCATAGATATACCTACTCGTATAGTTTATTATACCAAATAGAACACATAAACATTTGAAATTCTGTTAGCAATATTATCTTTATCAAAAAATTGTTTGATTTGATTAAAAGTTATTGTGGTCGATGGTGTAAAGTACATAAAGTGGCTTTTTCGAAAGAATATTTTTTTCCAACAGTTTGGTACAGTCATGTGTTGATTGTCTAATGATGTAGAAGATACCTTACGACAATACAAATTAACATTAATAATAAATAAGGAGATGATTCAATGAGCTGATTTCATTATTAATGTAACTTAAATTTAATGTTTAATGGGAAGTTGATCGTGTGGACTTCTAGGGTCGCACCTCGCGGCGTGTTACCTTTGGATTCTGTTATATACGAGTATAAGTCTTTACAAAATTTCAATGCAAGCAAACCTAAAAGATAAGGTGCAGAACCCTCAGCCACAATTCTCACGGGCCGCCACTGGAAGGAAGTATGGTATTTTATTTTATTTTTGTATTTTTTTTGCAATAGTAAAACTCTTCAAGAGTATTCAGTTAAAATTTGAGGTCGATTAGAGCGAAACTGACGGAGCTACATTATTTCAAAACTCTGCTCTTCGACGCACTATAAACTGTAAATCGGCTATTTCTCTTTTTTTAAACGCGTTTTTCCAACACTCACCTTTTTCAAAGCCGGTGAACGCTCTAACTCAAAATCTATTTATCCGATCCTTTTCAAATTTTGCACATATATTCTGTATATAAATCACGAGGGAACCACGTCGAGATACTTCATTTTTAATGATTAAAATTTGTTTTAAAACAAATTTATCGATTTTTTAATAAATTTTTATTAAAAAGTTAGTTTTTTTACTTAGAATTGATACTAAAAATAGTTTTTAACGATTTTTCGTTAAAAAAATATATCTCGACATAGTTACTTCGGGGATCTCTTAAACTAACGAAATCTTTTTGGTTTTTTTGTCATCAGATGATTGAGTGATGAGTGATGCTGAGCACTGCAAAACTACTTTTTTGAGGTATCTACGAAAGTTTGCTGTCAATGGCTCAGTAGTCAATATTTTTAGATCAAAATTTTAGAGAATATTCTTGAACAATTATATTAATATGTATTTTGTTCAGAAATAAATTTATCCTTAATTCTTTACGAAATAGTGTTTAATCGGGCTGGGGAGGGGTCGTGTATTCATTTTTTTTCTATTTTTGGTGCCGTGGTTCTGAGTAGGGGTAAGTGGATCCTCAATTTATAATTACTGCAGAAAATTTTCGGTTGCACTTTGCTTCCCTTACCTACCCAGTATAATATAAGTATATAAGTATCGCTGGGGAAGTGGAAGTAACATCGGTACTTTTTCCAACCCATTCATCGTTTTAGAATTGCCGCTTCCCTTACACACCCCACATAAAAGCAAAGTATGTTCTTCTTCGCGCTGTCGTTCTATGTTTGTATACGTAACCAAAAGGTTACTTCCAATTTTTTACCACATGCTTTTTAAGTTTACAAAGGTTACTTCCAATTTTTTTCTACCTACTTTTAGGCTTACATTCAGTGTGCGTTCATTTTATGAAAAAGAAAGAAGTTATTGCTACTGGTCGCTCAACTATACTACTTATGTTAAATTCACAAATAAAAAACTGCACACGATGTACGAAAAGCTTGAATGGCTCAGTAAACTGCTTTGCTTCGAATGGGTCCTATTTTTAACGGACTAAAAATCGAATTTGTGTTAAGCAGTTTTATTTTAACAATGCTGTTTTTCAATCTCACACTGAGACAAAATTTCTCTATGCAAGAAAAAATATTCGTTATTTTTAGTAGCAGTGAGGAAATTTGGTTTAAATTAAATGTGATGATAATTCGATATCAAAAAGTGTTTTTCTTCTTGTGTACTGAAATAGTTGTGATAAACACAAGGGTTTACTGAATACTTCTTAGCAATAATGCTAATAAAAATTCATTTTGCAAAGCGCATTGGCTCAAATCAGTTGCATTTTTTACATTAACAGTTAGGTGTTATTAATGTGTAATTTAGAAACGCTAATTTTGCGTAAAAGGATACCATAGCACACAACATTTCCGTATTTTTTACGAAGCAAGACCTGAAAATGCAGTGCAGACTTAACACCATGGTGTGAAAATTGAACGAGAAACTGCTGCGCATATCTACTCGTCCACACTTATATTTGTTTGATTATTTTCTCGGCCAACAAATGAAATGATTTGTTTAAGTGTGTGACACCACCACCACCCTTTAAATTGCAACCACCATGTTTTCAGCTACCAAAGGACTTCTGACTGAAATTTATCACATTGAAACTAATGTTTTTCGCTAAAGTTTTTTGGCGGTGATTGAACTTTGAATTTCAGCATTTATTCATCATTCCTGGACCCACTCTTTTTCCCGTCCCGCAGACATACGAAACCTTTATCAAGGATGTTCATGTTTTGCTAACAAGCAAAAAAGGTAATAATTTGCTGGATTCTTTATTAATCTGCAATCTGTGATTGTAAAGTTGGAACATCTTAGAGAAGTCAAAAAGCACAACAGTGAAATTTACTTGTTCTGTCTGCATTAAATTATTTATGAACCCATGGACGATCAGCTCGGAAACGTAAAGAAATGCGATACGCAGACCAGCAAGCAAGGCATATTTCAATAATTCACATCGTTCTTGAGAGGGAGAATAGTATTTTTCTCAATATCAGCCAACGGTAGACGGTAAATATGTTAGTGTAGCCTGCGCGGATGTCGTTAATGCAAACAAACACTGACAAAATAATTAAGCACTTCGTGACTATTGCTTTCAATACAGAAAGCAATCAATATCTATTAAGTTTTGCCAAACGGTTACCTACTCCCTAATAATCTTTAAATATCTTTCCACTAGAATCTTATTGGATATTGGATACATATTTTGAGATTCAGTTGATCTCTTCCTCAGTCTAACAAAAAATAACTGTATATGGTTTTAAAATTTGGTTTCTTTAAAAATTTAATAGTCAGGACTTGATTGACTCAGACTATTCATCGTTTTCATTTTACGTTTTCTGTACTTTAAAAAAAATATCGTAGGCAAACAAACCAAAATAATATCTGCATATTTGAAAGCGAATTGTTTACTTTTTTTATACTTATGTTTTTAATGATTAAAAGTTCAATCGCTTGTCACCCCTTAAATTAAGAGCGCCATGTTTATTATCATTGAGGCCTCCAAATACTGTACGACCACTATTAAACTGCGAAATAAATTAATTTATTTATATCAAAATAAAACCACATATGTTTTCCTATGTTGAAGTAGTTTTTTCTTCTAGAAAAACTTCCCAAACATATACTGTTCAATGTACTCATTGTAATTATTGTCATATTAATGCTGTATCATTGTTAAAACAACATTTGCTTAAACAAATTAAGAAAAAAAACCTTTTTTCAATTTTTTTTGCGATATATTAACAAAAATAAGAATACATAATAAGGTAATTTTATATTGCTCAATATTCTTCGAATTATAGAACTTAAAATTATTATTTATTTAATGAGAAAATTATAATCTTTAACAATTTCACTTTATTTATTCTTGTAAGCGTGCTTTCTTGCGCTGTGGACTGGAAAGATCTTCTGTTTCTTCAAAATTTTCATCTTGAAGTTGGAAATTACTGCCCAAATTGTCATCGTTTAGTTCTAAATCTATATCTTCGAAGTTAACAT
Organism: Oxycera nigricornis; assembly: GCA_963942545.1. Lineage (NCBI taxonomy): Eukaryota > Metazoa > Arthropoda > Insecta > Diptera > Stratiomyidae > Oxycera > Oxycera nigricornis. The sequence goes on from OZ012661.1 coordinate 79,636,484, forward strand.
CCTCAGTAAGTTCTTTTTCGAGATTTATAACATTGGTGGTGTGCGAGTTTTTGCAAGTTTGCCCGTTAGTTAGACAGATAGAGCCAGTGGCGTACCCAAGGGGGGGGGGGTTACGGGTTCAACGCCCCCCCCCCCGGGTAAACAAGTTTAGCCACGTAAATGAAAACAGACATGCAATCGGGCTAAAGTCTGCCAGAATTATTTTTGGAGGACTCCAACTTTGACCGGTGAAAAAGTATGATTAAGTATGATTACATAATTATATCTTCATATCTACACCGAAGCACTAGCAAACGTACCTAGTCAAGACTTCAAAAATATGAACCCCCCCCTTATCAAAATCCTGCATACGCTACTGGTTAGAGCAATAAACGGTACACTTTATACCATGCGTAACACAACCACATTCTTTCAAGCACTTACAACTAATTTTTTTAAGTAAGCCTGCCAGGTAATAGTATGTATGTAGTTTGTATTGGCTCTAATGTTGATTTTGCCATTTCCCAGCCCCACTCCTTTGGGTCTAATTCATTACCCAGCCATGGCTGAACTTGGTAATAAACTCTAAAACAGTGTTGGGCGGCTGCAGATCCAGTCGGTCGGTCAGTAATAACACAAGTTGTACGTACTGATAACTGTTCACACAGAAGACAGGTAGTTTTTGCATCCATTATAAAGCCTATCAAGCTTCACACCAAAAATTACGAAGAATATTATGCATTCTTATTTTTATTAATATATCGCAAAAAAAATTAATACAGCATTAATATGACAGTAATTGCATTGAGTACATTGAACAGTATATGTTTGGGAAGCTTTTCTAGAAAAAAATATGTGGTTTTATTGTGATTTAAAAAAATAAAAGCGTCTTCGGGATTTGGTAATATTTAGGCTTCTCTGTTTGAGTTAGTTGAAAATCACTTCACTACAAGCCGAGAAAATGCTTTTTTATAACTTTTTTAAATTCGTTGCAAATGCCCGTCACCTTTGACCGGTTGTGTCTGAGGAACTAATGAACATAATTCAATAATTTAATAATAATTTCTTTCTCACGTATTTTTTTTGAATTTAATTTAAATTCATGATTACCGAAATATTCAATTTGTTTATAATTTCAAAAAAAATCCTGAGGCCGCCTTAATAATCCTATTTTAGTTTTGTAAAATGCATTCAATGCGTGAAATGCTTTTCCATATGTAAAAAAAACTTATATGGAATTCAGTTTCTGACTTGCAATATTTAAAAAAAAATTGAATTTTTTTCAATAAAATTTGATTGCCAAGCTGTTATGTGAAATCTAATGATTAGATTTTGATGAAAATTTGTGTGCTGTTTTATTCCATTATAAAGATTTATTAGGCGAACTACGAAGGTCCTATGTTTACTTGAAATCGTAAAAATTAAATAAGAAACGCCTTTTTGCCACATTTTTCTTTAATTATTGCTATTTTGCGGCAAGGGTTAAGTGTTTTAGAATTTAAAACCAATCTTATCTTGTAGAAAATTTTATCACGCAATTTTTATTTTCATGCAACTTTGCTCTGGAATGAACCGTTTTAAAGTTAGGAGTGAGACAACCGGGAAAACACGATCTTTTTTAAAATTTTAAACATTTCGATTTTTTTCAACGTCGGGAGGTGGAAATCTTGAAAAGATACCGATCAGCTCCTGCCTCTCGGCATGTCGGATTTCTACCGACTAAAACCACCTCGTCTCCATCAATCACTCTCTCCATCATTTTTTAGTAATTCTCCGTATTTAAATTTCAGTACTTCCCAGACGATAAAAATCAGTATAAGGGATAGTACCAAATCTGTAAGTTTTAGTGTCTTTTTAGTTAGATTAATAGTTCAGACTATATGTTTATGAATTATTTCCTGTTGATTACATGTTTAGTTTTGAGTTTAGTGAAGCTGACCGTACTTATAACTTACTTCGAAAGTTGGTCCTGAAGGAGATATTTGTTTTAGTGTCGTTTTAAAGGAAGTGGAGTTCGCTATGTTTTTAATTTTGTCCGGTAGTGTATTGTAGAAATGAGCTGCTTTGTTCATCTTCTTTTAGCCGATTAGTTCTGGTAAATACTATAGCTATATTATTCATGTTTCTCATTCTGTAAGTGTTTTCCCGCTCAATTCTATCTAATTTCACAGTTCTGTATTCATTACGGTGCATGAAATTAGCTCCTTCCATGGAAATCATGCCTTGCAAATTCAATTCTTGGGCTGTTCGTTGGAGTTGACATATGGAGATTGTAAGTGGTCTTATACGCCTTGGTTACTAATCTGGAGATGATCATGAAGTTACTTTTAGAAATTTGGCTCCAATTCAAGATGCCGTAATAAATTTTGGAAAGGAGGTGCACATATATAATTTGGATTTTTTTGCTTTGAAAAGAAGTAGAAGCGACGTAGAAGACCAATGAAGACAGTCAGTTTTTTCCTTAGATCATTTATGTGTGGAGTCCATGTTAGTTTCTCGTCTATTAGAAGTCCTAGATATTTTTTTTGTTCTACTCTCTGGAGGCTTGTGTCATTGATTTTTACGTGTGGTTGTATGTCAGTCTTGTTCTTTTGTTTGAAAATAATATATTTTGTTTTCCCCGCGTTTATTGCCAATCTACTTTGTAGAAGCCAATACCGATACTTGTCCAGGTCAGTATTTCCTTTTTGTTTAATTTCGAGATTAGTTTTACCTGAGTATACGAGCACAGTGTCATCTGCGTACATAACCACTTTCGCAACAAGGTCTGCTTTTTTATGGAGCTGATATAAAGTAGCAATAGCGTTGGTCCTAGGATCGAGCCCTGCAGAACACCTATGCTAAAATCAGCAGTTTTGCTTTTGACACCACCAATTAGTGTGTTTTGAAATCTATCTGTCAAGTAACTGCGTATTAATTTATGTGCTTTTCCAACAATTCCATATTCACCGAGCCTGGTGATTAAAGTTTCATGTGTCACTGTGTCGAAGGCTTTTTTTAGGCCCACGAAAACTACTGCAACGTAGTGGCCCTTATCCAAGTACTCATTTACAAATCTAATTACACCAGAAATGGCATCTGTTGTGCCTTTGCCCGCCTGGAATCCGTACTGGTTTCTATCCAAGATTTTGTTTTGCAATAAGAATTCATTGATTCGAGAATCTACAATTTTTTCGAAGATTTTACTTAAGGAATTCAAGAGTGAGATTGGTCTGTAATTGTTTGGGTCAGTTTCATCACCCCCGTTAAAAATCGGTATAACTGCGGAGATTTTTAAGTATTCCGGGAATCTTCCCTGCCTAATACATTTATTTATTAATTTTACGAGAGTATCAGCAATATTTTCTTTGATTAATTTGAGGTCATCAACGGAGATACCATCAGGACCTGGTGCAGTATGGTTTCGTAGAGAATTAATAGTTTCAATTATTTCTTTTTTATTGGTGGTTCTTAAATGAAAAGAACAGATTGGGAATGTTTTTCGGGACGATGATATCCGTATCGTAGGCAATTTCGTTACTTTTTCATGACCTATTTTTGAGAAATAGTGATTAAGGCAGTTGGCGATTTCCTTCGGTTCACTGATCATCTTCTTCGAAAAGGATAGTTTTTCGATATTGTGTGTCTTACTTTTTTCGCCTTTCCTTAGAACACTGTCAACTAGATTCCAGAACTGGCTATGGTTTTATGAGCTTTGCTCAAGCTTTATGGTATAATAGTGTTACTTTGCTTCTTTTAATATTTTATTACATTGTTTTTATTATTATTTTGTATTGTTTTGTATTGTTTTTGTTTTGTAGGACTATAAGGATCCTTAATTAGCAGTTTATATGCTTTATGTTTAATGTTCCCGACTTTTTTGAGAGGGAGCATAGATCAATTATTGTTATACGAGTTATTCCACAAGTTTTCCTGCAAAAATCAGCGTGCCCCTCTCAACGGCCAAATGTAGACGTTTTTCTACAGGTCCGCCCTGGTCTACTTCTTATTGAAAAAATTTCATTTCTTAAATGATAGATCATTTTTTCAATAAGAAGTAGACCAGGGCGGACCTGTTCTCTAGAACATCTTTACTGGTAAAACCACAAAGATCTAAACAGAAACTATAGTATTCATAAGTAAAAGATCATACACACCGGAAAGCCTAAAAAAATCAAAAATTCATGCACTATCATCGTATCACAATTAAATATGAACTTTTTATTCTTACCTAATGAAACGAAATGAAAAGCACATTTTTCCATTTGTTGCTTATACCGAATCATCAATGCTAAAAAATAATATGTTGCTTATATCAGGGAGTCGTTGAAATCGAGAGTTGCTTACATCTAGATTGAACTGTATTTAGTATGCATTTGAAGGAGCATATGAAACATGTAAAGCGTCATTAGATCTAGTGCTAAGTTCATCGCGAAATGTCATCTATGAATGAAGTGCTGGGTTTTAAATAGTATCTTAACAAGAATGTGCATGCACAATCTGCTTTTCTTCAAAAAGGGTTAGAGCAAGCTTACTTTCATACCATTTCTCAGATTGGACATTATCTATTTTCATTCAATTTGTGAACTGTCTCTGTACCAGATCCAGGCAAATCATTCAAATTGGTAGATTTGAAATACATCACAATTCCGGAATCTGTCGATACCTCCTATTAATCCGACATTGCATGTATTTGCGCCTCCGCTACAAATCTTTGTCTCTCGGGTGGCATACGTCGCCTATTGCAATGACGTTCTAACTTATATTACTACCAGACTTGGAATTTCACCTTCTTTCCTTAATTGCAAAAAACTTACGAAGAACAATATTGCAAATAGGGTCATTGCTTCTTTCAAAATTACTGCGCCTCCCGAACACAAGTGACTACTTAAAAGTGACTTCAGGTCAAGTGGAACACTAGTCAAAATATTTACTATCCGTCGTTCAAAGAATTTTCACCAGCCACGTATTCGCCGATCTCAGCACTAGTTTCTCCATCTTTCTCAACAAATTCCACGTCATCATCTGCAAGTGCTTCATGTCCTAATAAAAGTGAAAATATTAGTATTTATTATCAAAACGAACGAAAGTTGCAGCATCTTAATCTATCGTGCCAGTTGGCGAACGACTCTATTATTTGTTTGACAGAAACCTGGCTACACTCTGGCATCTTTAACTCTGAGCTTTTGCTTAATTTTACCATATATCGAAAAGACCGCGATCTTCACCTATCTAATAAAAATGGTTGTGGTGGAGTCTTAATAGCTGTGAAGAATTGTCTTTCTAGCACTCTCTGTGAAGACTTCCACCCTCCTCCTATAATAGAATGTGTTTTCGTCAAAATATTTGCTGACCCTTCTTCTCCATTGTATATATCCTCCACCTATATCCCTTGTAACTTTCCTCTTGGGCTCTATGAATCTTTCTTTGAGTCTGTAACCTCGTTTTGCCTCTCCCTTTACTCGTCGTCTCGTGCTATCATCTGCGGTCATTTCAATCTTCTCTCTTTTGATTGGCACATTTTTCCTCATATTGAAATCATCTCTTCTAATCGATCATCTAACCTTCTCTCCAATTTTCTCTTTGTCCGGGTTTTTACCAATTCAACCATGCATTTAACTTGAACGGTCGACTTTTTGACCTTGTTCTTTCGAATATTGTTCCTGATAACTTAACTTTAACCACTGTTCTTCTCTCCTATGTTCCTTCGGACCCCCATCATCCACCTCTGATGTCTCCTTTTGTTGGTCCAAAGCTCAAAATGGGCGTAGACAACTTAAATTCAACTTTTGGAAATCGAATTACATTGCTTTGAAGAACCCAAATCGTTCAACTGGGCATATTTTTTTGACAGTCTTGGCTGTGAAGATTCTCTCGTTGAATTCTACTCTCTTCTCTATGACATTATCTTTCGCTTCACTCCCTACCAGAGTCGTACCACGGTTACTGATTCTCACTGGCTGACTCGTAATGTTTTAACTATCTTAAAATTAAAAAACCAAGCTTTTCGGCTTTACAAATCCAATAAAACTCCGGAAAATTATACTGACTTTTCAAAATATCGTGCTTCAGCCAAACTGGAAATTAAAAGAGTTATGCGTAACTACTTCGCTAACATCGAAAATTCGCTGCACTCTAAGCAAACAAAGCCGTTTTGGTCTTATGTCAATACCCTTAAGTCTTCGTTCAATATTCCTAATATATTTTTCTGGGACAGTAAACAAGGTTCGACTCTTGAGAAAATCTGCGGGATATTTTCCTTATCCGCCCCGGGTGCCAAGCACCAAGGAGTGACAACGACATCTCACTCGTACATTCAAAGGCGCACAAAATCTCCCTCTTTAAAGGCATATCAATAAATAACTACCTACTCTAGTACCTAGCTATTATATTTTCACTTTTTTAATTCCCTAAAAGAATGAATTTATGTTGCGCTTGGTCTGATTTTAATGACTATCAGAGACAAGATGGAGCGCTTATCATGGCGCTGTTAAACCACTGAAGAATAATTTTGAGAAGCTTGGATCAACACTCGAAGAGATGTGTGATCCCAGCACAAGCAAAGAAAACGTCGAAACAAGAGAAGCAGCGTCAACACTCATACCAGCTTTGTGTGACTTCAGTTTTCTATGCTATCTTTCCTTTTGGTGTGAATTCCTAGATGAAGTTAATCAGGCACAAAAGTATATACAAACATCTGGAATATCATTGGAAAAGTGTGTAATAAAAATTTAAGCTCTTAAAAATTGCCTTCAAAGTCAACGCAACCAAATTGAAGAAAAGGCTTCTTGCTACGCAACAAAAAAATGTGAGAATTGACAGAAAAAAGGACGAAATTTCGGAAACGAATACCTGGAGAAATGGCCCAAGTTGCTGGACTTTCATTACCAGAGGAGTTGCAGAGGAATGTTAGCATGTCGCGATAGATTTTACGAAAAACTAGACCATCGTTACAGGGCAATGGATTTTATTCTGATTACATTTAGTGTTATTAAGCCTAAAACGCTGGTAACATAACCAGAAGAAGATCTTCATGAAATTGTTTCAAATATGTTGAAAATTTACAATACATTTTCAGCAGAGGACATTGTGTTGGAGATTTTGCGATTGAGGCGCCATTTGGAAGCCGCCAACATTTCTGTCCAAGAAGCAGTTGAATGGACTTCATTGGAGCTTCTCAGATTCATTGTAAAATGGGACTATTCTGAGTCTGTTCCAAACTTAGCGCTATGTCTTCGATGTTTTTAACAATGTGTTTCGGTGGCTTCATGTGAAAGAAGCTTTTCAAAGTTAAAATTAATAAAATCTTACTTAAGGTCCATAATGAGCCAAGCGCGACTAATCAATCTTCCAATTTTATCAATTGAAAGAGACAGGGATGTCAATTTTGATAATGTAATCGAATATTTTAGTAAAATAAAGTCTCGTAAGCATGTTTAGTATTTGGTGATTTATTTTAAGTAGGGGTGCTCAATACAAAACCACACGGGGTGCCAATCTATCCTACGCCGCCACTGGCTAGAGTATCGTATTACAGAACGCCCTGCTAGATCTGACATCATATTTACAGTTCCATATGCTAGGACTGAGAGTTTTTACCATTCACCGATGTTGCGGCTTCCTCGTAACCACAATATTCTGCAACTTGTTTCGTTTCCTCACTCACTCTACATTCATGAACAGAATGTAAAGGGTACATTAACTAATTAATTTAACTATAAGTATTTCTTTTCTTTTATCTTGTAATTTTTTTTCTTGTCTTGTAATTGGATTATGTTAGTCTGTAAGACAAATTCTTAATAAATAAATAAATAAATTTCACAATCATATTATCGACGATATGATTATATTCTTAATTATCTATCAGCTTCGTAACCATTAATTGAAAACTGCAGAGAAAATCAACAAATTTTACATTTTCCCAACTATGAAACGATTGTATTATTGCTCGTGGTCGAACTAAAATAGTATCAGGGCTACAAATGAATTTAGTACATGAATCGAAACGAAATCCACATTTGTTCCATTCTTGATTTCACATTAAATAAATGCCTACGATAATTTGATTCTCGATGTTTCAGTTTGTTGAACTCATAGTTGCCTTATTATCGATATGCTGCATGATATTGCTGGGATTCGCTGATGATGTCCTCGACTTGCGATGGCGCCACAAGCTCATCCTGCCGACAGTAGCAACTCTTCCGCTACTAATGGTTTACTACGTAAACTTCAACTCTACCACCGTTATAATGCCAAAGATCATTAGACCTTTAGTCGGTGTTTCGTTAGATATAGGTAAGCATTAATGGAAATTTTGTTTTAATTGGTCCCAGTAATATTGTTTTTTTTTAACCTTTAGGAATATTTTATTATGTTTATATGGGAATGTTGGCTGTTTTTTGTACGAACGCTATAAATATATTAGCAGGAATCAACGGGCTGGAAGTTGGACAATCAATAGTCATATCATGCTCGATCATCATATTTAACTTTATAGAGTTAAGCCGAGACACTATTCTAAGACCCCACCAATTTTCATTGTATTTAATCATACCATTCTTGGCAGTCGCTTTGGCACTGTGGAAATTTAACAGGTATGTCTCGACTGATTGACGAAGGAAGCAAAAACAAATAAAGGAAAAAATCTAATCGTTTTCAGGTTCCCGTCGAAAGTTTTTGTCGGCGACACGTTCTGCTACTTTGCCGGAATGACATTTGCCGTTGTTGGAATCTTGGGACACTTTAGCAAAACGCTTCTATTATTTTTCATTCCACAAATTGTCAATTTCTTGTATTCTGTGCCTCAACTTTTTTATTTTGTACCATGTCCGCGACATCGCCTTCCTAAATACAACCCGGAAACGGACTTGTTAGAAACGAGCAAAGCCGTGTTTCATCCAGCTAAACTTGGACTCATTGGAAAGATATTCATTGCAATTTTTCGAACGTTTCGTATAATACAATGGACAGAAGGCAAGGATGGAACCGTTACGACCAATAATTTCACTTTAATCAATTTTATGTTGTACATATTTGGTCCAGTCCATGAAAAGGTTCTAACGCAAATGTTGTTAGCCTTGCAGGTATTATGTACGTGTTGTGCATTTATTATTCGTTATCCATTAGCTAGTTATTTTTATGATACATAATTTAGGATGATAATAAACATGCTGTTCAAAAGAGAGCATTTTTTTCGTAAAAATTTACAAGTCGAATGGCCAAAAGTCATATTTAAAATCATACAAAAATAAATAATAGGTTTTTCAAATGTTCAATTGCCTGCAGTTTTAGGAGTGACCTGATGCTGTGAGCCTAGGCTGATATTAGGAGTTGTGGAAGGACAAGGGCTGGACCCTGACCATGATAGGCTAGATTTAGATGCGGCCAACTGGAGATCAGGCTTTTCGACATGTTCGTCTTCACACTCGTGGAAATGTCGCGCCGATGTACCTCTTTCGGATGACAAATCGCAAACATCTTCTTCTGAATCAGATATCGGCAACGGGACTGGCTGTTGTGGTAATTTTGCGAAATCATACTTCAACATCTCTTGACAATACCACTGCGGCACTGCATGGGTCATGGACGAGGCGGACGCTACTTTCTCAGGCTCGTATTCGTCGTCACCTTCCAAGTCCAGTTTAAACTCTTCCTTATCCATTTCTTCACCTATTCCTTCTTCCGTGTCTTCCTTTATTCCAATTTCAACTGGGACTCCTTGATCACGCAACAATTTATAATAACCGTTGTACATGTATTTGCAATTGAACGAATAAACAGCAGGTCCCTGTGGATATTTGTCATCCCAAATACCATGCAAAGTGTGATTTTTAAAGTAAACTTCAGCTGGACCCACACGGACGCCATCGACCCAAGTTCCTTTGAAATAGTAGGCATTGAAAGCGAAATAATACTCGCCTAAGCCATGTCGCTTCCCTTTGTACCAATTTCCAGTGTATATGTCCCCGTTGGGGTAAGTGTACGTGCCTAAAATCAGATGATATAAATTCCAATCGTTTGTTAGCCTATAAGAAGAAGAAGATTCAACGTACCATGGCCATGTTTGAGATCTTTGCGCCAATTTCCGTCATACTTGCTACCATCAGGATAATAAAACACTCCGTAACCAGACTTTATTCCTTTGAATTGAGAAAGTGAATGTAGGATAAAATAATGGAAAAAACATTCATTTTGGTTGTTTGGAAGCCGGAAATAACGATTTGGAGCGAAGAAACATACTATGCTTTGGCACAAGGGTCTATTGTGCAAGTATTGCAAATAGTTTTCCGAAAAGATATTTTATGAAATCTTCTTGCATTTGTATCTAGGTTAAATTGAGCGAACCGAGCGAATCTCTTACCCAATCAAACGCGAACTCGGACTATTGTATCATTTATTTCTTGAATTCTCAATGATTCATCAATTTCGAACATATATCTTACATGATTATCACTACCATAGTATAATCAGCATTAAGAGAACATAGGTTTGCGCAATAAGCAAGCGAACACTGAGTACAAAAGAGGAGCTTTATTTTGACATTCCAGCAGGAAATAATCATGGTAGGCGAAGAGGTAATCGTGGAAGAGCACAGTCATCACAAGATCGATGAATTTTAACATGGCGATATCCTTGCAAAGTCATGCATTATTTATTCGATGACTGAGTAATCGAAGAACGTCCTTTGATGACTCCTTCAATTACCACGTATGTATGATTGCACGTTTAAGTAATTCACCTAAGAAACAATATGTAATAATGTTACGAACCAAGCAAAAGCCTTGGGATGTAGGGTAGATCGCCTCCTCGTGGTGCATCCTGGGTAACGCTAAATGATCTACCACGGCACGACTTTCGATTGTTTTCTTGGACAACTCTCTCGTCTTAACGACTATATCTGATGCTTTGGGCTGGTAGCAGTGGTATTCTGTCACCTGAGTACGCAAGAGTGACATCTTGCGGAAATGGCTTTCAGGCTAATGCCAATGCTGCCTCCGTCCCGGTAAAACCCTGGCAGGCCTCACGGTACGTTCAAAACTCGTCGCCACTAGTCTGGCCGTGTAGGTTCAGTTGAGTTTGGACTCCTGATTAGTCCCCGGCCCGGCTCTGAGCACATCTCCTCATAAGGGAATGTGCCAACCCTCGCATGGCCTCCCTGCTTCGGCATAGATAACCATGGGGTCTCAGGGGAACTGCACAACGAGTGGAGATAGCGGCTGTGAGGGGGGACCCAAATCGCAATGAATTTAGAAAAAACTAAAAAGGAAGATCCACTCGGTCCGGAAGGGAAGTGGACGAAGGTGACGCGTCCTTCTAGTGGGAAGAAGACCGCGGTACTCAGCCAACCCCCTACTTCTTCGAGGGATGCATGCACCAAGGCAGCTATGCCAGGGGCAAGCACCTCCTCAGTCAAGCCTACTGGCGCTAGCGGTAACACCAAGGTAACGGCGAACAAGCTGGCCCGCACTGTTTCCGGAGCGCCCTCCAACACCGCTTCCACTTCAGGTGTTAAGAAGCAACAAAACCCCTCGGTTACGGCTTACAGAGACAGAAGGTCCGCCTTCAAAGTCCTGAAAAGGCTGAAAGATTTACCTCCGGATGGTCTTTCCCAGAAGGATAAAATCTCCCTGAAATGGGCAACCACCACGGTAGAGGCTTACAAAGCCTCTATTCCGAAGAAAGAGGCAACTCATAAAAGATGTAGATCTAATGAGTCTGCCCCAATTCAACCGAGCGTTCAACTGCCGGTTAGTAAAAGACCAAAACTGGTCTCACCCAATCCTGTTAAGGGCAGGAGTTTTAGTGAAGCTGCCAAGGAAAGCCTGGTATGGGCTGTTATCGACAGAAGCAGTAGCGATGGCACCATCTCACCGTCAAACTGGAAGATGGTGGAAATCGCGCTTCTCCGGGTGTACAAGCCCATACTCGAGGCAAATCCTGGCCCTCCACCAAGCTGTCGTGATGCTGGCTGGTACCAGGGTCACGTTAAGTTGATAGCCTGTACAGATCAACGTTCAGCGGATCTTTACAAGCAGGCTATAGGTAGAGTGGGAGAAGTCTGGCCTGGAGCAAAGCTGGACGCTGTCTCCAGGGAAGATATCCCGAATAGGCCTCGGTCCAGGGCGTGGATACCAGCGGAGCCATCCACACCGGAGGAAATTGTTGAGCTAATCAAGCTCAGCAATGCTGACCTCCCGGTGGAAAACTGGAAGGTAGCTAAGGTTAGTGAGCCCAGCAATGGACAGCGAGAGGCTCTAATAATCTTGAACGAGGAGTCGCTAGCTCCATTGGAGTCGAAGTGCGGGGTGATTAGCTACGGTTTCTCGGCTATCACCCTGCGAGTATATCGCAAGGACCGTACTGGGAAGGCAGTACGGGAACCGAGCAAGGAGAGTGGAAGCGAGGGAACTGTGGAAGCATCAGTAGACCCGACCGTGGACCTCTCTGAGTCAGATCTTCTCTCCGATGACGGAAGAAGCACCACCTCCACTGCGGGGTTGGCTGGGGACCTTCTCAGATCCCTCGACCTGGTCGAGGAGGAGGAGATGTCCTTATCTGACGAGGAGGCGGATAAAACATTGTGTCGCGATGCTGAGGTTTCTGCAGATTAACCTCCAGCACTCCAAGGCGGCATCCGCCGCACTGCTCCTCCACCTGGCCCAAAAAGGAGAGGAGCTAATACTGGCCCAGGAACCTTGGGTTGTTGGAAACCGGGTTTGCGGGCTCAACTTGAAAGGATATAACACAGTATCCTTCAACACAGCAGGTAAACCGAGAGCTTGCATAATTGTAAAGGAAGGCTTGAAGTTTTTAACCTTGTATAATTTCAGTGACCAGGACACCGTTGCGATAGCAGTGGAAAGACAGTCCAAACCCCTTTGGGCTGTCTCCTGCTACATGGCGCATGATGTTCTGCCACCTCCAACTAGCCTGCAGAGGATTACAAGGGAAGCCACTGCAAGAGGCATCCCTTTAATAGTCGGAGCGGACGCCAATGCTCATCATCGCATCTGGGGTAGCACCGACACGAATAAACGGGGTGAGTCACTATTTGAATTCATTTTATTGCATGACTTAGCCCTAGCTAACAAAGGTGAGGATCCTACCTTCATTACGGCAAGCCGTAGAGAGGTTCTGGATATCACTCTGACGAACGAGCACTTGAACCAAGCTATCAAGGGATGGCACGTATCACAAGAGTGCTCGTTCTCCGATCACCTATACATAAAGTTCGATCTGGCATCTGACCCTCCGACAAATCCAACCTTCATTAACAAAAGGAGGATGGATTGGGTCAAATACCAATCGGTATTTGAGTCCGCGCTAGAAGGCGGACCTCCAGAGATTGCAGACACACCCGGTCTTGAGAAAGCCGTTGGGACCCTTACATTGGCCTTCAATGACGCAGCAAGGTCTGCATTTAGTCCAACGAAACCTAGAGGGAAGTACAAGCCCCCATGGTGGAATAGTGACATTGCGGAGCTGCGGAAGGTATGTAGGAAGTCCTTCAACCGAGCTAAAGAAACTAATGACTGGTCTTCTTATAAAACAAAACTGAAGGAGTTCAAATCCTCTATCAGAAAGGCTAAACGCACCTCTTGGAGAAGCTTCTGTGCAGAAATAGAACACTCCAAAGATGTCAGTCGCCTGCGAAAAGTCATGACGAGCTCCCCCTCATTTCTAGGGTCCGTTAAGGACGCAAATGGAGTCTGGACGAAATCCAGCTCCGAGACTCTGTCTGTTCTCGTGGATACGCACTTCCCGGGCAGTGATGATGTGGCTGACAAAGCGGATCCACACACGCTCTCGGATTGCATGCCAACTACTGTGCCTGTAAATGACAGGCTCCTACGCTGGGCAATCAGCTCATTTCAACCCTTTAAATCCCCTGGCATGGATAACATCTCACCTATTGAGATCCAGCAGGGTATCAATATAGCACTGCCATGGCTGAACGCCATTTTCAAAGCATGTGTACGGATGGCTTACATTCCACAGCAGTGGAGAGAAGCAAAAATAGTTTTCATACCTAAAGCGGGTAAAACATCCCATTCCTCACCTAAGGATTACAGACCTATCAGTCTCACCTCCTTTCTGCTAAAAACTCTGGAGCGACTGATAGAGATCCATCTGAGAGCTATTCTGAAACCACTCTCTAATGCGCAGCACGCATACACAAAAGGGAGATCGGTTGAAACAGCTCTTCACTCGCTCACCAGCTATATCGAAAAATCGCTAAGCGTTAAGGAATACACGCAAGCAGTTTTTATAGACATCGAAGGGGCTTTCAACAATATCAGCCATAAGGCTATTGGCAAAGCACTCGGGGAAAGCAATGCCGATGACAACCTGATAGGGTTCATCGGTCAACTGCTTAGCAGCAGGAACATCAACTCCACGCTAGGAAACAGTACCTTACGAAGGAGGGTTTGCAGAGGCACACCACAAGGTGGGGTGCTATCACCCCTTCTATGGAACCTAGTGGTGGATGAACTCCTGTCAAAAATAGAAGCGACTGGCTGCAAAGTCGTAGCTTATGCCGACGATGTTGCAATAGCAATATCGGGAAAATTTGTTAACACCCTATCGGAAAGACTAAACTTTGCCCTAGGTATTCTTACCAGATGGAGCAAAGAGTGTGGTCTAAAGATCAACCCGCAAAAGACGGAATTTATGCTTTTCACAAGAAGGTATAAAATTCCACGATTTGTCCCACCTAAGCTTGAGGAGATAAGTCTCAACCTATCTCATCAGGTCAAATATTTAGGTCTAATTCTGGACTCTAAACTCGCATGGAAAGCGAACACAGCAGAAAGAGCACGCAAGGCTGCATGCGCAATCTACTGCTGCAAACGAGCTATTGGGAAAAGGTGGGGATTAAAACCCAAAATTGTATCATGGCTCTATACGGCGATAGTGGAACCAATCCTTCTGTATGGCGCAGTTATTTGGTGGCCTGCTATGGCGAAAGCATCAAATGTAAACCTGCTGAACAAGGTCAGAAGGAGTGCGGCTATTGCAATCACCGGGGCTCTACGGACTACCCCGACAAAGGCATTATTTATGCTATTAAATTGGCTTCCGACAGAGCTACTTACGAGACAGCAGGCCAAGTGCACTGCTGTTCGATTAAAAGCTCTGCGACTATGGCATGAGGATAACTTTGGTCACTCCACAATACTACGGAGGGATGGGCCAACGTCAGGGAAAGTGGACCTTGCATCTCCGATTCCCTGTTTTCACCATGGTTTCAGGACAGTCATCCCGAATAGGGGGGACTGGACCACAGAAAGAGATGGGATACAGGAATCGGTCGACATCTACACCGATGGATCAAAAATGGAGGGAAGAGTTGGCTGTGGCGTGTTCTCAGAACAGCTAGGCCTGAAACTATCCTTCCGATTACCAGACCACTGCAGCGTCTTTCAGGCAGAGGTCATTGCGATTTATAAGGCAGTTGACTGGCTGAGAAGTCAGAAAATTTCCACAAGAAATTTAAACATCTTTTCTGACAGTCAAGCTGCCATCCAATCATTATCCAGCGTGTATACTTCATCTAAAATTGCGATGGAATGCCGCTCACAACTGAACGTGTTGTCGCTTCACTGTGAAGTGATTCTTTGTTGGGTACCGGGGCATAGTGATATACCTGGAAACTGCGAAGCAGATGCCTTAGCGAGAGCTGGCACCGAGCTTCAGGAATATACACTTAACCCCGAAGTCGGCCAACCTCTAGCTTCCATAAAGCTAGGATTTAAGCAGCACTACGTGGAGGCTGCGAATAGGGCCTGGCTGCTCGAAGAAACCTGTAGCACAACCAGGCAAACATGGCACGCACTGTGCTCCAAACGCACCAAGCGGCTCCTCAACATAAGCCGCGAAACCCTGAGTTCCGTCGTTTCCGTACTAACGGGACACTGTTTGATCGGCAGACACGCAGAAAGACTGGGTGTCCCTTTCAATGATTTCTGCCGAAGTTGCAGATCAGAGGAAGAGGAAGAAACCATTAAACACTTTCTGTGTGAATGTCCGGCGCTGTCCAGGAAGCGCATGCAAACCTTGGGCACACCCTTCCTAGACAACCTCACGGAAGCAGCCGATTTGGACATTGGCTGCATAGCCGGCTTTATTCGAGAATCTGGATGGTTCTCGTCATCCCGCAGGTTCTAGTGCCGCCCTTATATTCTGTGGTATCACAATGGGCCTCTCGTGGCCTAAGTGAGCTACCTTTGGATAAAAGGGGGCTGCCACTACAACCAACCAACCAACCAAGCAAAAGCCTTGCTTGCTATTCTGATTATATTTTAAAAACAAAGACTGGATCTTCTCCTTGCCTTGGTATCGTCATGAGTGAATAGCAATAAAAACAAGGACCAGCGCTGTGAACACATCTTGCATGAGTGGTGACCATCTGTGTAAACAGAAAAGGGTCGACTGGAAAGAACAATCGGTAGGAAAATAGGATACTAACCTTAAATTGCATGAAATAATGGAAAAGGAATGTGAAAGTGAAATGAATGTGTGAAAGTAGCATGGATGTGAAGAAAAATGATGGAAGAGAGTTGCTAGTTCCTGGATCATCAAAGATGATCGTGGGAGATTAGTCTTATCGATACGTAAGGCGAGGCAAGGTGTTGTGTCGTAAATATCGAGCGCGAACATAACGAGTCTTTTTGTAACAAGTCCTTAATAGTAATCAAAATGTATTTTTTAAGTTGAAGACGTACATTCATTTTCATTCGTTGACAACTTCTTTATACATCACGTTATGTAAAAATTGAACTATAGATAGTAAATTAATGCGTGTATTTTTTTCTCTATTGTGAAAACAAATTTAATGTTTAACCAATCAATACACATGGCTTTCAATATAACGTTATCTTGCTGCAATTATCAACTTGGGGCTATGTTAAAACCAATTCAATTGCATTTGCACTACATTCTTTATGATGACAATATGAAACATGAACTGGGTATAGTTGAAATACTATTTGAAGCTTGTGAGTTGGGACTTTCTTGATTGGCGTACTGAGTAAGCCAAGCAAGCAGGTAAGCGTTCTAGGGGGAAAAAATCACTGTTTTGGCGTGCTAGAAAATTGAAAACTAGGAAACACTGACAAAAGTCACAACCTGTGCTTAAAATTTGTGAAAATAGTCAACTATTTTTATTGCTTATCAAATAACTGTATTATGATTTAAGAAACCAAAAAAAAAGACGTCACCTAAGTCACGAATAGATTAAAATGTAGAATGTTTTTTTGCGTATCCACTGGAGATTGAAACACATACTAGGAAAATATTCTACGAATGTTTTGAAGGACAGTGGAGTCTGCAAAAAGAGTAAAATTTATTTTTATTTTCCACACAGATTAGTTAGTTCATCAAAGTGCCTTAACGTTTGTAGGAAAAGGAAGGCATTTTCTGTTTGCTTGCTCTCACGAGTACGAGTAAAGTTTATGTTTAGAATATTAGGGGGGACTATTGTAAACATTTGAGTGGCTTTATTTCGTTTGATCACAGGAGTAGATTTCGTCACTTCAATTCGTGTTTAGTATATGTTATAACGTTTTTGAGTATAAAAATATGTCTCGAAACCTAAGCAGAAGTGAAATACTTCATTTTCTGCAAAATATATCCGAAGACCAATCGGATTGTGAATCTGACAGTGTAGAAATAGAAAGTGCTGATATTTGTGTGGATCCAACCATCAGCTCGAGCTCCGATACCGGAGGAAGCGACTCGGAAGATCAGATACCACTTTCAACTTTACGTCAAAATGAAAATATTGATAATCGTGATTGCGGAAGGGGGAGCTCCTTGCTCGCGACTACTAATCAAGCAACGGTGCAAGAACCTATGATAGCTGCTGATAAAACTACTTGGACATCTCAGTCGATATCAACCCAAACTGATCGTTGAGCACGACACAATATCATAACAGAGCAAGCAGTCCCTACATCCTACGCAAGAAGAAATTTCAAAGAGAGTATATATGATGCATGGAGGCTCTTCATCGATGAGTCTATGTTGAGACACATTCAAAAATGTACAATCCTAGAAGCTCATAGACAATTAGGTCATGATAATCGGAGGGTCACTTTAGAGCAACTAGAAAATTTTATTAATTATTTAATATTAAATCAAAGTCTTGGTGAATCCGTTGTTATGCGCCTCTTGAAACCTTTTATAAATACAGCCCGAAATATAACCACTGATAATTTTTCTACCTCTGTTAGTCTGGCATAAAACTTACGCATGAAACGCACTACAATCGTTGGTACTATGAATAGGGCACGTCGAGAAATTCGTGGATGTGGCTGACCAGATGGCAAAGACGTACAGTGTCAAAGCAGCACCCAGAAGATGGCCCGTAAAAATGTTTTTTTAACATTTTAGACCAAGCGGGCATCAACTCTTATATTTTATATAAGAAAATGACAAGTAAATCCATAGAACGGAGGAAATTTATTTTGGAGTTAGCGAGTCAACTAAGCGGGAAAACTGAAACTGATGGAGAACTTTTGTGTACTGGAACTGTGCTGGAACTACCTCTGTCTTCGACTCCTCAAGCTCCATTACCAATAACCAAGGAGATTCGAAAGAGAAAGGAATGTTATAGAAGTAAATGCAAAAATAAAACTAATAAAGTATGTTATAGTTGTAATAAGCCATTATGTGGATCTTGTAATATTAATAAAACACTTAAATGTGAAAAATGCATTCAAATATAAAAAATATAATGTTTTCTTAGACTACATAGTTTCTTATTTTGTAAAACCTTTTTAACATAAATAGTGTAATAGTATGAGCGCAGTCATATGACCGGCATCCGTCTTTCTAGGTAGGTCGATTTTGCCGTCTTTCTAGTGTTAAATCGCGGTAAAAAACTTTAAACGCGTTTTTCTCGAAACTTTTCCGAAATTTTTCCGTGCGTTAGGCACGATTTCTTGAGAACGAATCGACCGATTTTGCTGAAATTTTGCAGAGTTCCTCTCTATAGTATTGACTCGTGCTTGAACGAAAAATCACTCCCAGATTTTTTTTTGGAAAACAGCCGAAAGTGACATCGTGTATCGTGTAGAAATGATCAATTCTACAATTGGACTGAGCTTTAAGGAGAAGGATATTTTGTAAAATTTCTAGACATTGAGAGAGAGAGAGAGAAAATTAGTTTGATCTTAGAGATTGCTTAGAGTCAAACATCAAAAATTATTTTAAAAGCAATTTCAAGGCTTCTTATAAAGGCGTATAAACCGCGATGACACAAGTATACCAGATAGAGAAGTAACCTATTTTGGAAGGCTTGTTTAAGCTACAACAAGCAAAATTTGTCAATAAAAAAATATGTTGCAGGGAAGTATCGTTTTGTCCTACAACAAATGCGGATAAAATTCATTATTCAATGAGAAACGCAGACCACATCATTGTAACTTTTGCAAGAATTGAGCGATTAGGAACGAACTTTTTAAACGAAGCAGCTAAAATTTTCAATACTTTATTTCGGAAAACTAGAAACATCACAAATCAAAGTATTATCATTCGGGAAGTGCTGAGGACAATATTACACGATCTGGTTTCTTCTATGTTTTGCATATTGCTGATGCAAAGTTGATAGAGTGATATATCCATCAGAAAAGGAGATTTTCCAGAGTATCTGATAAATGCGAAAGTAATTCCTATGTTTAAAAGCGGATTAGAAACAGACCCGAATAGCTATCGTCGAATAATGCTTCTTCACTCCCTGAGTAAAATAATGGCAAACATATTAGCTTCTCGAATTAAAAACTGCTTAAAACAAAACCAAGTATTAGATGAAAGTAATTTGATTTTCAGGAAGGAAAAGGTACAACAGATGCTATTGCTGAGTTGGTGAGATAAATCAATGCATAAAGGGGTTATGTCGCAGCAATCTTTTTGATCTAAGAAAACTTTTTGGTACGGTAGGTCATCACATTTTCGCTACAAAATTGAAACAATTAGGAATTGTTTTCAAAGCGAAAGATTTTCTGAGTAGTTACTTGTCGGACCGATCACAGAAACAGGAATCGGCAACAATTACAGCAAATCAGCGCGAATTAGGATTGGCGTACCTCAAGATTATATCATATACATCCTATAAGTCCTATTCTTTTACTGTTATATACGAACATCTCATCTTCCTCAGGGGTAATTGCGAAAAAAGTGATGTACACGGACGATTCAGTTTTAATTTACTAAGAAAAACCCGATTTTGACATACAGTATGTAAGACCCGTATTCGCACTCTCCATATTTTATTGGTAAATAGCATTTTATCTCACAACTAATGGAACTTTTCAGCTGGAAATTGCTTTGTTTTTCTAGAAATACATAATTCTTGCTAAATCAAAAAAAATACTGCAAATTTCTTACTATCCCATAAAAATGATAAAATTTCAGTATCGACGAAACAATCCGTAATCGCACTCTCTAAAAGGTTCATTGTTGTCCCGGAAAAATGAACATAATGTTTTTCCTGGAATGCTTAACTGGTACAGTAGCCAGCGATTTACGGAAGTTAATAATAGATTTAAAATGGCAAATTGTTACGGAAAATCGATATTGTATTGGATATTTGCACTTTATCGACGGAATAATGGATTCAAAGGTGTATATCGATATTTTGAAGGCAAATTTTGTCCAAAGTGCGAAGAAATTAGGATGCGAACGGGATTATATCTTCCAACAGGTTGGTGACCCCAAGCATACGGCTTTAAGGGGTTACACCACAGTAAAGAGTGAAAACGAAAGCTTTTTTTAAAAGGTTTTTAAAGGTTTTTTTTAAGTGGAAGAAAAATTAAGAGGGTAATTCTTTTTTAAGAAGATTGGGAAGCATATTTTGAGTTTTAAAAAAAATGTTTATTAAAAATTTTTACAAAATGGCTTCCCAACAACCGTGTCTGTGGATCGGGTTTTTAGGGGCTCTGCGGCACGCAGTAGAAGTGCTTCTAAAATGATTCTGGAAAAAAATATTTTTTTTTCTTAAACTACATTAGTATAGCTACACAAATAGTAGAGATTTTTGAAAATATTAATTTTTGAAAAATTTGGAAAAATTTAAAGGAAAAAATCATTTTACTACCCAAAAACGGGCACTTATTTGTACCCAAAAAATGGAAATATTAACTTATTGAAAATCGGCTACGTATTTATTTGGAGAGAAAAAAATTAAAATTGTTTGAGTCATGCTGCGTGCCGATTTGAAAAAACGTGTTTCGAAAATAACGCGTTTAACGTTCTGACTCTTGTTTCGAACTAGATAAAACAAAAAAATTGATCATTAAATTTTTTTTGCTTTTATTCTGCTATGCCAGCACCGTAAAGCTGACTTTTCATGTTGCTTCACTCCTCCTCGTTTTCTTTCCTAGACGCTTTTATGCTGGAGCGACCCTTTTTCGCTGCGTTCATTAAAGAACGCTCCGCGCGGTGTATTCGAGTAGCGTCGGCCTTTAAGCAAAAGTTGTAAGATTGTGGTCCAATCTTCATGTCCATTAGTTTCATTATTCTTAAAACGTTTATCAGTCCACCATTAAAATTAAAAACAGCAATGTCAGTTGCTATTTTTAATATTTCCTTTCCGCTTGAATAATTTTTGGGACCAAAGTGCCAGACTGCAGCATTAAAACTTTCGTTGCTGTTTTACGTATAGCCTGTCAAGCAACGATTCAGCAACTCGTCACGGCTCAAATCCTCGTAGATTGATCTGAAAGTTTCAAAAACGTCGTTGGATAGTGCCGGCTTATGATGAGAGGAGTCTAAGAAACCCGTTGTTTGCGCCTTCTTCCATTCGCACCAAGACTATGAGCAATTCTCGTGCTGGGGATTTTCGTCAGTTAACATTTTATGAAATAATGTCGCCCAGGTATTATTTTTCATATTTTCCAATGAGTTTGAATTCCGTCGAATGGCCAAGCCATAATAATTTGTTAACTGATCAATCAATTTCATAGTTAATTTTCCTTTTCCTCCAAGACTTTTTTGTTTTTTTCGTCTCAAATTTCTCAACCGAGTGCCCATTCGTTTTTGTACATGATCAATGTATTTGCACTTCACATATTCCGAAACAACAGAAAAAAACAGCAAAAAAGTTTAAAATTCGGTAACCAAATTCACTATGTATATCGATATCGTCAGTATCCATTTTTAATTTCTTTGCCGAAGCGCTAACACCGCCGCGTCTGATACAATATTTTTGAGCCTTTACGGCTTGTATACACTTTTTCACTCATTGTAACTCACATCAAGGCTGCAAATAACATCAAAGTACGCTGTACTGACGTACTTAGTGTTCAACATGATTTAAAATGTTTCTAAGAACATCTATTAGTATATTAGAGAAGTTAGAAATTGAATGGTAAGACATAATGCTGTACCCGACGAGCAGTTGTCGTATTTACCGCAAGTAGTCGTTTCGGAGCAGTCGGAAGGAGTCGAGAAAGAGCTCGAAATTTCAATGGAAACGATTTCTGACAGGTATGAAACCGTTTGTCTCTTATTATAGAGGGTTCAAAATATTCTTTAAGACAATAAAAAAATTTACTTTTCGAAGCTTCTACTGTGATGTAACCCCTTAAATACACGTCTCTGGATATTATATAGCTGTCGGAAATATATGAAAACTCCACCCTAAAGTCTTGACATAAATCCGATCGAGAATTTATGGTCAATTATTAAAATGGATTTACGAAATCATGACATTTCAAACATTCAAGGGTTGAAAAAGGCTCTTAGAGAAGAATGGTATAATGTTTCATCAAATTCAACTACAAAGTTAATGAAATCGATCCCAAAAAGGTTAAAAGCTATTTTAAAACAAAAGGGCTACCCAACTAAATACCAAAGAATAAGATAGAGGTGTTTTTGTTAATTTATTAACGGGGGGCGAATGCGAATTTTGCTTTCTTTTAAATGAAGTATTGCTGTTTTGTAAGACTTTAAATATTAGCAACATTTATTTTCTTTTGTTTTGTTAAATATATGTAATATCATTGATTGTATTGTTTGTCGTGAAAAAAATAGCAGTTTGTTGCAGAAAATTTAGAATGTTCATTCAAAATGGAGGGTCGCAAATACGAATTTTGCATACTGTATAACCAACAGACTTGGACAATTATTGACAATGGCCACTTCATAACAGGTTACCCATTAACACGAACAAAACGAAATACATTATCTTTAAACAAATTGAACCTTTGATAGAAGTTCACTGTAAAATTTTAAGAGTTGAGCAAACCAAATACATGGGTTTACAATAGACAGAAAACTCACATGGACAGCACATATTAATCAATTGAGAGAAAACTTGCAGCTATAATTGGTCTCCTATCCATTCTAAAATCCACATCACTAAGGTACATACAATTTCGAAAATTGTAAAATAATATGGAATCAAATGACAAAAAATAACATATTGGGCATAGCATGAATTATCACCATATTAAGACAATCTACAATCTTTAAAGGTTGACTCTTACGGCCGAGGTGCATGAAAAAGCCCAAGAACTCATGCTGCATCGGTTGATTTTCATGGAAAAAGGGAAATTCATACATTAAAAATTTACATTACGGTGAAGAAAAAGTAATCAAACTATACAGAAACGCGAATATTATAGTGATAAAATTTGCTAGAACAGAACAACCTCCCAACAACAAAAAACGAGTGCGTGGTAGGGACAAAATGTAAAAAAATAGTTTCCTTCTCTAATTTAGTCGTAGACAATTCAACCAATATAAATACCACATTTATAGCAGCCTTTGTAACGAGCACCATTTTTGAACACATATAATCCTTCTCCGTGACGTTGGTCGCGACGATATACCCCATCGTATTGATCACCATTAGGGAGTATAGCCCAGCCATTTCCATGACGTTCGTTTTGTTTATTTCTATCTCCAATATATTTCTATAAATGAACTTTTAATACGAATTACAAACAAATGTGGTTCTATCGAAGGACACACCCCTATAAGATCTACTTCTTGCTCACCACCCTCACTGGATTCTTCTTCATCGTCAGTTTCTTCGATTGACTCATCCGTATCATCTTCTGGGTCATCTTGAGGAGCCATTCAAATTAATACGATAAACAAATTCTACAGAGAATTGACTGACGCCAGCAACAATCAATTATTATTTTCAATCAAAAGTAGTTAAGCTTCTAGCTTATCTATTGAAATCAGATTTATTAATTTTGCCTGCTACGAGACTGACGTTTCTGAAGGATGCCACTGAAGAGCTGCTATGATTAATCAATTATTATATCAAATTTTTTGTTGAAAATCGAATATTGAACACTTACATAAATGGCGATAAAATCCTTAAAAAATGAAACATAGTTATTTAGGCAAAAAGTGCAAAGCATTCCAAACTTTTCATGAAAAAATTCAGAAAGAAGAATGAATGAAATGTTCGAGGCTTATAATAGGCGAAAAACTAGCGACGGACGCCACATATCAAGGGCCGACAAAGTTAGCTAGTATCTTTGATATTCTTCATCGATTTAATAACTCTTCGACAACGGCTAATGATTTAATCGCAAATAATCATACTCTTGGAAAATTGTATGTATTCAATTTATTACGACTAGACACAATCAGTCTATGAAATTCTCACCTCGAAAGTTGAAGTTTATGAAGTTTACCGAAAATTAAGAACTAAAATCAGGACGAAGGAAAATATATTTAAACTTGACACAAAGTTCGGGGAAAACCACAAATTTGCAAAACGCATATATGCGTGTATATATAATAAGATCTTCACGTCCTCAAAAGGGTTGGCAATTCCCGAATGAACACATAACGGCACATAAATGTACTTAAATGTAATTTCTGTAACGTCTACTTCTACACCGCAGCCGATCCTGGCCACGGTTTATGCAATCCCACCCGGCTCTGACCCGAAAAAAGGGCGCAACCCGTTTCTGCGCCGGGACTGCACTGTCCGCGAACCCGAAAACGGGAACAGGATTCGCGACGATCCAAAATCACCGACCGAATAGGAAATTTGAAGAAAAAAAACAGAAAATAAAAAATTAACTACACTTTCTTTATCCTTAAGGCACTATTTTTTTTAAGAACCTAGCTAATTAGCCCTATCTGTACTTAATTCTACTTACAATTTTGCTTCTTCTTCTTATCCTAACGCTGCTGGCTCCTGATTCCTACGCCAATTGCTGACCGTACGCCTCTTGCTGTATACCTCTTTTACCTTCTCTTACAACCGTTAGACCGCCAAGTTCCTTCCAATCTTCCGCGGTTTCCCCAATCCGCCAAATCCGTAATTCTCGGCTTCACTGCGATCAGCATCCACAAAAACCGAGAACAGAACAGTCTCTCCAGCTGTTCTCCCGTCGTATTTATGGGATTCCCCGATCTCGTTCTTGCTGTATCGGCGGTCAACGGCCAGCCGAGTTTGCTGAACTCGTTCAAGCTTTCATTGCTTTGGACTGGTTTTGTCCCAATTTCCGACGCACGTCAGCTGACGATTTATCATAATCTCCGTGCTCGGTCTCCACGAATGGCCACAACGTTGCACCTCGGTTGTACTGTGCTGCTGTGTGTGGGCGACCTTTGGACAGACATATTGTGACGCTAGCAATGAAGGACCGCTGTGCAGATTGGCATCAACGACGTCGCCGACCTGGCTCATGTCATCGGGGCGTTTAAATCGAATGCTTAGATGCTGACGGTGAGTTCGGCATGTTTTATCGTACACGTATCACAAGAACTATCCTATGGAACTGATTTCGCTATTGATGATACTTTAAATTATGCAGCTTCCGCGTGCACGATCAGGAACAACTCGCCATAGCAACATTACTTCCTACTTATCTATCTAGTCCAATATATGTGTATTTAATTCAATATCCTTAACTTACATAAATCTCCTCTATATTTATATAATTCAATAATCATAACTTAAACTGATATCCTCCCTAAGTATATAATGCAATATCCTTACAATATAATTCATTAATGACATACAATACATATATATATATATATATATATATATATATATATATATATATAAGGCGTCACCTGACTGTTCTCACCGAAACATCGCTACTTTTCCCGAAAAGTCGGCGATAAATTTCGACAGCTGGTCTTTTTGGGCTCCGTTTCGATATGCGGACAATTTGCCTATCCATACTATGAGTTGTCTTTCGGGCTCTTTTAGCCCGGGGAATATCTTAGTCATTCCTGCAGCTTTCTATGTTTTTCAGTGTTCCGTAAACCATTTTTATGGAACACTGGCAATTTGTCGATATGGCAAGCCTAACTCTTTCAAGTCTACAATCTCTTGTTTCACTAGAGGAGCGCAACTCTTAGCCTTTTCCATAGTTATTGAAATTATATTGACTTTTTGAAACTTTGAAATCCTCGTTTAAGCTGCAAGGAACGCAATTGGCTTCTCGAAAGTGATTATATCGAATTTGTATGCCATCCAATCTAAAAGAAAATACAGCATTTCTAATTACGTGACTGCTCCAAGTCTTGGGTTTTCCAGGACTTTGTTGTTCTGTCCTGTTTATAGAATTAGCATCGGCTAATTCTTTGCCTCCCTCAATTTTCATTGAATCAAGTAAACAACAAACCTCAGGCGAATTAGGTATTTCGGAAGATTCGACATTTAAGCTATTTCAACTTTGTCGAACGCTTCCATGCCCGTTGTCCTTCGTCTACCAATCTACCAATACCAATCTACCAATCAATCAAGTCATTTCAAAATGGATCGTTTTGGTGTTGCCCATAATTTCGAATTGGCATCCAGAGTTCGTGGCGAATCGAAACACGATTTCACGTTAAAAATGAACCAAACAAAAAAAAAGACGCTATGATAAGAAAGGAATCGAGCGAAGTTTAAATATGTCTAACAAAGTATACTTTTCAGTCCACCCAATGATTTAGTTCAACAAATTTTAAAATATTACCTAAACTGCATATTTATAAAGCAAAAATAATTCGCCTGGTGCTAATGTCCAGATGTAAAATGCGAGTTCCGATACAGGCTTATGAAAAAAAACCAATGTTCAGACGCCTCCTCTAGCCCTTGAAGGACGAACCAAACATTTCAATATGACTGGAATGTTTCTTAATACTCTTTTCATGTAGAATCCAATTTATATAACGGAAGTATTGACAATGATTCAATGCAAACCTTAGACATGAAAAATTACTTCGCAAACAGAAGCTACAGAAGAGTTATCTAGCGAATCATCAAAGTCATTAAAAACTCAATAACAGTCGTGGGTGCTTTTTGATTCGCTTCAATGATTATCTTATTTAAGAAAGAATACAACGCAGTATCTCACAAAAACAGGCCAATGAGGATGGAATTTATTTACTGATGAACTATAGTATTTAAATATTTTTCTTTTGCTTATTTTATTTTTCAGAACGAAGATACTGGTATGCCATCTAAGTTCATTGTAATCAAGACGAAAATATTTCCTTTAGCGTGTCAACTTTTACAGACTGTTGTTCCTGTACGTCTGTAAAGAGTTGAACTTAATCATAATACTCATATGGTTTCTGGGTACAATATTCTTCGAAATTATCAAGAAAATTCCTAGCCTGTACGCCCTTATTTATGCTACTTTCAAATGATGTTTATGTAACGGAGGCTACAATGTATGTAAATCTTCTATGAAAGTGTTTTCCTATGCAAACTGTATGGTGAATTATGGTTTGTTTTCGTTTACACACGAAGTTTATAAATAATTAACAGGAATAACAATTAATATTTAGATTATCACGAAGAAATATTGAAAAAAAAATCAAAGTTAACGATTTATTCTATAAATAAATTTGATTATTAATGGCTATATTCGAACAATTTCTAATTAAGGGGCACAATTACGATAGAAATAGAAATTTGTTGGCTTCCAATATGGAGTAGATGAGACAAATAGATTAGGCTCAATACTTTTAAGTTGACGTATATACTTAGAAATATTTCGCGCTCAATATACACTTCCCAGTAAAGACATCGAGAAATAATTTTAAAAAAATGTTTTGCTTCATATTATTCGGTAACAATCGCAATCTAGCAGGTTGTACACCCTTAATGGAATTTTCGTTCTCAAAGCCACTTCATAATCCAACCATAGCACGCTTATACTTCTATGATAATCAATAATCTAAAGCTTGTTTTTGCTTCCACATCATAGCCTCCCTGACATTTATTTTTTTCGATTCCAAGCCGTAATCAGTTAGTGCGGTGGTGGTTGCGGTTGACTGATCACTAATCGCGCTAGCAACAGCTTCTGAATTCCAAACAATATCATACACACTGGTTCAAAAAATTCGTAAGGATAATTTATTGACAATAAAATTTCTAATTATTGATACGCGCTTATTGCATTCGTTTATATCTTTTAACCAGTTTTATTGAACATTTGTAAAAGGGACTGTTTCTCTTTCTCTTTTTTCTTGACTATATCGATACTGCGCTGCTTCCACGTACTTTTACGCAGCTTTATGGGACGACTGCCAACGTATCGACCTATAAACAAACAAAATATATATTTTATTTATATTTTACATGAATAAGATTATAATTGCTTTAACTATTATTTACAAATGTATATTTTCATTTCTACCAAACAGAATCTTAAACAATAAATTACATTCAATATTTTGTAAGCAATTCTAAGTAAAGGTCCTACTCTTACTAATAACGTTTATTAAACGTTTGAATTTGTTTTTATAAATCCGGCAAAGATGATTAAATTATTTTTTACCGCAATACCACTTATATATTTAGAAGTGTTGATTTCGAGCACCATTCTATTCACACAAATGGATTTTTTGAGTAAGAAAGTAAGTCAACGATTCATTTATAACGTGACTAGGCCAACATAACCAGAAGGTTTTCATAACGGGAAATACTACCACCATTCATCTTTCTCCTAGTTTTGTTCGGAATATCTATTTTCTACCGACAGAGTTGAGCACTTCTTGGTCTAACTTCTTTTGCGTAGCATATCGTTTCCTAAAATCATATCGGCTTCGAAAATTAAGCTGTTGGTGGATATTATTAACAGTGAATGCGATTCACTGCATTTATAAGCTATACGGAATCCAGATTCGCTTGTTTTTGCAAACAGACACATTTCCAGATACGCTACTAAGTTGTTTCAGGCGACGATATGCATGTAACTATAGATGTACATATACATAGTGAAACTAGTTTGTCTATGCACGTTCCTTAAATTCGGAGTTGCAAGTACCGATTGGTTGGTTGGTTGGTTGTAGTGGCAGCCCCTTTTATCCAAAGGTGGCTCACTTAGGCCACGAGAGGCCCATCGCGATACCACAGAAGATAAGGGCGGCACTAGAACCTGCGGGATGACGAGAACCATCCAGATTCTCGAATAAAGCCGGCTATGCAGCCAATGTCTAACTCAGCTACTTCCGTGAGGTTGTCAAGGAGGGACGTGCCCAAGGTTTGCATGCGCTTCCTGGACAGCGCCGGACATTCGCACAGAAAGTGTTTAATAGTTTCTTCCTCTTCCTCTGATCTGCAACTTCGGCAGAAAACATTGAAAGGGACACCCAATCTTCCTGCGTGTCTGCCGATCAGACAG
Organism: Oxycera nigricornis; assembly: GCA_963942545.1. Taxonomy (NCBI): domain Eukaryota; kingdom Metazoa; phylum Arthropoda; class Insecta; order Diptera; family Stratiomyidae; genus Oxycera; species Oxycera nigricornis. Next base: position 79,666,051 of record OZ012661.1, read on the forward strand.
TGTCCCGTCAGTACGGAAACGACGCAACTCAGGGTTTCGCGGCTTATATTGAGGAGCCGCTTGGTGTGTTTGGAGCTCAGTGCGTGCCAAGTTTGCCTGGTTGTGCTACAACTTTCTTCGAGCAGCCAGGCCCTATTCGCAGCCTCCACGTAGTACTGCTTAAATCCTAGCTTTATGGAAGCTAGATGTTGGCCGACTTCTGGGGTAAGTGTATATTATTGAAGCTCGATGCCAGCTCTCGCTAGGGCATCTGCTTCGCAGTTTCCAGGTATATCACTATGCCCCGGTACCCAGCAGAGAATTGCTTCACAGTGAAGAGACATCACGTTCAGTTGTGAGCGGCATTCCATAGCAATTTCAAATGAGGTTTGCACGCTGCATAGTGATTGGATGGCAGCTTGATTGTCAGAAAAGATGTTTAAATTTCTTATGGAAATTTTCTGACTTCTCAGCCAGTCAACTGCCTTATAAATCGCAACGACCTCTGCCTGAAAGACGCTGCAGTGGTCTGGTAATCGGAACGATAGTTTCAGGCCTAGCTGTTCTGAGAACACGCCACAGCCAACTCTTCCATCCATTTTTGATCCATCAGTGTAGATGTCGACCGATTCCTGTATCCCACCTCTTTCTGTGGTCCAGTCCTCCGTATTCGGGATGACTGACCTGAAACCATGGTGAAAACAGGGAATCGGAGATGCAAGGTCCACTTTCCCTAACGTTGGTCCATCTCTCCGTAGTATTGTGGAGTGACCAATGTTCTCCTCACGCCAGAGTCGCAGAGCCTTCAATCGAACAGCAGTGCACTTGGCCTGCTGTCTCGTAAGTAGCTCTGTCGGAAGCCAATTTAATAGCATAAATAATGCCTTTGTCGGGATACTCCGTAGAGCCCCGGTGATTGCAATAGCCGCAATCCTTCTGACCTTGTTTAGCAGGTTTACATTTGATGCTTTCGCCATAGCAGGCCACCAAATAACTGCGCCATGCAGAAGGATTGGTTCCACTATCGCCGTATAGAGCCATGATACAATTTTGGGTTTCAATCCCCACCTTTTCCCAATAGCTCTTTTGCAGCAGTAGATTGCGCATGCAGCTTTTCGTGCTCTTTCTGCTGTGATCGCTTTCCACGCGAGTTTAGAATCCAGAATTAGACCTAAATATTTGACCTGATGAGATGGTTGAGACTTACCGATTGAAACACTCCATTTTTTGATGAGGCACTCGGTAATGTAATTTCTCTAATATATGATGCACAAACTGCAAACTCTATGAAATGCCGCACATGGATAGTAAAAATCGCGTGTTTAATCTAAATTCCCAATGGATATCTCTTCTAAAGGTATTTCCGACGATCCCCTATGTGATGAAAAACTTTGCGCTGTTGGAAAAATCATTTTGACAGGGTAACGACGGAAAATTTGATGGAATGAGAGGATCACGTCGAGACTGGATTCGAGTTTTTGAAATCACAAAAATTACGAACAAACGCGACTATTGCTTCTGAGTGCATAAAATTGGAGTGGAACTCGCTGGGTACCATCGTTATTATTACATTCTTGCTCTGCTACTTGGATGAAATTGTCGAGAAGTTCATGAAGATCAACCGGAGCAAGGTTAACTTCTACCAAATGAGGGCTGCGTTCCTCGTCATATTTTTATGAGATTGGTTTTATTAACAATCCACTTGGTCGTTTCAATGCTTCTTATAGCGAGAGCCGTCAAGATATAACATCAGCCAATGAGGTATTTAAGTAGGCAGTACCAATTTTGTTCGGTTATGTTATTGAAAACGTCTTTCAGTGTGCCATATATACACAAACCATTCGCTTTCAATCGAGTATGGAAGCTCAACGACTGCTTTCAGGCCCTACAGCTCGTACCTTTCAAAGATTTTAACGCTGATCGTGGCGAATGTAAAAATGGTGAGAACGGAAACGGTATGATAAAATTTGCAGACATAATATTTTATATGTAACATAATAATCGGAAGGAGCCTTGAAGTCGGTTTAGTTCATTTAGTAGTATGTTTTTAATCGGGACCGCCGCCACCAAGCGATCGATTTACGTTAGTTTTCTTTTGCTGTGGTAGTCACCTCGCACTAGCCATCCGCACCCCGAACATGTTCCTCATCAGAGCGCTCGAATTTATAAGACCTGAGGATGAGCATAATCTGATGGTCGACTCGTAATCGGACAGTTGAAGTGCGCTCAAACCAGTGCGGCCTTCGATTGTTCGTGGCGAGAGCAGCCAGCATTCGTAAAAACGTAGCACAACGTAACAATATTCTTTTTTTCTCGACCTTCAAGTGTTTGTTTGCTCAATAAAAACATGGAAACATTTTTGGCTTTTATGGTCATTGCAAGCCAAGTTTCTCTCTCTTAGTATTTCTGGCATGGATTTTCTGGCGCTTGTGTTGAAATATTTGTTTGAATTTTGTCAATAAGTGAATTGATTTCTTAGCATTTACCTTCTAAGATAAAAATTATTTTCTTTTCTTCTTCTCGTTACAGCTTGAAAGAATACGAATGGCATTCGAATAAGTTTGCTAGTAGATTCTTATTACATATTTGGTTAGATGAGGAATACCTATATGCTCATTTGCCTCGCATAACAAGTGTAAAGAAAGGAGGCTAACTCTAGTAAGCGATTACGTTGCTTCTAATTAAGCAGATTGCCACATATAGCATCTATATAAGGAGTGTTTCGAAAAAATTAACCTTAATAATTATGTCTCTAAAAGTGGTATTAATAGCGTCATCGAACTAATGTCTTTTTTTCTTTTATTATTTAATATATATTCTCTAACATTTATATAAAAATTCAATGAATTTTCATTTCAAGGGAAAAAAATTCGGACTTTTCCGTTAATTCCACACATTAGGTTCCGCACGACGGTGTCATCAACCACCTTCTATGCGTTTCTCCACTTATTTTGAAAATCCTTTGCGGTTTTAGCAATTTTGTTTGTTTTCTTTAATGTCAATGTTTAATGCCCAATATCTTTCGATTGGTCGAAGTTGTGGACAGTTTGGAGGGTTAGTTGCTTCATTGTTGATCGAACATAATAACTTTTCACTAAATCTGGCCAAAATGCTACAGATGCGTCGTGTTTCTCGATAAATAGTTTTAGTCGCTTCTCTAAACACTCTTCGATTCATACTGCTGAGTTGATGGTACCCTTCGCTACAAATTTCTCTGATCTGCGACCACATCGACAAATTGCTTGTCAAATCATATACGGCTTGAGAAATTTGGTGCCTTTTTGGTTTTATGTTTTGGGCTAACACCATCCTTTGATCCTGCTGTATAGAAGTCCTGACCAGGCAACTGTGCGAAATCGGCCTTCACGTATGTTTCATCGTCCAACACATCACAATCGAATTTGGTCAGGTAATCCTTGTATCGGTTTCGAACCTGATTTTTCGCTTCTTTCTCCTTTTCCTCGGATCGATCGGGTACTTTTTGGACTTTGATCTAAGATTATAATGCTTCGTAATCCTCTGAATCAATGCGTTCGATGTTTTTGCACTTTTTGAGCCATATCTCGAATGGATGTGTTAGACCTCTGCAAAAATTTCCTCTTTACCTTTCGGCACAAATTTGTATCGGATGGAGCTTTTTTTTACCTGTTACAGGCTTTCTAGCAACAGACAGGCCCTTTTCGTACTTTATAATCGTTCGTTTCACTGTTATCAACGAATTGGTCTTCTTTACTAGTACGGAATATTTACGAAGGGGATTTTCCAGGTATTTTCACACAATTAAACTACGCACTTTTTCTTGATCTGATGACATCTTTTCAAGAGTGATCTTACAATACGAATAGATAAGACTTTCTTTTATGTCGCATTTTATAGCTGATTTTGCATACCTGATGAAGACTTAAACTTATTCCAAACAGGAGCTATGCAGGAAAAACTGAAGGTCAATTTTTTCCGATACAGTCCGTATATTGTGCAATAAATATACAAATTCAAATTCTCGGACAACACTTAAGAACCCTTTTATCTAGGAAAATGGAATGACGTTCAAAAACTGTATCTCTCTGTGAAGTTGCGGGCACAGCTACTGGTTAGCTTGGAGTTAATTTATACCTTTGATCATATTTGCTTGGGTATCTCGGTAAGAATGCCTAAATCCAATTGAAGACCAATAGCTCGCAATAAAATGACTTAGAATTGCCATTAGGGCATCACGTTCATAGATTTTATAGGATTTCATTTGAGAAACGCTCAATTTTGTGGTTTTACTTCTTTTCGGAGTATAAAATTCGTAGATTAAGTGATGTTCGTTGATATTAAATGTTCATTCTTCATTAAAAGCATCCCGGTTGCTCCAAGCGCAGCGTGTTCTGTTATGTTATCCGATTGATTGTACGGTTTATTTCTAAATTTAAGTGTCAATAGCAAATCGAAAATGATCGATTAAACAAATTGACTAGGACTATTATACGCGCATTACCAAAAACAAGCAGTAAATATAGCCGAATGCACACAAAGATGGGTTCTATGGTATGGTCTTCAAGTAATTCCGACCTTTATGAGCAATACGACGTATTTAGATCTACTTGGTACCGTTTTTTTTTTTGCATGGAATATGTGCTGATGTGGCCATTTTGTTCTGGGAACTTTTGTAGATTTTTTTGTCGACGCCTTTTATCTTTTTAAAACAATACTTTATGGGGAGTTACCCGTTAGAAGATCTATGATCTTATACCCTTCGTTTCGAGGTTTTAGATTTGTCTTACCTTACATTCTTGCGAAGAACTAAGAGTATGAATTTTCTATGACCTGGAAAAAAAGGTCCTGTGATTTTTCACCTTTTCCTGAATCCAATTTTCAAGAGCGAAGATAGTCTGCCACTTTTTTGGCTTTGCCACAGGAAACCTGTGAACAATCTTTACAATCAGCCTCTTGATTTTCTTCATTTCTTATGTGTCCTGGCACCCAGTTCAGTACCATTATTCTTCTTTGTCAAGTTGATGAAATTTTGTAGACATTCTTAAATCACTTTGAGGTTTGGATCGCATTGTTTTGTTGTTTTACGTATATCACATTCCTACCGAGACCAACAAAGACGAGTGGCTGTCGTAGCCGAAACGACAACTTGAACGTAATATAAATATATTTAAAAAATGTAGATATAGCAATTATGTATATAAAAGAAACTTCAATACGAGGTGAAAAAAGTCCAAGAGAAAAACACCTTGGAATCTTTATGAATAGGATAATGTCAAGAGACTAATACAGACAAACTGTATATACTAAAGGCAATTTATTACGGTAAAAAAAATCCAATAAAAATATCTTGAAGATTGTATAGGTGTTATAAAATAGAAGAGTTAAAAAAAATTCAAGAAAAATAATAGTTTGGATGTTAAAAATTGTGATGATCAAAAAAAATTGGACGTTACATAAATGTTAAAACACAACGCTGCCAGATGCTGCGACTATAGGACGATATATGAAAAATGGGAGATAATACCAGCACTAATCAATTCGAATTTAGAAATGGCCTAGAAATCCGTGATGCATTATTATCATTAAATGTGTTAGGTGAACGCTGCTTGGACATGAATGTAGATATGTTCGTTTTATTCGTTGGTTATGCTAAAGAATTCGATACAATACGGCATGTTGTACTGATTGAGATACAATGCGATTATAAGATAAATGGCCATGATATTTGTATTATACAAAGCCTGTATTGACAACAAACTGCCGACTGTTAACGTTGAAAATGAACAAACGGATGAGATCCAGATACTACTCGGCGTAATACAAGGCTTTACTCGTATATTGACACCACCGCTTTTAAACTTCTATTCCGAAGCAGATTAATGGTAGAACCTTCACCAATTTGCGCTTCGCAGATGATTATAACAGATTTCGAACAAAATTTGCAACTTCGGTAAATCGTTTAAACTACATAAGCATTGAATATGCCTCTGCCATAAACATATAGAAAACGATATGGATGCAAGCATGTTATAAGCAAGAAAGAAACTTTAAACCGATAACAATCGGAGGAAGTGTTATGTAAGTCGTCAAATCATACCAATATATTAGAACGTGCGTTAAGGACTCTGCGGAACTTAGCGTTCAAATGTTCGATTCAAAAGGCGTAAACTGGAATATTTCAACCACATAATGCGAAACACCAAATACGGTCTACTGTAACTAATAATGCAGGGGAAGATTGTAGGCAAACCATCTGCGGGAAGAAAGTGAATCTGGTACTTGCGGAATCTTCGCAAAAGATGCAACTGTTTATTAATGCAACTGTTTCGACCTGTAGCATTAAAAAAGTAAAGTAGCCATGATGATTTTCAACCTTCGTTCGAAGTGGCACAATAAGGAGAACGCTACGACCAATGAAAACCGTTACAAAGAGATGATTTCTATTTTTGTTTCCCGGGAGAGATAAATTCCGTTCGACTTCGCATCCAACAGGAAAAACAGCACACGTCTAACCTTTGAACGGTCGATCTGATGAGTAGTAATCATTCTTCAAAAGAAACAAACTGATGATCTTAGCAATACTTCAATATATATATTTATAAAGAGTTTATGTTGGTATATTTTGGATGACCATGAGCTACCATTAACGATTGCTATAAATATCGGTGTATTAATTAAAGAGTTTCCAAGGATCCATCAAATCCAAAAAAAGAATATTTTGTTTATAAGAATTCAATGATTGTGAGTGGTAAATGTCATTCGGTAGATAATGATAGTACATAACATTTCAGTTGCTAAAATCAACAAATTACTGAAAACTTCATCGTACGCCACCGATTCTTACATTAGACTAGACTGTTAATTACAATACAATTACTTATTGCGTGAAAAGGCAAAGTTTGATGGTTGAAAACATAATTGAATTCACAATAAGATTTTTAAAATCAAAAAACCCATAGGGCATCATAATAATTTCTTACAGATTACCATATTTAGTTATCAAATCTTTATTTTTTCAAGACATATGTATTTTTGATTTATAGTCTTTGTCAGTGTTCTGTGCACGGCATTTTGTTTTTTTGAATTTTGAACTCACATCAACTGATCAACAACCAATTTGATGATTTAGATTGGGAAAGGCCTAATCTTGCATTGCATGGTATGTACAATTAAAATAGATTAGACTTATTGTTAAATGTTTATTGTGCAGCACTTTAAACCAATTTAAATTCTTCTGTTACATTCTATTTAATTGAAGTGCTGATAGCGAAATCTTTCACAAAAAACATCAAAGAGGAAGAAAAAAACAAAACAACCTTCATGTAAACACTTTTGTCTAGAAATATAACATGCACCGTAAAGATTTGGTGCCTGTGATTATGACTCGTTTCAACGAAACGAACTTTGGAATTTGTTAACAAATACATTCAAAATTAGTCAGAAAGCTAGTAACAAAAAGCATCACAGATTGTCTAATCATATAGATGGTTAGCACACACTTAAAGGGATTCCACCTATCAATAATTTGACCCTTTATCCCTGGTTGGGCATGGACATTCCGACATTTTTGGAATTCCGCACTGAAGCACATAGTAAACATATGATCAATGACCTGTGTTCTGTTTTTGATATATTTAATCGTTTCTTCGACCGCGAATAGCTAGCTAGCTAGCTAGCGGAGTCAGCTAGCATCGAGTGTGAATAATATATAAACCGGCATTTCTATAATCAGCTTTCTTATTTTGTAATAAGTGTTGAGGCGATCGAGATGCTGAAAACGGTTAGAGAGATAGTTTGAATTTTAATTTGTTTCAAATTTTTCCGTGAAGTTTTCGATTTTATTGCGAAACTGGCAAAGCTGTTAGTGTTGAAGAATTAAGAAATTCTTGCAAAATGAATTGTGTAAGTGAAAGTTATCAGCAATTGAATTTCGATTGTTTTTGCATTTTGTAATTTGGCTAGAGCTTAAATATTATGGGTATCGAAAATGGAATAGTTTGACAATTTTTTTAGTTTTGTTACTGTGGTGCAAATAAGTTTTTTTAATCAAGAGAAATTGTCTTTTTCGCAAAGTCAAAGCTGGGTGATTTTTCCAAATAGAATGCAAATATTAAGGCACATAGCTAAATCCCATGTAAAATATGGACGATTTAAAGCACAATTATTGTTCACAACCGAAAAGCACACATATGTACGTGAAAATGCAATATTTGTACACTTCAGTTTGGGTTTTACAGCTTTGAACTTGATTGATTTACAGTTTTGAACTTGAAATATTCATTTTATAGTAAGCCCTACCTACATACAACGTTTGCACTGTGGAGAGTACATTTGGAAGACCATCCATTGTGCAGTAAAACGAAAAATTATGTTCATGCAATAATTGTGGTTTACCAAAAGATATAGAACAAAATCAACTTATGATATACGAAAAAAGGCTGATACTTGTTAGCCTTTCTTACTAAATCTCCCCACATAGCCAACACATTCCTATACTGCCTAATAAAACATAAGCAGAATTATTTGCCTGTATATATAACATAGGTTAGTTTGCGAATACGTAAAAGGAATATATTTTATATTGCTAAGCAAAAGTGTTTGTTTTTATGGGTTGGTAGGGCGTACCTTATATGAGAGCTCAGTGGTACTTTTTTTCTGAGTATGACAGCATTTGAATCCCACTATTAAAACTTTCCATATTCTATGTATCACATTCTTCGCACAACGGTTCTAAAGTCATTTAGTTAAAATTAAATAGATATATCAAGAAGTACGAACTTGGGAAGATTTTTTTAAATTCAAATTAAGGTATAAGTTTTCCACGAAATAATTAACCTAATGCATTTCAAATTTGATTGACACTCAATTCCGTTTCCGTTGATTTGGATTTCTTTTTGAACTTGGATTGAGTATATTTTCGCCTTTTTGTAATTTTTAGTCGTTCATTTCTTGCACCACGTTGTTGTTAATTTCATGATTGCATGTGAAGATGTACACTTTTCGTACATTTATTACACCGCTGTTTGTCATACCTTGTATGCCTAGCAAATACATAGAGAATTATTATTTGTTTTTTTATCTGGTTTCATCGTTTTATTGCAGATCAAGAGCCTTATTCTTAAAGCGTATGTTTTTCCAAATGAATACGCAAATATACATACTTTATTGATGCTGCTGGTCATGCTTGGATTTATATAAATCATCATCAATTGCACACCAGCATAAATTGACCTTCTCCAGCCTCCTAGGTTCAACTAACGCGTCCTCCAGTTGGTGAATTTCAATAGCGATTTGCTATCTGCGACTGGGAGGATTCACTCAGTGTTAGCGTGATTCCCCAGTTGTTCGACCTTTCATGGTGTGTCTGTGAATTTTGCAATCATCCATGAAGTTCACATGGCCGACATGGCATGCATAAATAGACAGTCATTATTCAATCGTTACTTATTATGTTTTTCATATTAGACGTCCTTTTTGGTGATTGATGCATGTTTAGTTTTTGGGCTAGTTTTTCGAATTTAAAGAAAGTTTTTGGGAAAGCGTATCCGTCATGGACGTCCGCGAAGAAACTAGAGCATTTATAAATTGAACAAATTTATTTCATACTAATGTTTTCTTATTTCGTGTCATTGTTGATTTTTAATGGCTGAAAATTTTCCGAAATGCTCTTAATACCATCGAAAAACACAATTCAGAGCATATACTGCCGACTGTAAGTTCATTTTAATAGTTCCTGTCATTTCCTGAATTTTTCTCGTGCATCGTGCGATTTAAGATTTGACACCAATCTTAAAAGCCACTGGTAAGGGACTATCTAATGTGATCATAGTCTTTGTTAAGGCAAATAAAATCAAACTGAAAAATTGAGAATGGAGCCAACATGTAAGGAAAAAATGGAATACAGCAGCCTATCTTTAATCAAAATCCTTCGGCATTTTTCATGTCATATGGTCAATTTGCTTCTGCTGAGAGGTCTTCATCAAAATCACTTTTGTGGTTCAGAGTACTGAGAAGATTGTGTTCTCTATTTGATACCTCCGTTAATTGCTGAAATTTTTTGACTGATAACGTTGAAAAATTATTCACATTGAAAATACTTATAAACACTCGCTTGGAGGCAAAACTTCCTCCTACCAAAGCTATTCGATTTCAAATTGAAAAAAAAGAGGAATGACACGATTTAACAAGTGCGCACGAAGCAAATAATTCTTCTATTAAGTTGAAAATATTTAATTTTCTGGTTTCGCTGGTAATCTGGTATGATTTACTGATTCAGATCAATATTGTAAGGAAAACTATGCAAGGCGTAAAGGCTATAAAGCATCATCTAAAAAGTGTCATCTTCAGTGCTAAAGAACTTTTAAAAATTCTGGGGCTGGCTCCTAACTTTTCTTACAAAGAGAATCAGATACGTTTAAAAGCTGTTTAACTATGAAAGTCGGGAGGACCCCATTTTTTAAAGATTAAGTCAATATGAAATAAAATTATTAAAATATATCTTGAACTAGAAACCGAACCAAAAGGATTCTAAAATCCACGAATTAGGTGCCATCCTACATACCGATTCCTATTGTCCAGGAAGAACTATGTACTGAAACCCAAGCATGGCCAACTAATGAAAATTGATGTAGAGAGTGATTTGAAGGAGACGGAGATGCATTTAGTCGATAGAAATTTGACATCTAAAGGCAGGAGCTGATCCCTATCCTCTTGAAGATTTCTACCTCCCAACGTTGAAAACTACTGTTCGAAAAAGAGTTTTTCAATCCATTTCATGGTTTTGCGGTAATGGAAATTAATGAACAATTTGAGCAGTTGAATGAGCGCGCTGATACATAGGGATTTCTCTACAAAATCAAAGAGCTACCGATGAAAGAAGAACTCGGTAAACGTTACAAATATTTTAAAATTACGATGACTATAGACGGAAAACTGATATCGAAGATGGCATGCTACGTCATGAGCTACTAAAGGTTCAAAAATTTGTTGAAGACATGGATCATCTGACTTGTCGTGAAATTTTGAGTTTCATCCAGGAAAATTACGTGTTTATCATTACCGTTTCAATAGAAGAGTGAGGAAAGAAGGGTCTCGAGATTAAAAATAAATAAAACTACAGAGACCAACTATATTATAGCAAAATTTGACTACATTGGCAACACGAAAAACAGATTTTTCCTCGGTTCAGGTCACTGCTGTTTTAAACATCGACTCTGGAAAATTGATAAAATGGACGTTTTGCTGGGATTTGATGGACATTTAGCTTTTTAAATATTGCGTTAATTATAATAAGAAACTTGCATAGGGCCGAATGCTTTGGGTAAAACTGCTAGAACACGATTAAGTTTTGTAGATATGATATTATTGATGTTTGATTTTTTTTCCATAGCTCTTAACTTAATTGAAGCGTAAGTTAATTCACTCATTTTCTTCTACAGTGGTGGTCACGTAAATAGAACACTATCCTCACAGGCTGTTCAATTTAAATTTCCTGTAAACATGCAGCCAGGAATCGAATGTTTACATTTCTTTTCGCATGCTCACATATGCTAGAACTAGTTTTGAGCATCGTCATAAAATACGCAATGCATCTTGCATTGCGTCTTTCAGTGTAAAAGGAAGTGTTTTTATCTGATCACCTAAATAGTACACGCTTAGTTTTATTGAGTCGAAGTGAATTTTCTTGACAAATAAAAAAAAAATTCTTGACAAACTTAAAAATGAGAAAATCGGTTGCAAAGAAACATCTAAACAAACCGATAAGCTTCTGGAAAAATGTGCTGTGGAGTGATGAATCCAAGTTTTGCAGGTTCGGATCAGATGGGAAAAGATATGTTTGGCGTTCACCTAACCAACAACACAATCCCAAATACACACAGAAAACTGTTAAACATGGTGGCGGAAATGTGATGGTGTGAACTGTTTTTTTCCTGGCATGGGGTGGAACCAATAATCAAGATAGACACGAAAATGGATCAACACGTCTACAAATGAATTCTTGAGGACCACATGATCCCCTTTGCAGAAGAAAATATGCCACTGATATGGCGTTTTATGCACGACAATAATCCTAAGCACACTTCTCGTCTTGTGAAGGGTTACCTTAGTGATCAAAATGTCACCGTTTTACAATGGCCCGCCCAGTCTCCTGATCTAAATCCGATCAACAGGGTGAAACCTAGAAATGCCGCTGAATTTTGGGACCATTCAGATCGCCTGGAGATCTATTCCTAACGAACGCTGTCAAACTTTAGTGGAGAGTCTACCAAGGCGATGTTCAGCTGTGCTTAAGAACAAAGAATTTCCAACAAAATATTAATTTATACGGTTGCTTAAAAATATTTTTTTATAACTTTATTGCAATGCAAATTAATGTACTATTTATGTGGCCACGCATATTTTAATAAGTGTGTTTATATTTTTTTACTTACAAACAAATACAGTCGTCATTTCACATTTCAAATAAGTGTTTATAGTTTCAATAAATAATACATAAGTACAAAAACAATTGTTTCATTAAAAACTGAAAAAATGCCCATATATTGATAGAACTGCAAGTGTTCTATTTAGGTGTCCACCACTGTATATTGTCGCACCATTCCTTTTCAGAGTCTGCCACTCATTTACATTTCTTTTAAAAAGAGAAGTTGGCATCATAATGTACATAATTAAATACATAAGATTAAGGCTGAGGCTAACGTCTCAATAGTTTCAATAAAAAATAAATTCAATAACATTTCATTATTTTTGTAGCAATGGTTTTGATAAGAAAAACCGTGCATTTTTGCACCAATGGGATGATATGGGTAAAACTGATATATTGATACATTTTTTGCACGAAATGCGAAAATTTACCAACGAGTTATTCGAAATTGTGTTCGAATGGTCATTACACGTAAAGTTGTCGAAAGTTCAGTTTGTTTGTCCAGTGTTTCCGTGAAATTACGAAATGTACCGTAAAAAGTTTGTGAGGGCAGCTGAAATAGAAGCTATTATTATGTTGCTAAAGTTGTCTAATTTGTTAGGGCAAAAATCACCAATCGAGTTGATCGAGCTATTTATGGACGAGAAAGTCATTCGCCATATAGTAGATATGACCAATAAATATGCAGCCGATAATAATCAACACGAAGTCAAAACTGATTCGGACGAAATGCGAAAATTTATTGGTATTTTATACCTGACAGGATACCATACGCTGTCAGACTATTGGACGACAAATGAAACGTTGGGAGTAGATATTGTAAAAAACACAATGAGTTGAAATCGTTTCCAAACCATAAAAAGATGGCTCCATGTATGTGAAAACAGTCATTCAAATACGACGGACATGTTTGCGAATGTTATTCCTTTAAATGATATGTTGAATTGAAAATTTTCCCAATTTGGTGTATTTGCACACAACCTTTCGATTGACGAGAAATGATCCCTTATTTTTGGCGTCATTCGTGTAAAATGTTCATAGAGGGAAAACCGATTCGATTCGGGTATAAGTACTGGTGCTTGACCTCCCACTATTTATTCTATTTATTAAAGTTTATTCCTTACGCCGGCGCCGGTGGGTCGACTCGAGACAATGAACAATTTTCCTTGGGTGAAAATGTAATCTTAGGATCACTGTCAGATATAGAATGCCCAAGCGAACAATGTGTCTTTTTTGCCAATTTCTTCACTTCGCATAAAATTCTGAAAAGTTTCAGTCAACTTGGATATTTTGCGACTAGCACGGTTAGAGCCAACCGAACAGAAAATGCTCAACTTATTGATGTACCTACTTGAGATTTTAAAAAATCAAGAGGATCTTACGACATGTCATTTGACGAAACCAACGAGCTCTTATTATCAATTCGTCAGATGGAATGATAATGCGGTGGTCACGGTTGCGTCGAACTATTTGACAACGGTAGCAACAAATACCTCATTCGGGTCCGTGGCAAAAAGTTGTATTGGCCGTTGCTTACTAACGCTTTGGATGCAGCAATGGTGAATGCATGGAAAAGCCATTGCGTTTTTCGACGTTATATCGAGAATGGATCCATAATGCACCAAATAGATTTCCGCATCAGTATCGTTGAACTCCTCATCAACGTGGAACTCAGCTATTCGGCAAGTGCCCAATGCTGTTCGAGGAGATCAAATTGATCGCATAATTCAGAGAAGCCATCAAGCACGGAAAAGGTGCCGGAAATGCCATAAATACACGTTCTTTATTGGCACTAAATGTAAAGTACATCTACATCCCAAATTTTTCATATAATTTGAATAAATTTATTATGCATCTATTATATTTCTAACGCTTTTTTCATTCAGAATAACTTTTGTAAATAAAAAATTTGTTCACATATCATCCCATTGATGCATAAATGCACCAGTGCCCTCTGACTTCTCCTGATTTTTTTTAGAAAAAATTTCACCAGAATTTTATTAATTAGACTCCAATATGCAAATCCTGGAAAGGAAAGCTCATTCCTGTGTCTGGTTCATACCTTGGGATATAATGGGTTACATCTAGGTATTACAATCCTGGGGTCCCAGCTCTTTTTTACTCCCGAAAGTTTCGGGACCGATTTCCTACAATCCCGGGATTTTTGGGATTATTCAGTCTATGCTCGCTAATAAATTAAAAACGCATTTGCTAGACAACTTAGAAAGTCGCCGACAAACTGAATTATCGGGCGTTTTGAGTTATCTGCAAAACCCTTGGCGTGATAATGATAACTTAGACGCAGCAGTTTCGCCCGAAATAAATGATTTTTTTCCAATTCCCAGCAGCACAACAATTTCAAGGCAAATAGTCTCATTAATTGAAAGAACCAACAGAGAGAACCATTATGAAAGTAGTAAGGAGGCAAACACTTTGGGAATCCAACCCACAGGAACAAGCAAAATTGAGCTAACACTCAAAGAAAAGCTTCAGTTTGAAATAGAAAACAGTATGCAAATATTGACACCTGAAATAAATAAAAACACTGATTTATCTAAAATAGTTAAAAAAGAGATGAACCCATATTAGATATCCTCTAGTTCCATTCGAGGATGTAATTTGGAGCAAACTTACAAATATTTATTGTCGATTCCTCCAACTTCAGTTGAGCCCGAACGTGCCTTTTCTGCGGCTACATATATTTGTTATAATTTGAGAAACAGGTGATGAAACATTGGACGCATTATTATTTCTCCGTTATCACTTTCGAACCTCTAAATAATCTTTTTACAAGGCTATTGATTTGCATTATTTCATTTTATTTGAAGTAGATTGAAGTCTAAAATAATTTTTGTAGATTATGTGTTATAGATGTCAAGTCAAAACGATTTATCTAATTAAAAATTACGTTTGTTGATTTTTTTAAATTTAATTTTATATTTGATTAACAATGTGCGACAAATAATGTTAAACGATTAACAATTGAATACGGAATTACTAATTTAATAAAACGTCGATTTGATTTCTACTAGAACTGTTTTTATTTGCTTCTTGCTTTTTTCATAATGCAGTCTTCAATCCCGGGGTAATACCGGGATCCCGGGATAGGCAATGAAAAATTCCCGAAATCCCGGGATTAGAAATAAGAGTCGGTATTGGATTCTCTAGTTACATCTCTTTCAATTATGCTGTTTTGACTGAAGACAGTTTTCTGTTAACTTTATCTTAAAATATGTTTTTTGACACAGCTATTTTGCCTTTTAAAAGTGTAAAATAATTATTTATGATATCATCGTTACGCAATGAAATTTTACACTTAATCTTTTCACTATCGCTTTGACCTTAAACGGCATTCGAACAGTAGCTTTTTTCGATGACATCAAAAACCACAATTCGTAGAAAAAACTATTCGATTAACGCAATTATGCCTACTCACGTAATACAATTTTATGTTAATCAAAGATTATCCTCGTCTTGGTCGAACGAGACTAGTTCAAGGTTCTTATTGAAGCGCACGAAGTTCTGTTGTCCTTATCAATGATGGCCAACCTGGGAGACCAAGCTGCTTGATTAACTTCAATTTTACTTTCTCAGAATTATGATGAGGAAAATGGGAAACTCCATCAATACAGGGAAATTAAGCAACAAAAATTAATTGATCGGATTGATTAATAATCCTTTATCAAGTTGTTTCTGTGCGTTTGAATTTTTATTATAATTCGTATTAGCATCCAAAGGTTCTGAAAACTAAACTGTTGCTATAAATAATAAATCTTTATGATTTCTTTTAACAATATATTGTGTCCGCCTACAAATTCAATGATAACTTATAAACAGATCAAATCAAATGAAAAACATTGGAAAAATAACAACACAATTATAGACTCCCGTCCTATCACTGCTCAAAGCCGTGATTTAAACGATTATAGTGCATATTCACTACGATACGTACTAAAGTGCAACAAATACAAAGTTCACTTGGATCATGCAACGAGCGGCGGTGGCGGCGCCAATGCCATTAGTAACATTGATTCGGCTAATCAAAATATTGTCATGAATAATTTGATGAAGCGTTAAAATCACATCTCTCTAATTGATAACCCATATTCCCACAGCACATTTTCCAGTTATCAATCTATAAACAAAATAGACCCAATGACCTTCCCCACAAAAAGTGAAATATTTTACAATCAAGAAAAAGTACTTACGTCATCAAAATAAATTGAGAACCTAATTTCTCTCTTTGATTCTAAAATAAACTAAATATAACTCATCTAACTATACTTTCTTCCTACACCAATGACGTATTGGCAGTTATTTATGATTTTTTTCTCGCCGCATGTTATGGGTATGTTATCAGATTTAACGCACTCAATTTTTTTTACTAGCTTTGCTTTAGGTACGTATTTACAGTTGAAATAAATAACCGGAAGGAAATCGCGTTTGCTATGTTGTTTTGATCGCTGAGAAATAAATATAAACCTTTCTTAAAACAAAAAGAGGCGAGATAAGGATAACTACGGCACATAGAGAGTCTTAGTTTTCGATACGGAATTTTTTAATGCATGATAAACGCTTGAATATGTTCTTCAGATCATCAAGCTTGAGACATACGATCGATTTTATCCTTTTATAGCTCTTAGTTAGTGACTAAACACTTTTTAAAATTAATTGGAAGTTTACTGCTGGAACTAAGCAATTCATTTTTCATGCGTAAATAGTTTACGATAATAGATTTCTTTTGATTCTCGCAATAAGAATTGCAATTATATTCCTGTTATATACAAACAACTTGATGACTTCAGGAATTGACGGGAAAATTGTGATGTACGCTGACGATACGATAGTGATTCACTCAGGTAAAAATGAAGCTGATTTAGAACAAAAGATAAACACCGACTTAGACAAATATTCCCAATGGCTCATAAGGGGAACAAATTGACATTGAATACGGACAAAACCAAATACATTATCTTTAAACAAAAACAATAAAACTGATATTGAACCACTGATAAAAATAAAGAATAAAACCCTTCAAAAGGTTGAACACATGAAGTACTTAGAACTTACAATCGATGAAAAACTAACGTAGACACTGCATATAAATAGCATGAGGAGAAAAATAGCAGCTATCGTTGGTCTGCTCCATCGTTTCAGCTATTTCTCAGTTAAAAATAAAATACAAATTAAAAATGCATACATACTTTCAAGAATTACATACGGGATCATAATTTGGAGCCGGACTACGAAAAATAACCTCATGAGCATGTCACGGCTATTAAAAAAAGCATACAAGACCTTATACAACTTCCAAAGAATAACCACTACATCTGAAGTATATAAAACAGCACAAGAACTTAACGTAGACGGACTGATTTACATGGAAAAAAGAAAATTCTTTTTTAAAAATTTACACCATGAAGAAATACGCATATACCGAAGATACCGAGGCAAGGAGAAGACCCAGTCTTTGTTTTTAAATACGATTAGAGTAACAAGCAAGGATTTCGCTTGGTTCGTAAGAATTTTTAAATATTTACACTTTGAAGAAATGAAAACAATGAAGCTAGATATAAATGGGGGGGAAACGACTACATTATGAGAAACGCAAATGATATTTTAATAAAACTTGCTAGGACAGAGCGCCTGAGGATGGACCCGATTAATGCCGCATCAAATTTTTACAATGAGCTACCTCACACAATGAGAGAGAGAGTTTAAAACCATGCTACGTAAACATTTACTGAAAACTCAATTCAATAATTAAGAAAGCTAAGATTTATTCTACAAATGTGAAACAAAATTGTTGAAATACTGGTACTATCCGTTATACCGATGTACATCGTCTGGGAAGTATTAATTAAATGAACAAGCATTCAGGAAATACATTGCACACGGACAGTGCAAGCATTGAGTGGTGAAGTGAGAGATTTTCGGAGAAAGCGGATAAAAATCCGACATGCCGAGAAGCAGGAGCAAATCGGTATATTTTGAAGATTTCCAACGACGAAAAAAGCTACAAGTGTTTCCAATTAAAGCTATAAGTGTGATAGTCGCCTCTACCACCACCAACTCTACTATTATAGCTACCACTAAGGAGGAGCACCATCCTTAGCTCCAGGTTCCTGGTTCGGTTGCCCGATTGGTCTATACTTATCACACACGGGCAGTTGACTTCCATAAATTATATTTAAGTAACTTAACAACATTAACCAATCAATTGCACCGACCAAAAACTTTTTTTGGGAGGCTGAAAGCATCTGCCATTTAAATAAATGAATTTAGCTTTTTGCCTACTTGAGTACATAAAAAAATTGATTTAGCTATTATAGCAGAGTCCTGGTTGAGCGCAAATTACTCTCTGAACGATATCAATTACAAAATTTCTCGTAGTGACAAAATCGAGAATAAAGGAGATGGTGTTGCTAATGCAATGAAACGGGAACTTCGGCATAATATTTGTGAACCTTTAAACACATGCATTCTTGAATCATGTCGCCTTGAAGAAAAGCTTTTCTGACTTGGTTGACCGTCTGGACGGCATTTATTTGAGCGTTTCCATAACGACACTTTTTTTTTCAAAAGTTTACTCATTTTTTGACATATCGTGGAAATTGCGCAAAGAATTCAAAATAAATCATAAATTTATGGTCATATTCTTGCATCCTCAATATAAATAGAACAGAAATTGCTAGCTGAATTTTCAATGAAATTTCCAGATAGCAAATAAATAATAATTATTGTCGTTAGACTCTTTCGAACCACCTTCTCATTGCGATTGTTCGCTACTCATTTTGACCGATACAAGAATTACTCAAAGGTAATGTATTCCTACCCGCGGAGCATAGTAACTTATCATTCATCACGCGAAGCTAACTGATATTCAAACAACTTCATCGCAGCTCGTCAAGTTGACCAAAGATTGGAAATTTGAAATAATACTATACGTACATGCAAGTTGATTATAGAAAGATTCAGTAGGAAGATAACTAAACATCGCTAGTAATAGGTAAGATATCTTTAGATAGTAACCACGTCAACACTGGATGCAACAGGGACTCAGAAGTCACAAACCAATCAATTATTTGGTCAGGAATCACGCGCAGCATACTATTAATGACATCCACACTGGGCCCATGAGTCCATAGTAGAAGAATTGGTTAAAATTAATAGGAATACAATCCTTTATCGTATTATTACATCGAACCGTCATGAATTATGGAAATATGCTGCTAGTTTGCTTTTTTCCAGCGCATCGCATTTATTCATATCAAGTAAATGACACTATAACAGTTTCTGCGCGTGCTGCGTGACTTTATCTGAGATGTTCCCACTTTACCTCAACTTTGATTAATTGTGGAATAATTAAGAAGCCAGCAAATTGTTTTTTTTGTTTGTTAGCAACAAACAGGACAGTATACAGGACCGCCAAACTCACCATAAGTGCAAAAAAGAGCCATCCAGGAATGATAGATCACGGTGAAATCACTTGTGGCCAAAGTTGACAGTTCAACAAACTCCGGAAAACTTAAACGAAAAAAAAGTTGGCTCAAATGTGATAAATTGGGATAGTCTACGCCACTCGCCTTCTAAATGTGGTGGAAGTCGTGAATCAATATTCTTTTTGTTTTATGTAGCTGCTTTTGTGTGGCTAACAATGACTGCGGATTTGGTGGAAGTTGTCATCGTGAAAAAGAAATCACTACATCCAAAGGATTAAACCGGCTGACCGACCACGTCATCCAGAATTTGTGAGAATGATATCTGTTCAGAAACTGCTAACTACCTTCGAGAATCAGTTTGATAGTTGGTAGTCTGCAGATCGTTTTGGCGTGGCAGTACTTGGAAAAAGAATTAACAACAGAAGCAGCTGCAGCGAGAAATGTTGCAAGAGCATAAAATAACGGATTTGTTTTGATTTTTTTCGGTGTTTTGGTCAACGGGCATCAAAAGGGCTGAAAATCCGTAAATGAGATTCGAATCCAAAGAAAGAGAAAGGTAATCAAGATATTACGCGCCGAACTGAGTTGGCCTGCTAGCAGCCAACGCAGCTCTTGCTTGATGGAACCCGAATCCGAATTTGTTTATCCGACTGAATGATTTGTTGCCTCGTCCCCAGGACTGAACGCCTGTGAGATGAATGGGACAAGAGTCCCAGCGATTTTGAATTTCGTGGCGACGTCACTCGCAAACGCATCATTGCATTACATTGGCACCTAACGTGGGGCCTGAATGATGAATGCGTCAGTTTTAGCGGTATATTCACTCGTTTAGTTACATTCTCTTAGCAACAAATGATTCTTGTATTCGCGAAAAGTTCGGCTTTCCGTGTAGCTCATCTAGCAATAGTTGATTCAAAATTTGATCATCTAATTCCCTCTCCAACTCTCTATTAATTCGTCACACAAATATGATGACGCTTACGTGGAGGTTCCTGTAGCGTGAGCTTACCCTTTATATTAACTCTAACTGTAAGATAGCAGTTAAGTTATTTCCTTAGTATAAGCATTGTATAACGAGGGTTTTACCTTTTCCTCTAACTTAAGCGATTACAAATTAAAGCAAACAAGTGTAATACACCAATACCAATTTCAATAAAAATGCAAGAGCTACGGCTCGCTCCACTTACTTTAAGAAATTCAAAGTGTAAAATACCAAAACTTGGCTAAAAAAATGATTTATGAGAATGGCAATTTGAAAACTATTGCCAACAAAGTTACTTTGTGTAGCCACATATCTATAATTGAAATATCTTTTATTTACAGATTATAATACTTGGCTTATGCTTCGCTATTTCTACATTTGGTTTGGTGCTGTCTAAGCCTACTAGCCAAAATTCTAGCAAACACCTTCTTCATAAACGAGACTTATTTGTTTCAACTGGATGGGGTGGCGCAGGTCTACCATTTTCAACTTTTTACATCACAGGCAAACAAATGAAGGAGATCCAAAGCGAGGCGAACAATGAAAACAAGAAAAGCAACCACGACCAAAATCCAGAGATAATATCACTTGTTCAATGTGAAGATTGCGCCAAAGAAGTCACATCATCGCAGGAAAAGCAAAAGACTTATACACAAACTGTGCCACAGCTGTTTTCATCGAACGGATGGGGACCATTAGGATAAAATCTCTTTTACTTGTAATAATGATCTCATTTATGAATGTTTTGCTTGTTGTTTTGTTTTATTTTGTCTTGAATTGTTCTAATTTATTGACACCAATACGAATTTTAAGCGTTTTTGTTTAGGATGATAAGAAAGTAAACAACATTCCAAGTAGTCTTTATAAAAATTTTAGTATCATGATTTGTTTAATCCAGATTCCAAAAATCGTTGAGATCGGTGAATGAACTATGTCTTCAGTTGGCTTCAATAAAGTGAGGATTCTATTCATTGAAGATAGTAATGAATAATTGCTTTTAATTCCTGGCAACAAGATCTACCACATTATTATCTTCTATTGATTTTTATTCTATTATTTTACGTCTTGAGCTGTTATGCTTACAAGAACTCTTATTAGCCGTACATTACAATGATTTATTGATAACAATTTTTTATTTTTACTTGAACTTCCTGCGAATAGAAACAATTTTTATTTGTTTACACGTAAATTATCAAGGCTAACTATTTTTCGCTTTTGTTTTTATTAATGCCTGTAAATTAGATGAAAATTAAAGATTTTGAGTTATGAAATGCGGGGTTTCTTTTCAACATTTAATGTTTGGGTTCCGATTGGCACATTTAATGTGTAAGTGTACTACGAAAATGCATCAGGTAAAAGTTTGATTAAAACTGCGCCGAGCAAATCACGAAAAATGGTTCGATTAAAAAAGATATAGGAATTAAACAGGAATATTTCAGGCGTTTAAAAGACGTTAAATAGAGCGACATCAAAAAAATCATGCTGAGGAGAATTTCTAATCTATTTCTACTCTAACAATATGTTATAAAATCAATTAAAAAGCACACTGCACCTCGCTATGTCTTTTAACCGGGACAGAAATTACGTGAATCGAGTTGGGACACTATTTGATATCCTTTATACTCATCGTACCTTCCACCATTATAAACTAAAACAAACCGAGTTTGATAGCTATAGGCCACTTTTGTTTCAACGTTGGGAGGTGGAAATTTTCAAAAGATACCGATCAGCTCCTGCTTCTCGGTATGTCGGATTTCTACCGACTGAAACCACCTCCGTTTCCTTCAATCACTCTCTCCATCAAAATTTAGTAATTCTCTATATTTAAAATTTTAGGACATAGTACTTCCCAGACGATAAGAATCGGTATAAGGGATTGTACCAAATCTGTAAATTTTAGTATCCTTTTAGTAAGATTAATAGTTCAGACTATATGTTTATGAATTATTTCCTGTTGATTATATGTTTGGTTTTGAGTTTAGTGAAGCTGATTTTTTAATAATTTGATTCGTTATTGATGAAGAATTGATTGAAGATTGAACATTTGCACTGTAAATCGAAGTGTATGAAATAGTTATGGTGAGTATATTTCAAATTAATTGTTGCTCAGTACATTTTTGCCATACGGCCTTTGTATTTATTTGAAAGGAAGTGTTGCGACCATGATAAGATTTAAAGAAGAATGATTTTGCACTATATTTTTGCTGATTTTAGTTTCTTTTAAATAGTTAACGAGCCTACGAAATGATCGGTTGGAACAAGCCATTAAGATATTAATAAAACATTATGAATTATTTTAACAATACTTTCGACATTCTTTTTAACTATTTGATGAATATCTACAACAACATACTAACATATGGATAAAAGCAATCTAGCTCGTTTCAACTTTTCAACTTGCTGTAAATTAACACATTCAATACTGACCAAAAAATTAGAATCTTCCCCAGCGCACGCATCACAATTTTTTTCTGTTAGTAATGATTTTTATCACATCGTGGATATAGAAGAAAAACCTGCTAACTCCAGATTTGGCTATGATGTTTATGGAGTTCTACAGGCAGGTACCTGGTGTTATTCCCCAAAAAACTGATAGATAAGGTCATATCCATTAATTGCAGAAAAGTAAATTTTTTGAATGGAAATTGAAAATTGGAACCTATTTGTCTGGAAACTTAACTGCATAAGAGCTAACGAATTTTTTCCATGCCCACTATATGTCCAATAAGGATATGCTGCAAATTTATAAAAAAAAGCTGTCTTTCAAAAGTAATAGATTCCTGAGAAGACGCTTATTTTAAAATGGCAAAATCACAATCGTTAGAAGTAGGTAGAAAGGAATTTGATTCTGAAATCCAATGCGCCAGCTGCCAGATGCCTTTGTGTGGTTCCTGAACATGACATGCGCACAGAACGTGTTAAATTGAAACAGCCGCATCGATAAATATATCACTAAAATGTCCAAATCAAGGCAGAAAAAAACGTTTAAAATGACTTTTTGACACAATCGTACTGAAAGGCCATTGCTTCCAGATATTTAGTTCGTAATTTAAGCTTCTGATTATAAATGTTAACCTTCCTAATCTTTTATTAATGATTACAATATCAAAATATATATTTTTAAACAACAATTTATTGTAGTTCAGTAGCCTACAAGGTTATATTTGCGTGTATGGCAATATTAATTAATTTTAATTATCGGAAAAATGCACGTGGCTGATTTGAAGTTCAATGAGCAATGAAGTTGGTTAACAATTTTTTACCTAAATAGAATTTTTCTGGGATGCATATTTTGATTAATTCTATATTATTGACAAAAAGTAAAGAATTTATGAAGTTTGGGGGATCGAACTTTGAAAATCACAGATTTTATCGAAAGCTCTAATTGCGAATAAAATAGATGTATATGTTGCCATTCTGGAGGAATCTCTGAGGTTATCAGGTTGCATGTGAAATATATGACGTAAATTAGATACTTTAACTGCATAATGCAAGGAATTTCGTTTGCGATCTCCCTCATCATCTTCATTTAGAGCTGTGAGTCAAAAACTTAAATTAATAAAGAAGGCTGCAGCTAGGTAGTAAATAATATGTAGTTAAAAATTAACTTTTTAGATTGTCATCAACCTTAATTCGCAACACACTTGCTTTCATATGAA
Source organism: Oxycera nigricornis (assembly GCA_963942545.1). Classification (NCBI taxonomy): domain Eukaryota; kingdom Metazoa; phylum Arthropoda; class Insecta; order Diptera; family Stratiomyidae; genus Oxycera; species Oxycera nigricornis. The sequence goes on from OZ012661.1 coordinate 79,690,516, forward strand.
AATAACCATTCCGAGAATTGGTACAAAGGTGATGGTAAACGGAAATTACATCAAGCACTCACCATAAATGATGCAAGTAAAACATGAAAAAAGATTTGCTATTAAAAACATATGAATATGTCTTAGGAAAAAGAATACTTGATTTGGGGGAAACAGTGTCTGCTGTCTTGCGTTCCACAGATTAAAACCAGTGCCAGCAGCAAAATACAATGTTAAACAAATGCAATAAAAAAATAGGGTACATCCAATACTACCACCTATTCATTTAAACCACAAGGCTTTTATACGGTACTACCAAACGTATCCTCAATTAAATTTAAGGCATCATTACTAAATCTGACCAACTACTTCTGAGAAATTTAGTGCTTATTTACTATTATGAGCGGAATATAGCTTCAACAGTTTGAGATCGAGCCGGACAGTCGTCCGTCAGTCCCGCATTCATTGGAAAGGAATTTTAAGTGTTTTTCTTTTCTTTTTCATCGCATAAGCTACGCAATCGATCAATGTTTGTACTTAGTAGACAACGAAAGCAATTCGTTGTTTAGTATTACAAATTGCAGGGAAAGATTTCAGGCAGGAATAATTGGAGGCGGCGTATATAGAATATGAAGGCTCGATTTGGTCTTGTTAACAATTGAAGATGATGGCGAACATCAATGATGCAATGATGCGACAATAAGTTCTCTTTCATCTGGAGTTATATGTGTTTTTAGATTCACAACTTCAAAAGTCACTTCAATTTCCGAACGAGTTACTCCACAGCAAAATTTATCGAAGTAGCACAGTGTAGTGTATTCCTAGTTCCAAACCTGGAACTAGCCTATACACAACAAAGCTTCCCAGAAGCTCCCAAAAATAATGTCCCACAGCTCATTCTCAATTATCTTTTAGCAAAGATCTCAACCTCCATGCTAACTACATCGGTATGGTAGTTTAAAAATTCCCTTTCTCATAACCGTGTGAAACTCTAGAGGATCACTGAACCTAGAGTAAACAAAAACATAATTGGGACAATGCAAAGTGCATTGGTGTAAGCAATATTGCAAGTAAACGAATTCCGTGAGAATTAATTTGAATCGCGATCGATTGGTTAGGGTACATAGATTTAAGACTAGAGTAGGGATTTTTATATGATAAGCAATTTTAATGTACATAACAGTAAGCGAAATTTTAGAATAAAAGAACTGACTGAGCTGAGACTCGGAAGATTAGTGATCTCCTAATACAACAAGTTGGTTGTCATTTAATAAACGTTGCCTTCTTTCCGGCAACTCGACTGCCTATACAATTTGGCAGACAGCAAATTGCCTGATACATTGGCAAATTCATTTTTAGAAATATCGGCTGCCTGTCTATTCAGACTGCGCCAAATATGTGGCAACCCAAGGGATGCCTGTAGGTGAAACAAATTTTTTTTTATTTCTCTCTGTTGACAAGATCGTATCCTTAGAGGAGTGAAGACCATCACCTTAGAAGAGTATCAACTTAAAAGACAACGTGAGTCTTCACTTAGACAACGCGTATCATTACATGGCGATGCTATATCTTCACTTCGCGATCCAGATATATTACAACAGAATGTAGTCAACAAAAAGAGTACTGTATCAATATTACGCTGGAATCGCTTTCATTTCAGTAGTGGTAAACATACAAATCCTTTTATTTACAGCGGATTATTAACTTCTTGTCGAACTCTACAATACAGATCATGGAAAAATTAGTATCCAGTCATCGCAGACGTTCTGCAAGGATCCGTGATAGGCCCCCTCAATTATGTGAGGGTAACACTCGATGCCAGATTAAATTTCAAACCGCATCCGGCAAAAAATCAGCTAAAGGAAGTGCTGCCTTAGAAAAAATAGTGCCGAATATAGGACAACTCGTAACAGCAGCAGATTTTCATATCGAGAGTGTCAAGCGCCAGGAGGACTATCAGCTGGCTGTATCGACTCAGCACCTTGGAAGTTTGCTGCGAATACCGAACACTATCATACGAAGTAGTATGTATTATTGCAAAATACAAGAGTATTGAATCATCATCAACGATAAAATGGATCAACTTCATGCTCAAAAATCGTATGGCCACAGCAAGAAGGGAATTGCGAAACATAGCAATGACTACCATCAGATGTCCCCAATCCGATCAATAGTTATTAATGAACTGCTTAATCCGCAAGTGACCTCACTATCAAAAAAAGGGCCAAATATATCTCAACTTAAGCCAAACTTAGCCAAAGGTTGAATAAAGTAGTTACAAATAATTCGAAGATTACCTTGTGTAAGAATCGCAGATTTAATGAAAGCCATCGTAGGACCATCCTGCAATTATCTTTCAAGCGGAAACATACCCCATAAATATTTGCATCCAAGAGTGTATCAGCAGAAGCAAAAAGGGAAAGAAGAAATGAAGAACCTGATCGACTTGCAAAAATGAAAGCCAATTATAGGCTTTGAACCATTTTCTGACATAACTTCGGGTCATTGTGCCTCTGACTAAAAGTCCACTAGACAATTCAAGCTTTCACGGAAAATCACGATTATTAACGGGCTTTCTTAAAGGCCCCTGCCCACTGAAAATTCATCTTAAAAATATGCAGACTCCGCCAAATCAAAATGAAGACAACATGGCACACCTAGGCAAAGGCTATTTCAGTGCAAAAGAAGTGGCAATTTCAACCCCATGAGACATCTTGAGATTCTTCAAGCTTCTCAACCTTTAATAGTAAGAAACGAAGCATGATAGATATATTTAAGTTGCATTCCTCATTACATTAAAACCACGCCACATCATCCAAAGAAAAAGTAAGCCCAATAATGGATACCAGTTTTAACCTGAGTGTATTAGCTCAATTTTATTTACTGGTCAAAATGAAGCCCTCCAGAAACCTTCATTGATCTTTGACACAGGATCTCTGTCGATTTGCCACAGCACGACGATTCATAAAAATTCAGAAGATCCTCGAATAATTTTACGTGTTCCTAGCTGTACTTATTCCACTACGCGCGATGTAGGTGCTGAATGATACAGAAATGTTCCGTGTGTGTTAACCCGGAGGCCTACACAGGATAGTTTGACTACACAGTTCTCCGTGGATATGGTTTGTTATAATGTGACAAACACCATCCTTTCGTACACGGTTGGAAAATACTAGTATACACTGAGTGCAGATCACACCTCCGCTGCTGTTTAGATTACAGCACCTGGTTGATTGTGCGCAACTTTATGCCAAAATTCCCAAACTTCGCATGAAGTCCCCACACTCGGAAGTATGAAGAATTCAAGGTGGAATCAGGAGAGCTCTAGCCGCATATGGACAGAACCAGATCCACCACGTCGCACCCTACAAAAGGATATCACTGCATCTGAAGGAACATCTGTTTTTCCTAAGATACCTGATAAGCTCTAAATTTCTGGCATGATGGGAATATCGGCCACTCCACCATATTACGGAGGGATGGACCAACGCCTGAGAAAGTAGACCTCACTCCTCCGATTCCCTACTTCCACCACAGTTTCAAGTCCGTCGTCCCTAGCAGAGATGACTGGATCATGGAATGGAATAGGATGCAGGAATCGGTCGACATCTACAGTGATGAATCAAAGATGAATGGAAAAGTTGGCTGTGGCGCTTTCTCCGAACAGCTAGGTCTGAGGCTATTCTTCCGGCTACCAGACCACTACAGTGTTTTTCAGGCAGAGGTCATCGCAATACATAAGGCAGTGGACTGGCTGAGAAATCAGAAAATTTCCATACGAAATCTCAACATTTTCTCTGACAGTCACGCTGTTATCCAATCATTATCCAACGTGTACACTTCATCCAAAATTGTAATGGAATGTTGCACACAACTGAACGCGATGTCGCTTCACTGTGAAGTGATTCTTTGCTGGGGGCCGGATCATAGTGATATACCTGGGAACTGCGAAGCTGATGCCCTAGCTCCCACTGAGCTCCAGGATTATACACTCACACCCCAAGTCGGCCAACCTCTAGCTTCTATAAAGCTAGTATTTAAGCAGCATTACATCAAGGCTGCAAATAGAGCCTGGTTGTTGGAAGAAACCTGCAGGACAACCAGGCAAACTTGGCACACACTAAGCTCAAAGCGGCTCCTCAACAAGAGCCGTGAAACATTAAGTTTCATCGTATCCGTACTAACGGGGCATTGTCTCATTGGCAGATACGCCGAAAGGCTGGGTGCCCCTTTCCACGATTTCTGCCGCAATTGCAGATCGGAGGAGGAGGAAACGATTCAACACTTTCTGTGTGAATGCCCAGCACTATCCAGGAAACGCATGCAAACTTTAGGCGCACCTTTCCTTGACAGCCTCACGGAAGTAGCCAGTTTAAATATAAGCTGCATAGCCGGCTTAATACGAGAATATAAATGGTTCTCGTCACCCCAACGTTTTAGTACCGCATCCTATTTCAATTTGGTATCACAATGGGCCTATCTTGGGCTAAGTGAGCCGCTCTTGACAAAGGGGGCTGCCACTACAACCAACCAACCAAGATACCTGATTGACCACTGGTAGGGCTTCGTGAAGTTGAACTCCTCTCAAGTCCACTTTGGTTGTGTCCGACTGCACACACTGGACCGATCAAGATCCTCGGGTACGCGAGGACGGCACTCCCCAAAGGCTTCCCTGAAATCGTCACCTGACCTTGGCTAGTGATGATGCAGCTGAATCGTACAATACTGACACCTGAATTGCCTTGGCGATAGCAAGAAAAGTGGGACCTATTAACAAAGAGTCGTTGGGCGAACACACCCAGGATTGACTAATTATAAAATATAGGGAAGTCAGCTCCATATTCAGTTATCTCTCCGATTGCCATGGCAGATTCAAGCCTGATACATCGAAGCGTGCTGCCGAAATAAGCCAAGAAATTGCTCGAGGTTCAGCCAGAAGAGAGATACTTGGTGGGAGATGTAAGGATCCGACGTAAGTGCGGCAAATTTAATCTGTAAATGTTTCAGACATGGACAGGGAAAGTATAGATTCCTATACCATGGAAATGAAAATAAAGCTTAATGCAACCGAGAAGTCAAGGAAAAGCTAAACACGAAGTTCTTTCAGCGATAATAGGGGCGGATGTTGCTTTAGTGCAATTAAAATTCCGCACTATAACCTTACGTGATGCCTTAGCTGGTATTGTTGTGAGGTTATACCTTTCAAATGTTTCTATCTCCAAAAAGACCTTGCAGGCGGCACTGTATCAAATATAATAATATAACACTTTTTCAATATCCCAATCAACCTAAAATACGCTAAACTACCATGCCGTATTCTACCACTTACCGTCCATTTCCTTCATAGCACGAATAAAGTCTTGCGGTTCGCCAAAACTAACAAATCCAAATCCCTTACTTTTTCCAGTACGCTTATCGCGTATGACTTTGGCACGTTGAAACGATGGATACTTATTGAAGGTTCTCGTCAACACTTCGTCGTTCACATCATTACCCAAATCGCCACAAAATATCCGAAAATCGTCATCAGGCCAATCGGCTAACGATTGATCTTCCCACAGCTGACCGCCCGCGATTCTTATTGTTTTTTTGTCCTTCTTTCGTCGTTCTGTCGTTTGAAATGACTGCAAAGCTGATGAAGCTTTTGCAGCACGGATTGCTTCTTCTGCAATGGGATTAGGTCCAGATTTTTCGGCTTTCAGTTTCTTTAGTTTTTGAGTTACATCAAATTGAATGGCTGATATGTCAATTTGCGAATGCGAATGATGCGACATAGGAACATCCAGAGGACGACTTATGTACAATTTCGGTGCACTGCTTAACACCACGGGCGTTGGTTCCGATGAGTATGGTTTTTCATGTGAATCATTTGCCGTCGATGGAACGAATGTAGGAATAAACGCAGGTGGTGGCATCGGTGGCGGGGGAACGCTGAGCGGTTGTTGATTGAGTTTTTGTTGCACCTGACTGTATGTATTGGCAGCTATCACAGGACGAACTTGTGATGGAACAAATAATGTTGTTGATGACGATTGGTTTGATGTCGAGATTTCCGCTTCAAAGCTAAAAAAATATTAGGTATGATTATAACGATATATCAGTATACGAACAATATGTATAAGTTTTTTTCGGAATATAATAGAGGAAAATAAATGGAAGATGAACAGGAAAAAATACAGCCACAGATTAGGGTTTGGACAAATGATTATCAACAACATAGAAAGGCAAGGAAGAGGAAAGATAAATGAACTAAACAGTAGAGTTATGAAATGGAGGAAGCAAGTTCAATATGAAAGAGTAAAATAAGATTATTAGATTCTACGGTGTTTACAACAACACGCATATTTAAAGAAAGGAATTCGAGCCAAAATATTGGGTAGATGCAGTTGATTCCGATTCTGCAGTTGGTGTCTGATTCGGTAACAAAATATTTTTTCTTCAGTTTTGAGGAACAGAACGTTTCAAGCAGTATGTAAGCACCAGATGGTTATTTTCTGAAAGTTCCAAATTCTATGCAATTTAAGCCAGCAAGCAAAGACATTCGGATTGCATTGTCAGTTGAGAGAGGATAGAGATCCTACATCAAAAAGATTGTGCTTAAAATACTTTTTTTGATAGTCTTGGTTGTTCTTTAAAATTCCACTCGCTTCTCTATGACTTCATCTTCCGCTCCACCCTCTACCATAACCGTACCACGGTGACTGATCTTCTCTGGCCGACCGTGTTTGTACTGTTACCCCCCTTGGCTTGATTCCAACATCAGTTCTCGTTCAAGGCGTGTTAGTTTATGTGAAGCACTTTCTTCTTTCTTCCATTCTACCTCTGCCATTCCTCAGGACTCAGCGGTCTATACTAAGCCCTCTTCTGTTCTTACTCTACATAAATGACCTTCCTTCTGTCATAGCGTCTCTGTGTCTTCTATATGCTGATAACTGATAATTAAAATTGACAGAGTCACTCGCTCGGAAGAGGTTGTATTACTGTCCAAAGGGATCTGGACGCGATCGTTTCCTGGAGTCAAACTAATTTTCTCTCCCTTAATGTCCAGAAATATCATAAAATATCCTTCTCCTGAAAGCCCAGTCCAATTGATCATATTTACACGTGACATGATCCTTCATTTGGGGCTGTTTTCCAAATAAAAGATCCGGTAGTGATTTTCGTCCTGAAACTTAAATTTGAGCCTCAGCAGCACGCGCCTCTCGTGTCTCCGGGTTCGTATTAAGGCACTCTCATATCTTTACTGACATATCTACCTGTCAACCTACACACTAGATACACTAGCCCAGTTAGACACATCCTTGAATATTGCACTTAAGACGGGAAATCATATTAGAAGGCCTATTTTTACACCATTTCGTGATTTTTTTGAAGGGAAACAAATGGCTATTTAATTCATATTGTAAACCACATCTCATAATTTTTTCAAGTGATTATCATCAAAATTCGCAAAGTTAGAAGCTGTTCTTCATGGAGATTCGTAGTCCGAGTCTCTAGTTGCCGTGCATATTGGTGTCCAAAATTTTAATGTGAAAGCAATTCAAGCAAATTTTTTATACATTATATCTATATGTATGATTTCTCGATGAACCAGATTTTGAGTGAACATTTTTAAAATTGAAAATTTGTGCCGCGTGTGAAAAAAAATTGAAATTATTTTCGTGCTTTTGTCATAAAAAACACTCTCTTTTATCCCATTTTTGGTTTTTGAAGATCGGTCGAACATTGGCTGAGATACAATGCACACAAGCCTGAAAAACGCGTTTCGAGAGAAATGCGAGAAAGACGCATTTAAAAACAAATTACCAAAAACTGAGTATTACTCCTACATACACAGGGATACCAAAAAAATGCATCTTCTTGTTTGTAATACCTGCCCCAATACATACAAAGTAAGATATTAGGTTGATGCAAAAATAATCTCGGTTTTTCTATTGTTTATTTTTATGTATGAATTTTGAATATTTTTTTTTATTAAATATAATCATGTTATATGTTGTTTTAAAGCGCGTTTTTCGCTCTATCTATTCGTTTTATTGGTTTTGTTTTAAAATAATGCAGCCACTTTTTTCAGGACTTCAAATATAACATGGATAAGAAGCAAATTCACACGATTTTCTTGTTCAAATTCGAATTAGGCCGAAAAGCTGCCGAGACAGCTCCCGATATCAACGATGCGTTTGGCCCAAGAACCACTAATGAGCGTATGGCACAATGGTGATTCCAAAAATTCCGCAGTGGTGACGAGAGCCTTGAAGATGAAGAGGATCGCGGCCGCCCGTCTGAGGTTGATAATGATCAATGGAGAGCCTTAATCGAAGCCGATCCTCGCAAAACCACACGAGAAGTTGCCAAAGAGCTCAACGTCAACCAATCAACAGTCGTTCGCCATTTGAAGCAATTAGGGAAGTCAAAAAAGCTCGATAAAAAATCGTCGTTTTGAGGTGTCTTTGCCGACCGGATTGTAACGTACGACGGAAAGTGGATCCTCTATGATAACCGGCGACGTTCTGCGAAGTGGTTGAACCTCGACGAAGCTCCACAGCATTTCCCCAAGCTGAAAGTGCACCAAAAGAAGGTTATGGTGACTGTTTGGTGGTCTGCAATTCGTTCTCATCCATCACAGCTTCCTGAACCCGGGTGAAACGATTACATCGGAGAAGTACTACCAACAAATCGACGAAATGCACCAGAAACTTCGATGTATGTGCCCTAGATTGGTGAACATGAAGGGACCAATTCTGCTGCATGACAATGCTCGATCGCATGTTTCAATGATGACACGACAGAAGTTGTATGAGCTGAGCTTTGAAACTCCCGACCATACACCATACTCGTCGGACCTTTCGCCCACTACCCACTACCACTTTTTCAAGCACCTCGACAACTTCCTTAACGAGAAATGCTTCAAAAACCAAGACGATGCCAAAAACGCCTTCGACGACTTCATCGCCTCCAGAAATACGGATTTCTACGCTGCAGGCATAAATAAACTTGCTTCTCGTTGGCAAAAGTGTATGAATTCTAAGGGTTTAATTCGAGTTTTTTGACCCGTTTAATGTGATTTTCCCCCTTAAGTATGGTCACCATACTATCAACATTTAGACTCTATGGTTGAAATTGCACAGCACAAATTCACCCGTTTCCTTATCTTTAATTTTAAAATTACATACATGCGATATGCTGAACGACTTTCCTTGTTTCAACTTCCTACTTTGAAATTTTGCAGACTCCTCTTAAGGGGTTACATAGGTCTTGAAGGAAAAACAAAACCAACTTTTTCAAAAAATTGTATTTTAAAAACCAAAAATCTATTTTATTTAAAATTTACACACATAAAAAAATTCAGCTAAAAACATTGAAAATTGTCAATTTTCCTGCAGATTTCCTCGGCGAACTTTTTTTGCGGTAGGCGGACTACTTCGGTGCAAGTTCATCTCAATTCAAAATTCTTATAGTTTATGCCTCTTGGCTCGTGCTTGAACGAAGGAATTGAAAAAAAAAATGAAATTTAAAGTTTTGAGATGAATTTGAATGAATTTTCGTCTATTTTTTAGCATTTTTCCGATTCTCATCGTTTTTAAAATATTTTTTTTCGTATAAAACAAAAACGAGTCGACCGAATGAAAGTACCTTCGTTTAAGCACGAGTAAATACTATAAAGAGGAACTGTGCAAAGTTTCAGCAAAATCGGTCGATTCGTTCTCGAGAAATCGTGCCTACCGCACGGAAAAACAAAGTTTCGAGAAAAACGCGTTTAAAGTTTTTTTCACCGCGATTTAATGAAGTTATTTTTTAGCGACTTACATTGAGTCGTCGATTCCAGGTCCAAACAGTAATTCGTTCGCCGCATTCGCGATGTTCAGAGCATCCTTTTGATGTTGTGATGTTTGATGAAAAGGAAAGGAGCTAATTTTACGCGGTAGAACCGCGCCGCATGCGTATAATACACTAGGTAAGACAGAGCGCACATACCGACCACGCGGTATTCAAATCTTTATAAATCCGGTAATGTTGTTCGAACTTACTTCAAATTTGATGTGAATACTCTTGAAGTACTATAGTTTCATATAAAATATAAAAAAATTCGATCGATTTTTTGAAAATACAAGACCCATGACCCTTAAATGAGTGTTTTCTGTTTCAGCTTGGTCCGTTTCCTCACTCACTTTTTAAACAGAATATAAAGCGCATCGTATTTAATTAGTCTTATTATGTTATGTATTTCATTTTTTGTCTTTTTTGACTATATTAGTCTGTAAGATGAAATGTAAATAAATAAATATGCACTGCTCACATAAATGAGTTGCTCGTTTAAGACGATCGTGTCACATATGCATCATTTTGCTATTTTGATTGGTTCAAGTAAAATGCTGCACATAAGCAACACAATAAAAATTCACTATATTTATTCATTCGATTTCACTAGCGCCAAAACAAATATATGATAGAAAAATATACCTGTTTGCCTACCGAATAATATTTTTCCTGATGGAAGATCAAAGTCTTGACGAAAATAACGGTGCCCTAAAAACCAACCACAACCATTGCAACGATAAGATGTAAGTCGAACAGATCACGGCGAATTAGCGACTGAAAAGACAATTTTATGTTAAAAGATTGTCACCAATGCGCCATCACACATCTCCGTTTAGCTTTAAGGGTATTCTGTAGAATTTTCTGCGTGTTTTTTTAAACTTTGGAAAATGGAAATCTTCAAAAGATACCGATCAGCTACTGTCTCTCTGCATGCCGGATTTCTACCGACTAAAACCACCTCCGTCTCCTTCAGATCACTCTCTCCATCAATTTTCAGTAATTCTTCGTCTTTATTTTTCAGTACATAGTACTTCCCAGACGACAAGAATCGATATAAGGGATGTTACCCAATTTGTGGAGTTTAGTAATAATAATTCAGGATATTTGTTTATAATTTTATTTCATACTGATCTCGTGTAAGCTTTGATTTTTGTGGAGCTAATTGTAATTTACTTCGAAAATTGGTTCTGCAGGAGGTTTTTTTAAATATAGTTTTAAAGGAATTTGGGTTCATTGTGTTTTTCACTTCATCCGGTAGTGCATTAAAAAAGTTAGCTGCTTTGTTGAAGGAGTCCCATTTTAGTCGTTCAGTTCTAGCAAATGCGATAGCTATATTACTGCTCATGCTGTAAGTGTTTTTTTCCGTAATTCTATCTAGTTTCACAGTGCAGTGGTTTCACTACGGTGTAGGTTCTTAAGTATGAATTTATTTCCTTCCATGGAAATCATGCCTTGCAAATTCAATTCTTGGGCTGTTTTGTAAAATTTGCTCGTTGGAGTTGACATATGGAGATTGAAAATGGTTTTATACGCCTTGATTACTAATCTGGAGATGATCATGAGGCTACCTTTAGAAGTTTGGCTCCATTTAAAGTGCCGTTTGGAAAGTATGTGCGCATATATAATTTTACATTTTTTCTGGAGTTGGTTTATACCAACGCTATTCCTGCTATATATTGGTGTCAGGATCGAGCCCTGCGGAACACCAATGCTAATTTGAGCAGTTTTGCTTTTGGCATCTCCAATTAGTGGTATTTTGAGATCTGTCCTCTGCGTATTAATTTACTTGATTTTGCAAACATACCAAATTCTTCGAGCCTGGCGACTAAAGTTCCATGTTTCCGTTTCATAAATGCATCAAAAAGGAGTAACAGATTAGCGGCTTATTATTTTATCCAAACTAACGCCACACAGTTCTCAGCACGCGACACTCCTTGACTTGAGTAGCGTTTCGCTTGCGTTGTATCATTTGCAACTATACTATTACCCCACAGTCCTCAGCAAAGTACAAAAGATATCTTGACTTGAATGAATTCAAAGCATTTCAAGTTTTGATTGTGGTTCACAGTTCAGTAACTAGTGTCACTTCTTGTACTAATTTGAAACCAAAAGCGCGTAAAATCTCATAATTTAGACTAGCACCAGGAATGATGAGTTGATCTTCATGTCTTGAATTTCAAGCAGGATTTGAGGATCGTAAGTTAACATTATTATCGTAATGTTCTTTTGCGAGGGAGACTGAGTACATTTGTAAATTTTCATGAATATTGGTTGTAAAAGTATACTATCTATCTATTTATGACAAGATTTGAACCACCTATACGCAAGGAGAAGCTTAGGTGCGCAAACTTATTTATAAGCTTCTTTAAAATTAACCTAATCCCATCTCTAGGCTCCAGAAAATTAAAAAAATATTCAAATATATTTACAATATCAATGCAAACAGTATTAAAAGCATAATCGGAAAGAATGATGCTAGAAATTAAGTTTCTGTATTCTATTTTGACTCAAATCTTCGTTACAGTCAGATACGATTTTAATCGTAGCGCATATATTTTTACAGTTTTTCTTAAACTGCAAGTTAGAAATTGAAAAACCGTAAGTGTTTTCTTTGCTTTAATAGTTTAATTCTTACCGAGACATTTCGTCTTCCATATTCTTCCTTTTCTCACCCATTTTTAAATGTATTTATCTACTTCCAAACACAAATCGTACGGCCACAATGACGTTAGTGACAATCGCGCCGAAAGGTAAATATGTCACATTTTTACCATAGAGTAAAAGTACTAGTGGCAAAAATTTGCATTTATTTCGAATAATCTATAAGGCGCCACCATTTGAATTTTTCCGGACTATTTATTCGCGTGGTAATATTTTCCTTTCAGGTACGAAAAAACTTTTAATTTTATTCGATACGCACACTTTTCACAAAATAGTACAACGTGTATTTTAGTAGCCTAAGACTTCTTCATCTGGCTTTATAATTCGAATAGCTTTTTTACAGCTTACATGATTGAAGCGTTAGTTTTGCCTTTTTTTTAATAACATTTGTGGTTGTAAGGGTAAACTTACAAATTTGTAATGTGTACGATTTTAGTAATTTCATTTAATTATAAAAATTACACATCCGATTTTTGAGATCTAATATAAGATTGACTTGCGTTTGAGTTGAAATTCGGCACAAACTTAAAGAAAATTCAAGAAATGAAACAGGAATTAGCGGAATTTATTTGTATTGCGAAAAATAAATACTCTTTAAAATTGCATTCACTATGAAACCATTGTAATGATCCACATACCCTTTTACAACATCTTTTGAAATAACAATTTATCTTATACTTTTCTATATGATTAAGATGCACCGTTTTCGGCTGCATCAGATGGAAAGTTCTTCACTAATGCATCAGCAAAAACTAAATCGTATTTCCACTGTTACAATGAAATCTTAGATAGTTTGTATACAACATAATAAATAGCAGATTTCGCAAGTAATAATGCAATGAAAATTTAATTCATGTTTTTTTTTTGAAAATAATGATCCCCACGATAAGTAACTCTCTTCTATCGTGTGCCTGAAGTGCGGTATTCCCTTCAGGAACGACGCATACGTTCAGGCACACAACGATGATATATGTTGGAATGCGGAAGGAAAGCATAATATGCCTCGGCCGGCAGAAGGAGGCATCAGAGTTCCCCCGAAAGTAATCCACCCACCATCATCTTCAAGTATCAGAGTTCCCCACCATCATCATCAAGTTCCGAATAGGCCATCAAGGACGTCGCGAATTGTTTGAAAATAATAATAAAAATTATCTACATATGTAGTAAAAAACAAATGCTTTAAGCTTAATTGCTACGTACTTGCGGCGAAACCCTTCAATTATATATACAGTAAAAGCTCCTTATTCACGCTTCCTTTATTCGCGGTTTCACTAATTCTTATACCGATTCTTATCGTCTGGGAAGTACTATGTCCTAAAATTTTAAAAACGGAGAATTACTAAATTTTGATGGAGAGAGTGATTGAAGGAAACGGAGGAAACATTTGACAACGGACAACATATGTACCAAATGCTATCGCCGCTGTATAAGTGGTATGGCTTTTTCTTTGATGTAAGCCGCCTTTACCGCGGTCGGTGTTTTTGAGAATGTAAACAAACAGAATGTTTAAGTAAAACAATGTTATTACTCAATGCATAAAGATGCTGTCACATATTAGCCGTTGGCCGTTCCGTCCTTTAGTAAGAACCGCTTTGTGTGTTTTATTGTCTCCTCTTTTTATTTGTTACTGCTGTCTTCCTAATTTATAATGTCGACTAAAAAAATGTGAAACTAAATCCGACGCGAAAAAAGTCAGTGCTACCGCTTAAAGTGAAAATAGAAATGCTTGTCCGTTTACGCCTTGGAGAATCGTTTGCATCCATATCACGCTCATTCAATGTCAACGGATCAACTGTACGATCGATAAAAAAATCCGAAGACAAAATAAGGTCATCTGTAGCTTCAACTTTACTGTCAGCGAAAATTATTCGTGATTCAGCAATAGAAAAAACGGAAGTGGGGTTGTCATTATGGATCAAGGACCGCAATCAAAAAAGGATGCCCCTGAGTGGTCCTATGGTCCGGGAGAAGGCAAAGCGTCTTTACGCACATTTTAAAAAACTTTGGTGGTGGTGAATGTACAGATGGAGGATTTCAAGTATCGGTTGCTTCAATAAATTTAAGGTACAAGAATCATTGCATACCGTTAAAATCGTTGAAGAAGCTGCATCTGCAGACACTGCTGCAGCAGAAAGATATCCAGAAGAATTTGTAAACCTAGTAGCTTATGGAAGATACAAACCTAAGCAAGTATTTAATGCAGACGAAACTGCACTGTTTTGAAAGAGAATGCCAAGCAAAAAATTCATTTCTAAAAGCGAAAAGTTTGCCCCTAGATTTATGGCAGTAAAGGATAGAATTACACCGCTGCTATGTTTTAATGCATCTGGAGATTATGTTATTAAACCACTGATGCTTTACAGATCGTTAAATTCTCGTGCTTTAAAAAATCAAAACAAGGACGACCTGCCAGTGTTTTGGCGTGCTTATGCGTGTGTGACAAGCGCTATTTTTGTGACTGGTTCCGGAATTGTTTTGTTTCTGAAGTTGTAACTTTTTAAAAAAAAAGGAATTTAGACTTTAAAGCATTTCTAGTTTTAGACAATGCACCTGGTCATTCTCGTGAACTTGAAACTATGCATCCAAATATAAAAGTGATATTTTTATCTCCCAACACGACGGCTTTACATCAATCTATGAACCAAGGAATAATCCAGGCCTTTAAGTTCTATTACATTAGACAAACCTTCAAAATCATACCGGATTGTGATCCTGATATGAATGTTATGCAATGCTGGAAGAAATTTGACATAGCAAAATGCATCGTAAACATAAAAGAATCATTGGAAGAACTGAAGCCATACACATTGAAATCATGCTGGAGAAAACTGTGGCCTGTTCTGACTGCGGAAAATGAATCTGTGGAAATTCAAACTTTAACTGCAAACATTGCCGAAATTGCGAATGGAATAGGACAAGATGGGTTCGAACAGATGGAATCAAGTGACATTCAGGAGTTGCTTGAATCGCAAGATGAAGATTTGAATGAAACCGACTTGGAAGAAATGTTAAATCCGCAGCCCATTGAAGAAGAGGCTTCAACAAGCACTGGAAACGCGACATTTAATTTGAAAATTTTTAGTGAAGATTTAAGAATGGCAAATGAGCTTTGTGATTTCTTTATCAAAATTGATCCGTCTATGGAACGAAGTTTTATTTTTAAGAGGCAAATTGCTAATGCCACTACTGAATATCAGTCTGAATTGAAGCAGCTTTTAAAAACTGCCCAGCAAGAAAAAATTATAAAGTTCTTTAAACCATTGCCTAAGCCTCACGATAATAATTAATCAATATGGTCAAAAACTTCAATTAAATTGATTTTGTTATATTTGTGTTTTTTATTTTGCCACCCAGGAACGTATCTCCTATAATCCCATATAAATTACCATTCCATATTCACGGTTCTGTATTCCCAGCATATTTACGGAACACCCCGCGAATAAACTTTTACTGTATCTATATATCCAATTCCCCTGCTCATTCCATAATAAGCTCGTTGAGCAGACAAGCAGGAGGGAAGGGACTTTCTTCTCATTCTGACATTCACGCCGCACGCAGTTCTGCTGGACGAAGCTTGTAAACAACCAAAATGGCTGACGACGGGAACCCGCTTGACGTCTTGGACGTCGTGAAAAATCTGGACGCAGTACCGAAGCTGTTTTACGAGAAGATCCTGTCGCATTGTCGCTCGACTCCGTCCCGTTTGGATCAAGCCAAGCAGCTGTTCGTCACGGCACTCGACAAGCAAATCGAGGATCTACTATCGAAGAAGTCGTACACCGAGATTTTCGACTGCTTCCAGGACGCCCAGAATCTTTATCCCGACGACGCGGATGTCCTCAACGCTCTAGGCGTTGCGCTCAATAGGTAAATAAGATACACTGTTCGCATGGAAGGCGTGTCATTCGTTCGCATGCCTAGCAGTCTGAATTTAGACTATGTTTCCATTGTAGTGTTGTGCTCTTTGTCGACCTCGCGGGGATATGGACAAACTCGAAGAAATTCAATTGGTACTGCTTAAATCGAACCGAGTATCGCATAAGCACGCGCTCACTATCGCAAAGTTGATAGCAGCCGTTTCAAATGGCCGCAAAGTAGGGTTCATCTGGGATGTAGGGCCACCAGTCACGAAGCACCAGGTGCAAGAGCTCGTTGACGAATTGAGGAGTCAGGGTCTCGTGAGTGCCGACGTTCTTACTGTCGGTGTGGCGCAAGAAATCTGTGTACTTAACAAGACTGCGTTCCTTGAGACCTCTCGCCGATTTCCGAGCGTATTTGTGAATGTCACGAAGACATTGGACCGGCCGCAACTTCTTCCCGCACACGAGCCAAATATAACCTCGATGGTCGAAGACATTCGCGAGCAAATTCAAAGAACAGATGGCTCGTCCGTTGTGTTGGAAGTAGCGGAAGATACTTATTGCGTGCCGACGATAATCGGTCTGCTAGCTGGCTACCCGATAGTTTACTGGTATCAGCCGTCCGCCGAAGGAACTCATTGTTTGAGTGGAATTGATTTGCAAGTATTTAAAGTACTGCAAGGCAAGGAGGTGCTTAGTTCGTTCTCTTGCCCAACAAGTCTAGCGGACGAAGATCAGGTCAAAGAGACGTTAGATAGCTGGAAAAAGGGGATTGACCTGTCAAAAGATTGTCACGTAGAGACAACCGTTTCTAAAAACGAGTTTACGGTCAACTTGTGAATTGGTTCCAGGAATCCTTCATGCCAAGAACTTAATCTATTTATAAAACATGCAAAAAAAATTATTAAGATTGTATAAAATTTAGCTAAATTATTCTTTTCAATTGAATGGAACTTCGTAGCACTGCTCAATTTCTACTGCCTGTAGATCCAATTCATTAAGTCTATGTAGCATTTTCTCGTTTGCTCTTGTTTATGTAAAATTCATTGCTGAATGAAAAAAGCGTGCGTGTGAATTTTGAGCACCATTGTGTCAATACTAAATTAATGCACAACATACCGTTCAGAGAGAAATGATCACATTTTGAGAATTACAAAACAAGAAGAGCAAATATTTGAATCAATTGATATTATAAAAGCACTTCAATCATAAATGTTAGTAAATAATTCTAAATATTCAATTTCATGAAATAAACTTTTTTAAATTAAATCCTCCAATCATCTCGATTTATTCCCGGGTATCTACACACTTGTAATCTTTAACCTTCCAGTAATCGCGTCTTTTGTCCAACACGGTTAGTCGCGCGTATGTCTCATATAGCCAATATAGTTTTACTGTATTTTGCCCGGGAAAAAACTCAAGGACTCAAGAGAAATATGCAAAAAAAATCACGTAATTGTTCAAACGAACGAACTTACAATGCATGCATCAATGAATAATGACTTGAAACATAAATGACCAATGAATCTGACATTGCATAGAAGAGATTGTTGATTCTTATTCGGTATTTCGCTCTAAACCAACCGCAAATTAATATTAGAAAAACAAAACAAACTCCGAATATTTTAGAGACTAATAAAAACATTCTGAGAAACTGAAATCTCATACCATACTAGAAAATTTTAAGAGTGACTTGGAATTTCATATGTGGAGCAGAGAAAAGGATTTGGGATTTCAGATACTTTTGCTAAAAATGCGGCACTGCAATGAAGAGAACCCCCAAAAATAGTATAAAAATACAGTTTTCAAACCAACAAAGAGGTATTTTCTAACAATTATACAACTTGAACAATTTAAGAGCATTTGCTGCCTTAACACATTATAGAAAATGTAAGCAAAATCGTTAAATTCAGTTCTGAAAAGACTTACTACAGTCAAAACAAATGTGCTTTGAAAATGTTGAACACAAAAACGAGTTATTCGCGTACGTTTTTCCAGAACACAAGGGTTATACCTTTCGATTCTCCGACGTTCGCATTCTTTTTGATGATTTACTTTTTCCTCATCTCTAGTAAATCGTCGTCGAAGTCTTTTGTTTCCTGATGGCCTAAAACTTGTGGTTAATTGCTAATCTTCCGTTGCCTGCAGTCTACTTTCTTCTTGAGCAATTCTGACTGATCTTCTAGGCGTTGATCATCTTCCACTCTTTCTTGAATATTAACTTTCGTTTCTTTCCTTCTGATGCTTGCCTCTTCATCGTTTGGATTCTTTTCTGTTCGCTATCTTCTCGCGAAGTTCCAAGTAACTTTGGAATGTCTCCGGACAACGTGTTCTTGAACCAGGATTTTTGCAAGTTTCTGGAGAAGTCGTCCCCTTCTCACTGCGTTCTTAATATTGTTTATAATAACGAGCGGCAATTTCTTTGCATTCCTCCCGTCGTTTTAAGCTAGGAATATTTAGTCGACTATATCTTTTGTATAAACTAATCGCTAACCGAGTATAAAAAGTGGACCATCAATTTTAATAGTTCCAAGGAACGACCACAGCTTTGAGCGAGCATATGCTCTGCTCTGCTTAACACGTGTATTTTCTATTTGTTCTAATTCTCTTTCAATTTTAATTCTAAAGTTTTATTTTGCGGCCAAGAGTTTTCCCATTGTCTATTGTATACACTGTGACTTCCCTGCATGAATTGAGTTGTCCATTCGCCACAATTCTTCAAGGTGCAGTCGATTCCTGTGGTAAATACTAGCAAGGTGTAAAAGATCAATTAGTGTCCTGATCTCTATTTCGTCCATCATTCGTGCATCTCTGGGATGAGAGAAATTATTCTTCATTGAGGCAATGAAGAGATTACTGCAGTCAACGATATTCTGAATTAACGGAAAACTTAGGAACCAATTCCAAATTACAAGATAATCGGTTATATTTTCAGCTGGGTTTTTGGGATCAGCAACATGCGTGAGGAAGCTGCGCTTCGCAACGCCTGCTCCGATGAGTGGGATTATTATACCAAATTCAGAAATGTTAATTTTTTATCTTTCATTTGGATTTCCTTAAGATAATCAGTCTCGGGCAATGATTCCTTCTCCTTGCTATCGATGGATTCGTAATTAAGTTTAGATTCTGAATTCTTCTCTCAAACAAAAACATTCCCAACTTCGTCAGTATTACTAAAACTGTCCAAGAAATCCTCACCATCTGATTGCCATTTCGAACAAAGTGAAAAACTGTTCCATGGATGATCGCGCATATGTATTACATAAAAGCTTTTTGTTCGGAGGTCTGGAAGCAAACAGAAAACGCAATTGCATCTAAACTGTTATCGTTATTAGAAAAAGAAGAACCAAGGTTGTTTCAAGTCAAATGAGAATTTTGGAAAAACTGACACCCAAAAGACATACAACTTACCCGTTTTCCCGGGAGTGGTCAAGCAGACGGCGGCAGGTGGGAACATTCTTCAGGCAGCGAAAGGAGAGGGCCCTCTCCGCCAGCTTTGTTTCTTGGAAATGATAGGCCTAAATACAGCTTATCGTACGTATCGCATGCGCGCGAGCGCCGAAAAGTTAAAGACCTCATGAGTACCTATGTTTAAAACGACTTTCCTATCATTTTTTACACGATTTTTCAAATAGCATACAACGCTGAACTCTACCCATACTTGCGTTGTAGTATTTTTTTGTAGGTTCTCAAATTATTATTATTATTATTATTATAAATTGTGTCCTTCTTCAGTGTTACACAGACACAGTGTAACACTGAAGAAGGACACAACTTATGTCCGAAATATATATTTGAAATAAAAAATTGGAAATCGTGTATAAGGAGTAGTGTCTGTTATTTATTATAGAAACACGGTTTAGTATAACTCGTCGAAACTTTATTGATTTAACAGTCATCACCTTCACCCCCTGCGGCCCGTTGTAAAAAATGTTGCTCATACCTCTTCAAAAATATTATTCAGACCATGCCAAGACTAAACGTTGTCGAAGCACTCAACGGGCTGCATATGATTAGCCCTTCCGCGATGTATAAACATGTTATTTCAAACACGCACACTCCCGCCGCTTCAGCATAGAATTCACGCATATTTTCAAATCGAAATTCTCTCAATCGGGGCTTATTTCATGTAGCCCTTCCTCATAGTAAAGGTGGAAAATTGTCAAAGAGAAAATAAGTTTGAATTTTACTCTTAGCTTTTACTCGGTGCAGGTACAACGAAGCGAGTCGAAGAGAAAAACAAATTGTTCTACAGTGAAGAAAATTATGTGAAATTATGAAAACTATAATGAAATCTTTAATGATATTTTATTACATTTGCACTAATATAGGCTCATGAATAAGTGGTGGGGCTGAGCCCCACTAACCCCAAAGGTAGAGCCGCCACTTTTTATTTATTTATTTCGCCAAACAAGGCAGTTACAAATACAATACATTATCAAACTTATTTAATTTATTTTATTTTGTAAAAAAAAATTTTTTTACTTAAGCGCATTGGACAGGTTGTTTTTAAAAGTGTATTTGGATATGGATGGAGAGTAATGTTTGCTGACGCTGTTAAAAATTTTACAACATCTGTTGAAGGGTTCATTGGTAGCATAGTTCGTTTGGTGTAGGTTTTCAGTAAGTAGGCGAGTGTGTCTAGTTTGTCTAACTGTATTGTTACGTGTAATCTTACTCGATATTAAATTAACATTAGTTACACCCCTTAATATGTCAAAAACGAAACAAGAAGATAACATAATTCTTCTAGACGAAAGGGCTGATAGGTTTATAAGATTAAGTCGATATTCGTATGAGGGGAGAATGTTGAAGTCGTTGGGATTGAATAAATCTCGTAATGCAAAAAGTAGAAACTGTTTCTGAATAGATTCGAAACGGGTACTGTGAATGTTGAATAATGGGTCCCAGATGACGCAGGCGTACTCAAGTAAAGGACGAACGAAAGCAGTATAAAGGGTTTTAGTGACCCATATATTCTTGAATTCCTTTGCACGTCTTTTTATGAAACCGAGTTGCTTGTAGGCTCTGGCCAGAATGTTATCGTAATGTAAGTTAAAACGCAGTTTGCTGTCTAGGATAACACCCAAGTCATTAACGTTGTTAACTTGCTTAAGCTGGACGCTGTTTAGATGATAAGTATAGTTGTTAATAGTATTTTTACGGTGTAAGCTCATAACCTGGCATTTCTCAGCATTAAGAATAAGCTTATTCTGGTTGCACCATTGCTCCAATGATTCAAGTTTAGATTGAATGTAATTAATATAATAAAATTAATATATTAACTATAATATAATATTGTAGCGGTGGAAAAAACATATCTTTACTGAGTCTGGAACATTTGCACCTGACTCAGTAAGAAGATTCGGATCAGTGATATGGATCATTTGAAACATTTGGAACACTGAGTCGGAAGAGATGTTTGGTAGCATGAGTCAGAAACAAGGCATACAAACAGATATTCATGGTAGGTTCTTTCGAGTTTCCAAACTGGTTCGTTCTGTGCAATGATTCTATCGTGTCGGCACACACAACAGGACTGCCGAAGTGTGATATGTTCTGTGTTTTTGTTTATGTGTATAAACAAAAATTACACAACGTGACGCGCTATAATCCTTAATGAGCTTTCGGCATTGAAGAAGAACTCGAATCTGTAAGTCCATATTTGGCTGAAAATTCAAAAAACATAGCTGCATTGTAAATTCTCACACAAATTGTATAAAAGCACAATTGAATCTTTACCATCTGATAAAAGATCAAAACCTATATCTTCAAATCATATAATATTGCATTTTAAATTACCACAATCGAAACTTTCAATTATATCTTAATATATTTGTAAACTATGTCAACATATTATTGCTCTCAACTGAATCTCCTAACTCAACTCCCGTCCGCCTTTAAGTGACGCGGAGTGAAGTGATCAAGCAATGTTTCAGTTTCTTTTAAGTTCCAAATGATGCATTCGAATCACTGTTACTTTTGAAACACTTTGATGTTTCGGAACACTGAGTCAGTTCAGTGAAGAGGTACACACCTTTAATTCGTTGCCTTATACTCATACACATTTGTGTATGTAGCTATTCTTCAGTGGAATCTCATTAACAATGTATTATACTATCGGGTATATGCTCTCACATTTTGTTCATCGAAATTTCAATCATCGTTGACGTCACTGTTGTGTGAGTATCGTTTGTTCACTTAACTCACTGCTGCGCTTTGAACATCAGTCCCTCATGGTTTAAGACCTTCTGTCGACGTTTCTTCATACGCTAACTATGCGAAAGGATCCAAAGTACTTCAGATAATGCTTCAGTCCTAGCCCCAATTGTTTACGGTTTATCGCAACAAGTTAGCCTTTTTTAAATTGATGAGCTGCTTTCTGTTTTTGAAATATGCTCACCGATTCTCCTCCTGAATTCTCTCGATTTTAGAATTCGCTTCTTTCATTATTTCTTCTTAAATATCTATGAATCAAAAATAGAAATATACTCAAAAAATATGGATATATTTTCTACAAATACATTTATTTTTTTCGACATTTCTAGCAAGGAACATCGTCTTTATGGTCTTGGTTTTTTTCTTTCCCAATCTTAGTTCAAGTTGAATGAATTTTTGTGTAGGACCTAGTTCTTTAAGGCTCTTCCGGGTATATTTGACTTAGCTAGGAATAGTTTAGTGCACAAGTGTAGATGTTGAAAAAATCGAACAACTCGTTCATATCGAGTTCGCAATTTCGATGACTTTTCTGCAGTCGCTTAACATCCTGACTGTTCTGTTTCAAGACTTGAACTTGCTCCATCAGCAAGTATTTCTGAGCCGTTATCGATTGATTTTTGGTCAGGTCTTGAACCCTTGACTGATTAAAGTCTGCGCATGTTGTAGGATATGTTCGAAATTTTTGGGATCGCTTGTATCTTTAGGATGAAGGCAAATATATCCTGGAAATTTAAGCGACTGTCATTTCAGCTGACATTGCTTTTGGAATAATACGCTTTCTTCGTCATCTTTTGGTGTCTTTGCTTCCGTTGTCCTTCGCAGTCTTTATTCTTATAGACCAAGATCTTGTTTTCTTCAGCGAAGCGAAAAATAAGTATTAAGGGACAGAGTAAGAGAAGTCACCTTTGTAAAGTAATGCTACAAAAGACTGTATTTTCGATTATCCTTTATTTTATATTTATATTAAAAATTACTTATTATTAAAGCTAAATGAAATCAATTATGTACAATTGATATCCAATCAATATCCGCGTAATCATTTACCTTTCCCAGTCGAAGGTTCGTTACACAAAATTGTATCAATCAATTTAAGCGGTTCTCAGTCAATTATTGTGTCTATGATGCTTCATTTCATTAGCCCACTATCTAGTTCACAAGTGATTGCTAGTTAGTTCTCGATTACTCTACACTCATTAGGCAAGGCCGCCGCTTATTTATATTTACATTGCTCAGAGTATTGTTGTGAAAAGATTTAATTTGCGAATGAGTATAGAAATGTCGGATAGTATTCTACGGAATGGAACAGGCACAGCGGTTAACAGGCGGTTTGGGGGCGTATGTGGATCAGCTTTGTCAGCCACATTCTCACTGCCCGGGAAGTGCGTGTCCATGAGAATGGCTAGCGTCTCGGAGCTGGATTTGGTCCAGGTCCCATTTGCGTCTTTGATAGACCCCCAAAAATAAAGGGAAGGTCGTCATAACTTTTTGCAGACGACTGACATCCTTGGAGTGTTCTATTTCTGCATAGAAACTTCTCCACGAAGTGCGTTTTGCTTTTCTGATGGATAATTTAAACTCCTTCAGTTTGAGTTTATAGGAAGACCAGTCATTGGATTTTTTTAGCCCGATTTAAGGACTTCCTACATTTCTTCCGCAGCTCCGCAATGTTACTATTCCACCATGGGGGCTTATATATTCCCTTAGGCTTCTTTAGACTGCATGCAGACCTTGGTGCTTCATTGAAGGCAGATGTAAGGGCCCCTATGTCTTCAATCTTCGGAGGTCCACCTTCTAGTGCAGACTCGAATACTGATTGGTACTTGACCCAATCCATCCTCCTTTTGTTCATGAAGGTTGGGTTTTTAGGAACGCCAGTAGCCACATCGAACAATATATATAAAAGATCGGAGAACAAGCACTCTTGTGATACATTCCATCCTTTGATAGCGTGGTGCAAGTGCTCGTTCGTTAGAAGTATATCCAAAACTTCCCTACGGCTTGCCATAATGAAAGTAGGATACTCACCTATGTTTACTAGGGCTAAGTCATGCGTTAAAATAAATTCAAAGAGTGACTCACCCCTTTTTATCGTATCGGTGCTTCCCCAAATGCGGTGATGGACATTGGCGTCCGCCCCGATGACTAGATGGATGCCCCGTGCAGTGGCTTCTGTGACGATCATCTGCAGGTTGATGGGAGGAGGCAGAACATCGTGTGCCCTATAGCAGGAAACAGCTCAAAGGAGCTTGGACTGCCTTTCCACAGCTATGGCAACGGTGTCTTGATAACTGAAATTATACAAGATTAAAAACTTCAAGCCTTCCTTTATGATGATACAAGCTCTCGGTTTACCTGATGTGTAGAGAGATACTGTTTTGTATCCCTTGATATTGAGCCCGCAAACCTGGTTGCCTACAACCCAAGGTTCCTGGGCCAGTATTAGCTCCTCTCCTTTTTGGGCCAGGTGGAGGAGCAGTGCGGCAGATGCCGCCTTAGAGTGATGGAGGTTTATCTGTAGAAATCTCAGCATCACGACACAGGGCTTTGTCCGCCTCCTCGTCAGATAAGGACATCTCCTCCTCCCTAACCAGGTCGAGAGATTGGAGAAGGTCCCCAGCCAATTCCGTAGTGGAGGTGGTACTTCTTCCGTCGTCGGAGAGCAGATCTGACTCAGAGAGGTCCACGGTCGGGTCTACTGTTGCTTCCACAGTCACCTCACTCCCACTCTCCTTACTTGTTTTCCGTACTGCCTTCCTAGTACGGTCTTTGCTATATACTCGCAGCGTGATGTCGAGAAACCGTAGCTTACCACCCCGCCCTTCGACTCCAACGAAGCTAGCGACTCCTCGTTGAGGATTATGAGGGCCTCTCGCAGTCCATTGCTGGGCTCGCTTACCTTGGCTACCTTCCAGTTGTCCACCGGAAGATCAGCATTGCTGAGCTTGATAAGCTCAACAATTTTTTCCGGTGTGAATGGCTCCGCCGGTATTCATGCCCTGGATCAAGGCCGATTCGGCATGTCTTCCCTGGAAACAGCTTCTAGCTTTGCTCCGGGCCAGACTTCTCCCAGTCTGCTAATAGCCTGCTCATATAGATCCTCTGAGCGTTGATCTGTGCAGGTTATCAGCTTAACGTGACCCTGGTACCAACCAGCGTCCCGGCAACTTGGTGGAGGGCCTGGATTTGCCTCCAGTATACAATTAGACGACACATTTTAAATTCAGTTCACTCAATAACTTGAGACTTAGTTCTTTCCTCAGTTCTCAGCTGGTGTTTAACGCTCTTCACGCTAAACAGAAACCTGAAACACTGTTTTTAAAAATCAACCTAATGCACTGTTTTTAAATATCAAGGGCGATCCTTTTTTGTCCTCAAGGATGTTAGTTCAAGAGACGGGAGTAAGTGCAAGTGCAAGTGCCAGAACTGTTCGACATACTCTTCAAAAGAATGGTCTTGAAGCCAAAGCTCCTAGAAAGGTTCCACATATGAAGAAAGTTCATCGAAAAAAAAACGTATTTAGTTTGCTAAACTATACCACTTTCCCGAAGATCCTCACCTGAACTCAAAACAATGGAAAAATATTCCGTGGAGCGATAAGACGAAAATGAACCTTTTCGGAAACACGCTGTACGTCGTCCACCAGGGCAGGCTTATAACTCCCGGTACACAAAATCCACAATTTAGCATGGAAGAGGTAATGCGAAGATTTGGAGTTGTTTTTCTTGGGTACTGGTTCAATTTTCGTAATCGATGGAACTACGACAAAAAATAAGTACATTAACATTTTACACAATATCATACTTCCATGGGCCGAAGAAAACATGCCAATTAGATAGCGTTTCCAGCATGATAACGACCGAAACATTCAGCGAAAGCCACTATCCGATTGCGAATTTATGGAAATAAATGTTTAGAGGTCGTAAAAAGCAATATCATCCGCGAAGTGTCAAAATTTGGTCAACTCTATGCGAATCGAGTCAGTTTTAATAAAAATAGTTTCGCTACAAAACATTAAATTCAAACGAAATGGTCCAAAAGAAAATATTATGAATTTAAAAATAAACCATTGTTTTTACCCACTTTTCATAAGTTGTACTATTTTACTAGCCTGGCCAGGCTATTAACTGAAAATTAAGTAAAGAATATTGAAAATTAATTTCTGATGTTGGTTGGTTGGTTGTAATGACAGCCCTCTTTATCAAAAGATGGCTCACTTAGGCCACAGTAGGCCCATTGTGATACCACAGAAGATTGAGACCGCACTATAACCTAGATGCTGGGTGACAAGAACTATTTCGATTCTCGTATGAAGTCGGCTATGCAGCCGATGTTCAAATCAGTTACTTTCGTGAGGCTGTCCAGGAAGGGTGAGCCTAAGGTTTTCATGCGTTTCCTTGTCTCTTCCGATCTGCAACTTCGGCAGAAATCGTTGAAGGGAACGCCCATTCTTTCTGCGTGTCTGCTAATTAGACAATGCCCCGTCAGTACCCAAGGTTTCGTGACTCGTGTTGAGGAGCTGCTTGATACGTTTGGGACTCAGTGCGTACCAAGTTTGCCTGGTTTTTCTAAAGGTTTCCTTCAGCAACCAGGCAATATTTGCAGCCTTCATGTAATGCTGCCTAAATTCCAGCTTTATGGAAGCTAGAGGTTGGCCGATTTGGGGTGTGAGTGTATACTCCTGGAGCTCAGTGCCAGCTCTCGCTAAGGCATCCGCTTCGCAATTTCCCGGTATATCACTATGCCCCGGTACCCAGTGTAGAATCACTTCACAGTAAAGCGACATCACGTTCAGGTGTGAACGGAATTCCATTACAATCATGGATGAGGTTTACACGTTGGATAATGATAGCGCTTGACTGTCAGAGAAAGTATTCAGGTTTCTTATGGAAATTTTCTGATTTCTCAGCGAGTCTACTGCTTTGTATATTGCAATGATCTCTGCCTGAAAAACACTCCAGTGGTCTGGAAGCCGGAAAGATAGTTTCAGGCCTAGCTGTTCTGAGAAAACGCCACAGCCAACCATCCATATAGATATCAACCATCAATATAGATACCATGGAACCATCAATATAGATATCAACCGATTCCTGCATCCCACCTCTTTATATTGCCCAATCATCCCTGCTTAAGGTGACTGACTTGAAATCATGATGAAAACGGAATCGGGGACGCAAGGGCTACTTTCCCTGGCGTTGGTCCATCCCTCCGAAGTATGGTGGATTGGCCAATATCTCCCTCCTGCCAGAGATGTGGGAAAATCTATTCAGCCGGCAATTAACAACGCACCTTTAACAACTTGGGTACAGTTTATTAATTCTAATATGGCATTAAACACAAAATACAAAAGATTATAATGTAAGGTTTCGTCTTGAAATACGTCCGTCTTTGCGCGGTCGACGTTTCGCAATGTTCTCTCTGCCCTATGTGGCTGATCTCCCGTTGATGATACCTTGGCCGCTTTTCTTTGTCTGAATCCCACAGAGATATAGTGCTTTTAATCGAATCGCAGAGCACTTGGCCTGCTGTCTCGTAAGAAGTTTCGTCGGGAGCCAATTCAATAGCATAAACAGTGCCTTTGTCGGGATAGTGCGTGAGGCCCCGGTGATTGCAATAGCTGCAATCTTTCTGACTCTGTTTAGCAGGTTTGCATTGAATGTTTTCGCAATAGCTGGCCACCAAACAACTGCACCGTACAGAAGAATTGGTTCCACTATCGCCGTATAGAGCCATGATACGATTTTGGGTTTCAATCCTCACTTTTTCCCAATAGCTCTTTTGCAGCAGTAGATTCCGCATGCCGCTTTACGCGCTCGTTCTTCTATGTTCGCTTCCACGAGTCCAGAATTAGACCCAAATATTTAACTTGATGAGACGGTATGAGACTAATCTCGTCGAGTTTTGGGTGGGAGACATCGTGGAATTTTGTACCTTCTTGTGAAGAGCACAAATTCTGTTTTCTGCGGATTAAACTTCAGACCGCACTTTTTGCCCCACTTGGTAAAAATACCCAGGGCAAAGTTTAGTCTTTCAGATAGAATGTTAACGAATTTGCCCGATATTGCTATTACAACATCATCATATCTGATGTTAGAGATGAAAATATTTTTGATGAAATATTCGCCTTCTCAATTACGATCATTGATACTGAGAACATTACACTAAAGTGAATAAAAAAGTTTCAGGTGCTGCTATTTTTTAGGTGTATATTCCATAACTAAATGTAAATGTCTAAGATATAATCGCATTTTACACTACTCTTTCCATTTTACAGATTAGGAAAGCCACTCGAAGCTCTTAACTATTTTAACAAAGCTCACCAGCTATGTCCGGAAAAACTGAAAATAGCCGAAAACCGAACGAACGTCATAAACGAATGGATCCCCAGATGGCATTTCATCATGTTGAACGATACAAAACGGAACGAGGCGTTTCGTCGCGCGATCTTCGGACAAATCCAACAGAAGCAAATGGAAACTGTTCTGGATATTGGAACGGGAACTGGATTGTTGGCCTTGTATGCGCACCAAGCTGGCGCTAAGAGAATATTTGCTTGCGAGTCGAATGAAGTGATGGTGTCGATTGCGACCAATGTGTTGCACGATAATGACGCAACAAATGTTACCCTTCTGCGAGACCATTCTACGAATTTAACATCAAAAGATTTGCAGGATTCGCGCGTTGATCTGATTGTGACTGAGATTTTTGACAGTGGTATTTTCGGGGAAGGAGTCCTATCAACGCTGATCCACGCTAAAGAAAACCTTTTGAAAGATGGTGGGGAAATAGTACCGAACAAAGTGAAAGTCTATGTGGTTGGAGTGGATCGTCTTGGTATCGCCGAGAAACAAGAATCTATAGAAAGCACACTAGAGAACTCGATATATTTGAAAAATACAATTTTGATATCAAAAACTGGCGAACCCTATGACACGTATAGTCCAAGCGGAGAAGGGGATCATCTTGTCATCCGAACAGATCCTGTGCATGCCTTCACCGTTGATTTCAACGACACGGCAAGCATGGAAAGAGCCGAAAAGGGGGAGCTAGATGCCAAAATTCAGTTGTCATGCACCGAAGAAGGACATATCGAGGCATTTCTTGTATATTTCGCCTTGTATCTGGATGACGACACAAACATCATACGAAATTTGAATCCAACGTGTTCGAACGGTATAACAACCAAATGCTGGGAGCCAGTGATATTTCCGCTGGGTCAGCCGATAGAAATACGTAAATACCAAATATTAAAAGCCACGATGTCATGTAAAGGAGGTGTTTTGAACTTGACGCATGAATATAATCCGATAGACAAGCGTGTTTTGGCTGTAGACGCGGAGCTGTATTCATTTCTAACAGACGACGAATACCTCTACGAGCTGGAGTACAATGTCAATAAGTTTTTGAAGAAAAACAAAAAGCAATGTGTAAACTTTGCCGACTTTTTGATATTCCCGCATATCGGCATAAACCTGTTGAAGGAAGGAAAAATACAAAATCTCTACTGTTCGGAGAAGATCAAGGATTTCATTGAGGAAATAGCAAATTTGAATTGTATTTCCAAAGAAGCGATCAAATTCATAAATGATCTCGACGATTTATTTCATCTGGATGCGAAATTCGACTTGATCCTGCTGCAACCAATTACTGGCGACGGAACGCTTAATGAGGACCATTTGAAACATTACGAAAAATTGCGAACGCACTGCCTTTCATCGAATGGGACTATATTCCCCAGCAAAATAGATTTATGCGCTAAACTTGTGCACTCGTCGTGGGTACAACAAGTGACTAGAGTGAAGAATGCTGACCTAGAAGCGGCATCGATTCAAAAATACATGAATGCATATTCTACACATCATCAGTACGAGTTCAAAAACTTTGAATCGTGCGACTTGTCAGAAGTGTTCACAATCAGTAAAATTCATTTCGATGAAGGACATCACGAGCGAGACGTAACGGTCAATTTGAACATGGTGCGCAGTCAAATCAATGGGATTTTGTATTATTACAAAATCTTCTTCACTAACAACTCCATTCCGATTTCGACAAACCGGAGGAAAAGTTTTTACACGCAAAATTGCTTTGTTCAAGATTTCGATGTTGCAGAATCCAAAACGAATGTTGTAGTTCGGTTCATGCAAGACGAGTTGGTGTTCCGATGTTGGATCGTGGATAGCAATAGTTAGTGTTTGCTTTCGCTTTTAGTTTGTACACAAAAGTGTCAAAATAGGTATTTTGAAAGTTGTTATTTGCTTAACTAGTTGTTGCGCTGTTGTACATTGTGGGACTTTCAAAGGAAATGTAATAGGGTAATGAATAATAAAAGTATTTGGAAATATATATTTATCACATAAAAATTAATAATGTAGTAAGATTAAGATATTTCATGAATGGATTCACGCTTCTGTGGAGTGTTGGGTTGGATTTATATGGTCGCACGACGTGGCGGAGTTCCACTTCCTTCACGCTCACTTTTGCCGAATTAAATTTCAGTATCATTCCTTTTCTTTTTGTTTCGTAAATCTTCCGTTCTGTGCGCAAGCAGCAACCCCATGCCAGCAAGTATTTCCCGTTGCCTACTTCTGCATGCGATCGACGCGACCGTTGGCTTCGACCGGGCATCGATCGAGATACAATTTGGCCTTGTAGGTGACCCGTTATCAGAAATTGGCGTAGAATTTGGTTTTTG
Source organism: Oxycera nigricornis (assembly GCA_963942545.1). NCBI lineage: Eukaryota > Metazoa > Arthropoda > Insecta > Diptera > Stratiomyidae > Oxycera > Oxycera nigricornis. The sequence continues at coordinate 79,721,743 of OZ012661.1, forward strand.
GGATTTTGGATAGGCAGTCTAGTTTTGGACAGCAACAAGCGAGTTTATATCGTGATAAAATTAGTCAAGTATTCACTCATTCCGGTTCGAATGAGGATACTTGAAAAGGTGCATGGTGCGACGCGATTCCACGAATTCTGAATCGTCTCAGACGGAAAGCAATCCTGAACTAGCGCCATTAGCGAGAACGCGGTCGAGTATTGTTCGCATACAAAGACGGAGCTCAAGAACAGTCGTCGGAAGTGGAAACTGCGTGTGAAATGAATCACTCAGTTCTTGTAGCTAACTACATATGTACAAATATCCTTTTAACGGAAAGTAAGATAGCGCGGAGCGCGTAAGGGATCACCGGTAGCCATGAAGGCTGCTTTCAGTCTGTGTTGAATGGAGGTTTCTGGACGAGTTGAAACCGTGCGAAGTGATTCTGTTGTCTGTTTGGAAGACGCAAATTGCCTATGCAAATAGTGTAGCGGGTTTAACATTTTGCTATACTAGAATAGCAAAGTACAGGGCAATCATTGATTTGTGCGTGAAGCGGATAGTTAGTGGAGAAGAGTTTCAAAGTTGACGAGTGGCAAAGCAGGCATTTGTGAGCTAAAGCACAGCACGAACCCTTGGCTCAAACCAATTGCAGTTGGCACGCCACCGCTCGCCAGAAGGGTTTTGCCCAGAATCCGCAATCGAGGACATTTCGAGTGGAAGTTTGACGGTGGGCGCCGATGCGAATCACGTAATCATGTCCTGGTTTCTGTCCACGTTGCGAACTTATCCGAAAAGTTTCCACGTAATTCTGCGGTGGAGGCCTTTCCAATGATTTGTCTGATCCTAATCGCTATAGAGTTTCATCAAGACAACGCTGGACATTACCAGGATCAGCACAGATAAGTAATAAAACCGTATTTTTATCAAGCCAAGAAAAAAAATTGTTGCAATGTTCGCAGTTTTTCACCACACATTAAGTAAAACCAAACATCAACCAGTATTTATATATGTTTGCAAAGACTATCGCATCGTACTCATAGAAGTGATTGAAAGGACAATTCTTTACCGTTCTAAATTAGTTTATTATGTAAACAAGCAAATATGAAGAAAATCGAAACAAAAATATGAAAGGCTAAATAACATTTTCTTTTTCGATAAGCCTAAATAGTGAAAAAATACAAAATTAAAGTAGTAGATATTGGAGTAAATGAAGACCCAATCGCATAATAAACTCCTAATCACGGATTTAGTTAATGTTATGATCAAAATAAATTGTCGGTTTATGTAGCTATAAGATTTAATCACACATTTTTGTAGCTTCATCGATAGAGAGCGCTCCTCATTGTCAAGAAAAAACTAAGCTTTTCTATATTTTTTACTTTATCTTTTTAGTTTAGGTTATTAGGGTGCTAAGCCCAAACGGCTTCCGCTTCACTTGGACCATATATGGTCCATTGTGCCCTGTAGCTTACGTTATATTTAGTTACTGTGCTTCAAAATGATTATTATTAATTGTCATTATTTCATAGATTTTAAGAAGAACTAAACAAAAAGTTTCTCTTCTATTATTTAAATTTCAACAGTTAAGCCTAGTACACAGTTCGATTCAGAACAGAAAATTCTGCATGTCTCCACATTTGGTAAATAATTTGCTGCTGGAAATTTGACAATGGAGACTAGTGGAACAAGTGGAGATTAAGAAAGTCAAAGTCATTTACACTTTTGAGGACGTCTGGACCTCTTTGGATGTCAGGACGACAAGCGGAGCTGAAAAATACAATTTTCGATTTTCTGTGTGGTTTTTTTATCTTTCAATTCTTAAGATTCTTCTCTTTTTAGACACACCGTGCAAGTATTTGCGAAACATCGGAGATAGACAAACTTCTTCAAACAGAACGGCGCCAAAAGATGAATTGAAAGCGGTGTCAATGAAACCAGAGACGACAGCGTCAGCAGCAGCAGCATCTTCAGCAGCAGCATCATCAACAGCAGCAGTGTCAGCAGTAGCAGTGTCAGCAGCGTCAACACGAGTCGACGAAGAAATGGCGGTCGACACGAAAGCAAACTATAAAAGTGCCATTGAGGAGGCGATAGCTAAAGATGCCGAAAGGTTCCGGTTGGCTACCGGTAGGTTAGTAGTTAAAAACAAACATGTTACTAAGATAAGTTCTTCTGTTAAGGTTGACAATAGATTTGAGGCCCTTAAAGAAAGTGGACCTACCTCGGTTAGTGGCCCTCCTGTCTCAGTTGGCAAGCCCAAGTGGCTGCCAGCTATATTTATTAGTCAAGTTAGCGGTCCCACAATCGCTATAATGATGAAAAACCTCGCGAAGACACGATACCGTGTCCGTTCGTATTCTGATACTTACCACAAAATTACTGTGGACAATATCGAGGCTCACGACCACCTTATGAATATGATGAGGGAACAAAAACTTGGAGGGCATTCCTTCACTCCTTCGCAACGGCGAAAGCCGGTTGTTATTCTTAAAGGGCTCAGCACTCTTTTTCCTGTCGAGGAAATCAGCGAAGATATTCGTAGTAACTGCCCTAATTTGAAAGCTTTCAGTTTGAAGGAAATGAGCACGGCCTGGTCCCGCCAAAACAACATCAGACTAAATCTTTTTCGGCTCACCCTCGACTCAGAGGAAGACCTTAAAACTTTGATAAAAATCAGGTACATTTTAAACCACAAGATTTCGTGGGAAAAACCGAGGAGAGGAGATTTGACCCAGTGCTTCAAATGCCAACGATTCGGTCATGTGGCCTCAAACTGCACTTACTCTCCGAGATGCGTGGCCTGTGGTCAAGGGCATGAAGGGTCCGCCTGCCCCCGCAAAAAATTAAATAACCCTATCAATGAATTGGTCCCCGCGGACCCATCTATCCCCCCTACATACTGTGTAGTTTGCTCTTCACCGGGCCACCCAGCTAACTTCTCTGGCTGCCCTGAACGGGAGAAGCTAAAAGAAAGACTTGCAAAACGCAGGATTGCCAAGACAAGCCCATCCTTCCTACCTAATCCAGCATTCAAAACCCAAAAAGCTGCACCAACTCTTCCAACATTGATACAGCCCTCTACCCACCTCACATACGCAGCAGCTCTCAGAAACACAGCGCAAGCTGCGCTCAACCCCGAGTTACCCTCCCCCTTCCCGTCCTCTAACAGCAACCCTTTAGAAAATTTAGCCAAAGAGACCTTGCATCACTTCGGCATATCCCCGGTAATCCTTCTCAGAAAAGCACGAGAATTTTGGGCCTCTTATTGCCTTCTCCCGATGCAAGACAGAGCGGAAGCACTCTTCAATTTTTATATTGATGTCGCAGCGCAAAACTAATTTGCGTATCATGTCGATTAATATTAACTCCCTCCAAAGGCATGACAAACGCATAGCACTTCAGCAAATGCTAGACAGATACTCTCCAGACCTCGTGCTGTTAAACGAAACTCTTTTGCATAAAAGACATAAACCGTGCTTCTCCCACTATAATATTTACCGCAATGACTACGGCAGGGGTACCGCAATATTAATCCACACATCTCATAGTGCCTATCCCTTGGAATGCGTGGCTGAGCCCCTGTCTTGCACTTTAGTCTCTCTTCATGTCCGGGGACGTCAAGGCCGTACCCGAAAATTCTTAATCGGGTCAATTTACATCCCCTGCGGTTTGGGTCCTCCTCTTGCTACTTGCCTGGAAAATCTGCTAGGGGCAGCAAACAACTACGATGAGATTTTATTGGGCGGTGACCTAAACGCCAGGCACCCCTATTGGGGTGACCGATGCTTGAATAGTAATGGAAGTTCACTCTTCAACTGGTTAACGTCGGGAAACCAAATGTCATTCGGAATTATTAATGCTGGAGTTCCCACATTCCCCAGAGGTAGCTCATATATTGACAACTTTATTATTTCTGCTCCGCTTCTCAGCATGCGAGCAGATAACCACAAATGTATAACCACCGCAGCTCCCTCGGATCATCATGCACTCCTCCTAGATCTGCCCCTTTGTGAAATAGAGGCCATAACCCCACCTCAATACCTCACACGGTCATACAAGGCCGTAAACTGGGACTCATTTGCTGATGAGCTTTCAGAACACCTTGTACGAAAAATTCCCGACGATCGCATCCTCGCAAACGACGAAATAGAGGGTGCTGCGAATACCTTATCCTCATCTATCTTGTATTGTATGGACAAGTACGCTCCTGCCCACACGCCAAAATTAAACAAGTACGGAGAGGTCTCCGATTTCACCCTAAGCCTTATCCGCACAAAATCGAAATGGCAACAGAAACTAAAGAGAGCCTTCCATAAGAACCTCAATAGAATAAACACAGAATATACTCAAATACGAGCCGACATCAACCGTCTAGATTCCCTAGTTAGAGAGCATTTAAATGCAGACTTGAATTCCGGCTACAAAAAACGTATTGAAGCTTTGAAACCCTCCCCTTATGTTTTCAGAGAAATCAATAAGCTCACTGGGCGCCAATCACCCTCCTATAATATCAATAAAGAGCCTATAAAAGCCGAAGGTCTAGTTTTCTCGACCACGGAGCAAAAACTCGAAATTTGTTCCAGATTTTACGGGAACCTCTATCGCGAAAGACATTCCTCGAATAAAAACTTGAATGATGAAGTGCACGCGACAGTCGATGGCTTTCTCAGGGGTCACATCGGCTCTTATCTTTGTATTTTTACCAAGACAAATCCATCATCGACTATGCCCGACTCTCCCTTTAGAAAATTCTTCACCCATCCCGACGAAGTCGTTTCAATACTGCGTTCTTTTAATAACAAAAAATCTTCGGGCCCAGACAAGATCCCAAATTATGTTTTGAGAAGGTGCTGTTGGGCTCTTGCAACTCCGCTCACAACAGTCATAAACAACTGTATAAACAACGGTTACATTCCAAAAACTTGGAAGAAGGCTCTGCTTATTCCAATCCCGAAGAATGGTTCAGATGGGCAAATTGCCTCGCTGAGACCCATCTCTTTGCTCTCTAATCTCGGAAAATCTCTCGAAAGAGTCATACTCCGGTCATTCTTAGATTTTGCTTCGCCCCTTATACTAAGTGAACAATTCGGCTTTAAACCCAAAATGTCGACAGAACAAGCGGCTCTGTCACTTCACGATTTTATTTCCTCCGGCCTCCGTCAAAGGGAATCCACAGTAGCTTGCACCGTTGACCTGGAGAAGGCTTTCGACTCCGTTTGGACCAAAGGCTTAATTTTTAAGCTACTCGCTGCGCAATGCCCTCTTCCTCTTAATAGAATAATAGCGAATTTCTTATGCGACCGCACATTATGTATCAAAATAAACAATCTTCAATCACTCCCGATTCGAGTGAATTCTGGCGTCCCCCAAGGATCTATTTTGGGACCCTCTCTCTTTAATTTTTATCTACACGACCTTCCCCTCAGCTGCCTTACCCCATCCCCTCCCTGCTCGATTCCCCAGAGGTTTTCCACTAAAACTTTAATGTACGCGGACGACATCATAATAACGACAAAAGATCCACATCCAGCGGTAGCACTAGAGAAAGTCGAAGCACACACTCGCATGGTGAGTAATTTCATGAGCGATTGGGCCTTGTCCATTAATCCCCAAAAATGTGAGCTGATTTGCTTTCGTAACGCCTCGGGCAAAGGTCGCAGTTACGCACCTGCTGAAAGTAAGCAACTGGCGCTTTCAATTAATAGCGTCGCTGTTCCCTTGAAGAAATCCATCAAATATCTAGGCGTCTTATTCCATCACAGGCTAAAATTTAACCCGCATGCCCGGGCAGTGCTTCAGAAAGCAAACAGTGCATCAGCCGCTCTCGCACCCTTGCTCTCTAAGAAGGCCTTACTCCCGAGCACCAAATTGCTCATGTATAAAACCCTTATCCGACCCATAATTTCCTACTGCTTCCCCGTTTGGCTGACTATATCCCCTTCTGTTGCAGAAGAACTGCAAATCTTTGAACGGAAGATCATTAGGAAATGCTTATCAAAATACAGAAGGCCTGATAAGAGGCATTACAAAAACCAAATCCTTTACCAAGAAAGCAAGATCGTACCTCTTCTTGAATTCATGACAAAACAAGGAAGTAAACGCCTGGAGAAATGGTCCATCCATCCAGAACCAGCAGTAAATGAACTCTACCATCGCAATCGTATATTGAATGGCACGTCCCAATATCTATCCCCAATCCAACTTTTATGTTCTGAAGCTTCACCCTTTCGCTCTCCTAGTTCTCTGCAGCTCCGAAAGCATCCCTTCTATGTCTCTGTTTCCGCGGGCACTGATCGAGGATAGGTCCAAAAAAAACTCATGTAAAAAGTAAATATTAAGAATATATGTTCAAAAAGCTGTAGCACTAAGCCTAAGATAAGCACCAAAAAATTTGTATAAATTTCAATGTAATAGTTACCCTCCCTGAATTACTCGGAGGACCTGAAGGCCGCATTTAGTCGTCCACTGGTCCCCAATTCACGACTCGAGGATCGCATTTAGTCGTCCTTTAGCCAGCGCCACGTCTCGGGTCGCATTTAGTCGACTCTTGAGACACTTCCTATACTCCCCCACTCCAACTATCCCCTTTTTCATGTACGTTTAATTAACTGTAAATATTATTTATTTATTTATTTTTAGTTAGGTTAAGTACTTTACGCAAAAGCCATATGAGCCAATGGCACAACAAAACATCCATTCAATAATCTTAAGTATCGGCCAAGGTCGGATAGAATTGTTTTTCAAATTTGCTGTTTGACATATATGTCGCTGTCAAACATTCTTACCTCTTATTTGTCAATGTCAATATATCATGTACGTCAAAAGTCTCAATAAAGTTATCTGATCTTTACACTTTTGAATCTTCAAATTGCCGGCTGCTGTTGATGATGGCGACAACTTCAATGACAGTTTCAATGACAGATATTGCCAAACGTCAACTTTCTGCATCAAAAGAAATGTTGAAACAATTAAAATTCAAGTCTGAAAAGTGTGGAGAGTACTTGGTGTTGCGGTGCTGCCATCTACCGAGTTCATTGATTCTGCGCAGAAAACTGTGTACTGCTTCTGCAGAATTGAGTCTGAAATTCTGTGCGGAATTTCTGCAACTGCAGAATTTTCATACAAATTTCTGCGTCGAACCGAACTGTGTACTAAGCTTAAGAGTCCAAGCCTCGACTGAGGTAAGTGTAATTTTTGGAGGGCCTAGCGGGCTCTAACACGCGAATACACAAGCACTAGCTCATGGCAGTGTGTGTAGAAGTTCTAGTCCAACAGGCTAACACGAGAATCCTACCCTCGACCCGACTAGGATATGAGGACGAACTTCACTCTACGATGAAGATACGCGAAAGATAATCGGCAGCAGCCCACGCTATTAATAAGCAGATATTTATATGTCATAATTTATTTGATGTAGTAAATCGTGTTATGCTTCGGCATGGTATTTGTCTCATGGTGGACCTCCATAGGTGGGCCCAGGCAGTGGCATCGGCTCCTAACGAGTCCGCTAAAGTTCGTCTTCCATTCGGGAGTCGCACGCCCGCGCGAGAAATTGTTTGGTCGTGCAGTTCTATCGTACAGTCGACTCTCGATAATTCGAAATTGGAGGGACCTTAAAAAAACTTCGACTTATCGAGAGTTCGAAATATCAAGAGAAAAAATGTGATTGCGTATTTCAAAACTAGCAATCAAATAAATTTATAGGCATTAGGGAAATCAAATTAAATACACATCATGTACCTACGTATTTATTATTTATTAAAATATTAGATTTCCCAATTGTGTATGTATGTACATTTATTATGTGAAAAATATATATAAAAAACATATCATTTCACACTTACTTCAAAAATCACTGGCGTCCATAATCGACAGCATTTTCCACCGTTACTAACGCTGAGAATACAGCAATCCAAACTTTGCAAAGCAATTTAAAATTGTAGTGTTATTCACGTTGTTCCATGCCTTATGAATCATATTCATCGCTGTCAAAACTGTTATCTTACAACTTTCTTCAATTTCAATGCTATCCAATTTCAATCGTACGACTTCTTTTCTATACAGGGTTTTGAAGTTTCGAATGACTCCCTGGTCTAGAGGTTGTAATTTAGACGTTGTGTTTGCCGGAAAGAATTGCAATTTTTTGTTTTGCAGATTTGGTGGGTTATTGTGCACTGCACAGTTATCAAAAAAGAGAACAATTTGTCGTTTTTGTCTTCTCATATCTTTGTCTAGATTTGATAACCAGTCGTTAAACAATTCCGTAGTCATCCATGCTTTTTTATTTGGTTTGTAAGCTGTCGGGAAACATTTTACTCCCTTGAAGCACCTAGGGGTGGCGGCTTTACCAATCAGAAGTGGTTTGAGTTTCTGAGACCCGTCCGAATTTGTAGCAAGCGAAACAGTAATCCTGTCTTTGCTGTGCTTACCGCCGTGACATTTTTCCCCTTTAAACGTTAACGTGCGGTCAGGTAGACATTTGAAAAAAAGTCCTGTTTCATCAGTATTAAAAACATCGCGAAGAGCGTAATCCGCCAGCAGGCTTGTTAACTTGCATTTCCATGTTATGCAAACATCCGGGTCTACGCTAGCGCTTTCTCCACAGATTTTTTTAAAAACGATACTGTGACGTTTTTTAAAATTTGTCATCCACCCTTCACTAGCGTTGAATTGAATTCCTAATTTTTCGGCAATCTGAAGGGCTTTTTCTTTTCGAATACCGCCTCCGATGGGTTCATTTTGAAATCTACATTCACCCAGCCATTTAAATACATAGACAATCTTCAAGACGAAGAAACTCACCTTGGCGGGCCGGCTTCCTCCCATTGTGTAGACTGCTCTGAAGAATTTGTTCTCTATTTTTGAGAATTGTTGAAAGAGTGGATGGAGGGATTCCAAAAGACTTTGCAACATCCTTTTTTTTAATGCCACTTTCCACTGCCTCGATAATTTTTCGTTTTTGAGAAATCGGAAGAGATGAATTCTATTTTGGATTCATTTTGAATAATATTAAAAATAAAACACAGTGAGTCCGGAAATGTAGAAAGAATACACAGAATGATTCAATAAAGAACGACGTATGGTTTGTAAACCTATTAGGTTTACAAACCATAAGTTGCTCTTTGCTTCTGGGAAAAATTTGATTTATCGAGAGAGAGAGAGAGAGACAGACCACCTGCTGATTTCGGGTTATAAAGAGCTCGTAGCAAGCCAAGAAACAAAAACAGTTCAAGTTATGGAGTGTATGCAAATACAAAGCGTTTTTTCGATTTATCAAGAGATTTTCAAGGGACCAAAGGTTGAGTTCGAGTTATCGAGAAATTCGAGCTATCGACGTTCGAATTAACGAGAGTTGACTGTATATCGTTCGTATTTTCGGGAGTTAGTCCGTTTTGATTGAGGTAGTTGATTGTGGCTGTCTTGGATAGGCTTTTTCCCCGATCTTTTCTCGGTATACGCGCGAAGGTTTTCTCACTTGATATTTGGACTTTTTGAATTGTTTTGCTTTCGCCTGAATTTTTTAATCGAACTGAGTCTCTAGAAATGTGACACGAGACCTACGCCAGATAACTTACTCACGACAATACCCGCTGAACCGTCCTGGCCAGCCAACTGCGTTTTCCAACGTTGTGGTCGGGGAGGAACTGGAGGAGGCACAACCGGCCTTGAGTATGCCTGGGGAAATTCGCATAGCCGATCGAGTACCTCGCAGAGTGAGAGTCCGGGGGAGTCGACCAGCAGATGTTTAGTACTCGGCCAAAGCAGCCCAAGCCAGTTCAAAGGAGGAGCGGTTCTGACCAATCCTCCGATCAACATCCTTTCAACAGGATGCTGAAGAAAAATGATGACGCTTAATAGGGTCTATCATATATTCCACTGGGTTCAAAGGATAATAACCTTAAGTTACGGCGATCGATCCAGAGTTTTCTTCGAAACCTTACCAGGAGTATACTGGTTCCAAGGGATCCGGGCTCCAGGGATTTGTCCCTGCCGGTTTTGATTGAGGAACCTGTGGAGGTTGAAACTTGGTGGCTATGATTGACACCCAAAGCGGGTACAGTCATTTCTAATACAGTTTGGGACCGGTACCTATTCGGCAACCCTTCTGTATCGTGGTGCATAGGCGTGCTGTTGCGTTCTCAACAGGGGTGCCGCTTCCCAAAGAGCGGTAAGGATGCTGATAGGTCCGATCAGTGCCGGATTAAGAGGCTACAGCCCCGGGCCCAGCACGCCTTTGGAATAACCCAAGTAACCCAAGAAACTTCAAGCGACCCAGCTAGAGTAATTTTTTACAACTTTTAATCTACAAACCCAAGTAACCAAATCGACCCTAATTTGAATCAATTGTTTGGGTCATTGAGCATGCTTTGTAAGTAAGCTAATCGACCCAACTCAATTAACTAATTAGACTTCGGATAAACAATCGTAAGAAACTGAATCAGTGATAGAAATGTAGACTTCGTCCAGGGTGTTGCAGCACCGGAGTACAGCCGACGCCTATTCACTTGTTTTTCAAGCCCTTGTTTTGCTAGTGTCATAATAAGTATAACTTTAAAAAATATAGGGATATTTTCGATTCAGTATCACCAGGAAAATATTGAACCGATTCCACAACCCAAATTTACGATGGGGATTTAGATGGAAATTTATTGGATGAATCTAGGCAGTTCATTCCTTTACTGAAAGATCAACCGGAAAATAAATTCACCAGCTCAGAGTCCTCTAAAATTAATAGAAATATTTTCGATCCATTAAAGGTATTAGATTGGATTGTTAATTTTGATATGCAACAAATTTTTCCAAATGTTTTCGTAGCCTTTAGATTATTATTAACGATTCCGATTGCTAACTGCGAATCGGAGAGATCGTTTTCTGTCTTAAAACGCGTTAAGAATATGTATAGATCTACAATGACTGATTATAGATTGTCGGCATTAGCCAGACTTAGTATTGAAAGCTAAATTCTCCGATCACTCAATTTTGATGATGTTATAAGTGAATTCGCTGAATCGAAATCAAGAAAAAAGTATTTTTAATTGTTAATTTGTTTTAATAAAAATTATTTGTTCTATTCATGCAAAGTAAAAATTGTTTTATTTTTTTACTTTCGTTCCTTTATTCCACTGATTTACTTAGAATGTTTATCTGCTTTCAAGGTCTCTTTCCTACTGGACTACTTGGGTTATGATAGGTTACGTGAGTTACTTAATGTTCTTGGGATGCTGTTGCGTAATCATAGGGCCCCATTTTACTTTTAGCCCCAGGCCCCACGAAGGCTTAATCCGGCACTGGGTCCGATCTATACCAGGGATATGAAGGAGTCCATGCAAGCTCTTGATAAACTTGGTACTCACACTCGGAAAAGCAGTGCTCATAACATAAATTATGAGTTACTGACAAGTACGTTTAGTGGGGGGTGTTGGTGCGTGCTAATCGTTCGTTACCCGTGGCTTTAGAGGCCCGTGGTGTTAAGACTACTTGTCAGGCAATCACGTTAAACTCAGCAACGAAATGTCTTGGCCTGCCAGCAGCCATCGCACCTCTAGCTAGAGGCCGAACCCAAATTAGTCTGCACCAACGCACCCTGCCTAGGGTGCCCAGATCTGATTTCCAATTTTACGGGTCAACTGCGTTGAAAATACGGGATTTGAGGTTAAATTACGGGACAGGCCGTTTTTTTTATTAAAAATCAAAATTCATTTTTGTTATTTGGCATAATCAATTAAATAAAAAATTGCTAAATTTCTAAATGAAAGACTTTAAAAAAACAATATTAAATATTTAAAAACACAACAATTTACATATAATCTCGAAAGGAAAATGTGAAATAATCAACTAAATAACGTATACATACAAACATAGATTTTCTTTATGAATTACCCTTAAAACAATCATAAATCAACAGTTTGTTAATTATTTGGATAAGAATCCTCAATTCGCTGCTCAATTTTTTCTCTTAGAGAATCAATAATATAAATTGACGCACTTTTTGAAAATTTAATACCTTCAATTACAGATATCTGTGTACCCGATGCTTTGAGATAATAAATAAAAGTGTCACGTTGAAATACATGGCAATGAAAACCTTCGTTAAGAACTAAGTTCTGCTATAAATCCTAGTACTAAGGTCGGTGCAGAACAGAATTTTGTATGAAAATTCTGCAACAGCAGAAAGTTCAGTCAGAAATTCAGACTCAATTTTGCAAAGAAGCAATACTAAGGTTTTCATCAAATTTCTATGATAGTGCAATTGAGGCCTTACCCACGTCATTCGATCAAATATGCTTTCGCGCGGTGTTCACCGCTTTGTGCGAGAAAATAAATATTGTTCGAATAGGTATTTTTATCATAAAATGCCATTGAATCATAAAATTACGGGACAATGTACTGTCCCGTATTGGCTTCGTCAAATTACGGGACAGTGAAAAATTCGCGCCTGAAATACGGGACAACCCATAAAATACGGGACATCTGGTCACCCTAACCCTGCCTCAGGTTCGGATCTGAACGTCATTGGTCAATGGGAAAAGTTTTGTTAACTTGAATTTTCGTCGCCATCCATTCGCACACAGATATTTCAATATAGATTCGAACCGAGTTTTAAAATTAAAAAATTCGAAGGTTTATAAAATTACATAAATTTCTTAACCCTCTATCGCATACAAGATAAATCCGCAGAAAACGGAACTTGTGCTCTTCACGAGAAGATACAAAATTCCACGATTTGTTCCACCTAAACTTGATGAGACAAGTCTCAATCCATCTCATCAGGTCAAATATTTAGGTCTGATTTTAGACTCCAAGCTCGCATGGAATGCAAACATAGCAGAAAGTGCGCGTAAAGCGGCATGCGGAATCTACTGCTGCAAAAGAGCTATTGAGAAAAGATGGGGACTGAAACCCAAAACTAAGCTAACACACTATGGTCTTCATGGTCCTGTGCTTTCTTGGCTTTCATCATATTCTAGCAACCGCTCTTGCCGAGTTGGTGTCTGCGGTGCGTTGTCAACTCCTTTCCATCCTGCCTCCGGATTTCTGCAAGGCTCAATTCTAGGTCCCCTTCTGTTCCTTCTTTATATTAATGACCTTCCCTTCGTTATTAAGTCCCATTGCCTACTATATGCCGATGACCTAAAAATTTTCAGAGCCATCCGCTCTCAGGAGGACTGTTACGCCCTCCAATTGGATTTAGATGCTTTAGATACTTGGTGTCAATGTAATTGTCTCTCGTTGAATATAAGAAAGTGTCACAAAATGTCTTTCTCGCTGAAACTTAGTACAGTTACTCACACTTATGCCATACAAAATATTCCGCTCTCCGCAGTTGTCCAATTTGGTGACTTGGGAGTAATTTTTGATCCTAGGCTTAAATTTGATGCTCACATTGAGTCAATCTCCTCGCGTGCTTTTCGTGTCGTTGGATTTGTACTTAGGCATTCGAATACGTTTACTGACATCTCATCCTGCATTTGCCTTTACACTAGCCTCGTCCGTCCCATCCTTGAGTATTGTTCACAAGTGTGGTCTCCACGTCATCAATACCTAGACTTTATGCTTGAATCTGTGCAGCGTAAATTTACTCGTTTCCTTCTATTTAAATTTCATTTTCCATACAAATCCTATGAAGAGCGATTGTTCCTGCTTCATCTTCCTACCCTGAAATCACGTAGACTCTTCCTAGATGAATGTTTCCTCTTTCGACTTCACCACCGTCTAATATATTCTAGCCTCTGCGACTGCTTAGAATATCGTTCTTCTGAACGTCCTACTAGATGTGATGATCTATTTGTCATACCGTTTGCTAGAACGGAAACTTTCTTTCACTCTCCGATGTTACGCCTTCCCAGAAACCATAACGTTCTGCAGCTTGGTTCGTTTCCCCACTCACTTTTTACTTTCAAGCGTTTGTTAAATTAGCCATATTTATTACTATTCATTTTCATCTTGTTATTGGATTAGTCTGTAAGATGAATCTGTAAATAAATAAATAAATAAAACTGTACCATGGCTCTATACAGCGATAGTGGAACCAATCCTTCTGTATGGCGTGGTTATTTGGTGGCCAGCGATGGCAAAAACATCAAACATGAACCTGGTTAACAGGGTCAGGAGGACTGCAGCTATTGCATTCACCGGGGCTATGCGCACTACCCCGACAAAGGCATTGTTTATGCTATTAAATTGGCTCCCGACGGAGCTCCTAACGAAACAGCAGGCCACGTGCTCTGCTATTCGATTGAAAGCTCTAAATCTCGTGATGGGAATATCGGCCACTCCACCATATTACGGAGGGATGGACCAACGCCAGAAAAAGTAGACCTCACTCCTCCGATTCCCTGCTTCCACCATAGTTTCAAGTCCGTCATCCCTAGCAGAGATGACTGGATCATGGAAGGAAATAGGATACAGGAATCGGTCGACATCTACACTGATGGATCAAAGATGAATGGAAAAGTTGGATGTGGCGTTTTATCCGAACAGCTAGGCCTGAAACTATCCTTCCGGCTACCAGATCACTGCAGTGTTTTTCAGGCAGAGGTCATCGCAATACATAAGGCAGTGGACTGGCTGAGAAATCAGAAAATTTCTATAAGAAATCTCAACATTTTCTCTGACAGTCAAGCTGCTATCCAATCACTATCCAGCGTGCATACCTCATCTAAAATTGCTATGGAATGCCGCTCACAGCTGAACGTGATGTCTCTTCACTGTGAAATGATTCTTTGTTGGGTGCCGGGTCACAGTGATATACCTGGGAACTGCGAAGCTGATGCCCTAGCTAGAGCTGGCACACACCCCAAGTCGGCCAACCTCTAGCTTCTATAAAGCTAGGATTTAAGCAGCATTACACCAAGGCTGCAAATAGAGCCTGGTTGCTGGAAGAAACCTGCAGGACAACCAGGCAAACTTGGCACGCACTGAGCTCAAAGCGCACCAAGCAGCTCCTCAACACGAGCCGTGAAACATTAAGTTTCCTCGTATCCGTACTAACGGGGCATTGTCTCATTGGCAGACACGCCGAAAGGCTGGGGGCCCCTTTCCACGATATAAGAAAGTGTCACAAAATGTCTTTCTCGCTGAAACTTAGTACAGTTACTCACACTTATGCCATACAAAATATTCCGCTCTTCCCAGTTGTCCAATTTGGTTACTTGGGAGTAATTTTTGATCCTAGGCTTAAATTTTATGCTCACATTGAGTCAATCTCCTCGCGTGCTTTTCGTGTCGTTGGATTTGTACTTAGGCATTCGAATACGTTTACTGACATCTCATCTTGCATTTGCCTTTACACTAGCCTCGTCCGTTCCATCCTTGAGTATTGTTCACAAGTGTGGTCTCCACGTCATCAATACCTAGACTTTATGCTGGAATCTGTGCAGCGTAAATTTACTCGTTTCCTTCTATTTAAATTTCATTTTCCATACAAATCCTATGAAGAGCGATTGTTCCTGCTTCATCTTCCTACCCTGAAATCACGTAGACTCTTCCTAGATGAATGTTTCCTCTTTCGACTTCACCACCGTCTAATATATTCTAGCCTCTGCGACTGCTTAGAATATCGTTCTTCTGAACGTCCTACTAGATGTGATGATTTATTTGTCATACCGTTTGCTAGAACGGAAACTTTCTTTCACTCTCCGATGTTACGCCTTCCCAGAAACCATAACGTTCTGCAGCTTGGTTCGTTTCCCCACTCACTTTTTACTTTCAAGCGTTTGTTAAATTAGCCATATTTATTACTATTCATTTTCATCTTGTTATTGGATTAGTCTGTAAGATGAATCTGTAAATAAATAAATAAATAAAACTGTACCATGGCTCTATACAGCGATAGTGGAACCAATCCTTCTGTATGGCGTGGTTATTTGGTGGCCAGCGATGGCAAAAACATCAAACATGAACCTGGTTAACAGGGTCAGGAGGACTGCAGCTATTGCATTCACCGGGGCTATGCGCACTACCCCGACAAAGGCATTGTTTATGCTATTAAATTGGCTCCCGACGGAGCTCCTAACGAAACAGCAGGCCACGTGCTCTGCTATTCGATTGAAAGCTCTAAATCTCGTGATGGGAATATCGGCCACTCCACCATATTACGGAGGGATGGACCAGTGCCAGAGAAAGTAGACCTCACTCCTTCGATTCCCTGCTTCCACCACAGTTTCAACTCCGTCGTCCCTAGCAGAGATGACTGGATCATGGAATGGAATAGGATACAGGAATCGGTCGACATCTACACTGATGGATCAAAAATGGAGGGAAAAGTTGGCTGTGGCGTTTTCTCCGAACAGCTAGGTTTGAGACTATTCTTCCGGCTACCAGATCACTGCAGTGTTTTTCAGGCAGAGGTCATCGCAATACATAAGGCAGTGGACTGGCTGAGAAGTCAGAAAATTTCTATAAGAAATCTCAACATATTCTCCGACAGTCAAGCTGCTATCCAATCATTATCCAACGTGTATACCTCATCAAAAATTGCAATGGAATGTCGCACACTACTGAACGCGATGTCGCTTCACTGTGAAGTGATTCTTTGTTGGGTGCCGGGTCACAGTGATATCCCTGGGAACTGCGAAGCTGATGCCCTAGCTAGAGCTGGCACTGAGCTCCAGGATTATACACTAACACCCCAAGTCGGCCATCCGTTGGCCTCCGTCAAGCTAAGTTTCAAGCAGTAATATATAGAGGCTGCAAATAGGGCCTGGCTGCTGGAAGAAACCTGCAGGACAACCAGGCAAACTTGGCACACACTAAGCTCAAAGCGCACCAAGCAGCTCCTCAACACGAGCCGTGAAACAGTAAGTTTCATCGTATCCGTGCTGACAGGGCATTGTCTCATTGGCAGACACGCAGAAAGACTGGGTGCCCCTTTCCACGATTTCTGCCGCAGCTGCAGATCGGAGGAGGAGGAGGAAACGATCCAACACTTTCTGTGTGAATGCCCAGCACTATCCAAGAAACGCATGCAAACTTTAGGCTCACCTTTCCTGGACAGCCTCACGGAAGTAGCCAGTTTGAATATTAGCTGCGTAGCCGGCTTCATGCGAGAACCTAACTGGTTATCGTCACCCAACAGGTTTTAGTGCCGCACCCTATTTAAATGTGGTATCACAATGGGCCTATCGTGCCCTAAGTGAGCCGCCTTTTGACAAAGGGGGCTGCCACTACAACCAACCATCGCATACAACGCCATAAATGGCTTTCGACTTCCATGACAATTTTTTAAACCTAAAATGGCAACGTAAAGGATGAAAATCACATTTATACACGGTAGTATTACGCTTTGCTTTAGAACCGAGCCCTTTTGTTTTTAATTTTTCATCCGTGTCATTATGCAAGTCATTTCTTTGAATGCGGGCGTGACGCAATATTAGTGACCGAAAATTTGAAATTCGGCCTCTCCACAAATAATAGCGCAATGAAATGATCAACTCAAAACAGAGTATATTGTAGTCTACTTAAAAATAACACTTCGTTAGGGAAAAAAATCTACAACGCTAGGATTTGAATTTGATCCCTTCTTATCATTGTTCCAAACTAGCACGTCTATTGAAATAGTTGTCCAACCAAAGCAGCCACCGTTTAATCGGTTGAAAACTGTAGAAAAGTATCTTCTGCAGCAAATAAAAGCCCAATTGCGGCAATCAAGTCTTTCAGCTATCTGTAAAGTAAATAGTAGCAACTTGTTGGCCTGATTTGTTTACAGGTGTCGACTGAAAGTAAATGAAAAGAAACAAGTGTTCAATCAGTTACTGATTTTCTATATTGTGTCCTTATTTCAATTATAATTCAATATCGACATAGCAAAGGAGAAGCCTAAATGAAACTGTGTAGTGGAAAAAAAATTACGTAGTATCCTCATAAATAGTTAATAAATATTCCGGCCAAATTTAATAAGGAACAGGGCAGGCTTGATATGCCTAGCGGTTAGTTTTTAGAATTTGTCTTCGCCAACAATAAACTCGTCTCGAATCTTTTGTAGCTTCACAATCAACTCATCTACTGTCACCTCTCCATGCACCTTGTTGTCGCGAGTACGCACATTCACCGTTCCGGATGATCGCTCCTTTTCACCCACGACCAGAATAAAATTGAATTGTGCCAGTTGCGCGTTACGTATCTTCTTGTTCATTGTGTCGCCGGCATCTAGGTCGGCTTCAGACATAAATCCAGCGAGATGAAGACGTTGCTTCACCGACTCGGCATAGTCGTCAAATGTAGGTCCGACCGGCACGACCATCACTTGTCGCGGTGAGATCCAGAACGGCCATTTGCCTGCATAGTTCTCGGTTAGAATGGCAATCATTCGTTCAACCGAACCAAGAATCGCGCGATGAATAATAACTGGCCGCTTTTTTTCTCCTGATTCCGCGACGTATGATAGATTGAATCTGTGTGGGAGAAAAATTATGTTTTTTTCATAAGAAATTAAAAAATAAAGAAAATTCTACATGTCAATGTTGCTCAGTATTTCAACATTACAAATCTTCGGATTTTATTCAACAGTCATAATCCTACCGATGGTTTGGCTGCACTGTCATAAACTATTAATATTAAACCGTCATTGCCGATACGTACCTAATAGGTAACTGGAAATCTAATTGTATCGTAGCACATTGATGAGCTCGCTTCAACGCATCTAATATAGTAATATCAATTTTCGGTCCGTAAAACGCACCATCACCTGGATTCTCCTTCCACGGCAATCCAAACTCGTTCAAGGACTCTGCCAATGCCTTTTCAGCCTCATTCCATTGTTCAATATCACCGAGGAATTTTTCGGGACGTGTTGACAGCACCAAATTGAAGGAGAACCCGAAGATCGTGTACACATGCCGCAAGAAATCCAAGCCTCCCATCACCTCTGATTTGATTTGCTCCGGTGCACAGAAGATATGTGCATCGTCCTGTTGAAAGCGTCGCACTCTGGTTAGCCCAGTCAACGCGCCCGACAGTTCATTGCGATGTAATACACCAAAATCCGCCAGTCGCAATGGAAGTTCTCTCCAGGATCTTATGCGATTGTCGAATATTAAACTGTAATTGTATTTTAGATCATATTCGTTAGTTTCATTCGACGGAACTGATACTTACCAATGACCGGGACAGTTCATGGGTTTCAAGGCAAATGTTTCTTTCTCCACATCGAACGAGAACATGTTTTCGGCATAGTGCTGCCAGTGACCCGAGGTTTGCCACAGTTTGGCATTGTACATGTTAGGCGATATCACTTCCTGAAATCCGCGCTTTCTGTACTCCAACTTTATGAAATTCATTAGGATATTGTAGATATGAGCACCGCGCGGCTGGAAAAAGCACGAGCCTGGCGATAGTTCGTGGAAGAAGAACAGCTCTTGTTCCCGACCAATTTTTCGATGATCACGCTTTGCAGCTTCTTCCTGAAGTTTTTCCCATTCTTTCAGTTGCTTCGGATCAGGGAATGAGATCCCATACACCCGCTGAAGGGTTTCCGCTTCAGCTCTACCCTCCCAGTATGTCGATGAGTTCTACCGAAAGATTCAATCGAAATATTAACACAGAATTTTACCACTTCGCAGTAGTCTCACCTTTGTGATTTTCAATGCTTTAATTTTACCTGTGTGCCGCACGTGCGGGCCCCGGCATAGATCGATTAATGGCCCGCATTTATACACAGTTGTAGTTTCCGTGTTGACCTTTTCATTCAAGATTCGATGCTTGAACTCATTGTATTTGAACATTTCCAGCAAATCAGATTTCTTCATTTCCAACCGTTCAAACGGTTGCTTCTCCTTGACAATTTGCTTTACAAGGTTTTCTAGTGTAGGGTAATCGTTTGTTGAGATCTGTGGGAAAATAAATTATGGTATTGATTTATGAATCATATTTAACCGCCAGTATCTAATCTTAAATCTCATCGCAGCTATATTCGTTTACTGTCTCACTAGGATTTTGTACGTAACCGAATATTTGGCAAATTTTGTATAGTATCCACTCACCCCTTCGCCATCAATATGCATATCGTAGTAGAAACCACTGTCAATCGGAGGCCCATAACATAGCAGCCCCCCGTAAATGCGTTCCATCGCCTCGCCCATAATATGAGCCGAACTATGCCAAAACACAGCCTGTGCTTCCGGATCGTCAAATTTCAACAGCTGCAGTTTACAGTCCGTTTCCAGAAAGCGGTCCAAATCCCATAGTTCTCCATTCACCTTAGCAATGACAGTATTGTCGGCTAGACCTTGACTTATTCCTTTCGCCACTTCGTACGGAGTCGATTGCCAGGCAGTCGCGTCAACTTGTTTGCCATCCGGCAATGTTACTTTGATTGGTGTCTTTGGTTGCGCTTCAATAAAAGCGGCATACTCCGCCTTGCACTTTTCCCATAATACATTGCGGTCTTCGATGTAACTCGGCCGGGGATTTAGCTCCTTCACTGGAAAATATACAGGAAATTAATTATGCTTTAATTTCAAGTTCTAGTGGAGATTATGGATGCAAAGTTCATAATTGTAGTTGGTGACTAAAATCACTCTGACCGGTACAGCGTTTCATGTTAGAGTTTTATTTGATCCTAGAGTAGATCATCAGACAATTCCTTATAGACAACTTTAGTCTTTTCAATTAGTTGCGTACACAGATGTTGCCTTGCCTTTGAGGCAGCGGCCAAGTTATTCAGGTTGAAATACCTAAGCAAATATCGTATATACGGACGAAACAAACACTTCTATTCTTGATTTCGCTGGCTTGAATACAGACGATTGATTATATACGTTGTAATGAAATATAGCGCTAACAGGCCAAGATAACGTTTCGTATCGTATTTAGGCCACATACACCTAGCAGTGCAACATATGCTCAAATTTCTCCAGCGCCTTAATGCCAGCTCGTAGGCCGATACCTTTATATTATGCATCGAGATCCTTGCCTAACAAGCTGATTCGCTCTGACATTCCCTTGCATCGCAGTGGGCACAGGAACCCCGGCACGGTATTAGTTTGTTCTTTAGGGAAATCCTGTTCAATTCAGATCTACAGTCTTAATTAATTTGGTAAACACTACCATTGAATCTAGCGCTTTGGCTTGTTTGATGTCTCCCATATAATAGGAAGATTCTCCTCAGCCCATGGCAACATGGTGTTTTTTCAGATGTCAACGTACTTTTGCTTGGTTAATATTCCTTCTATATGGTGTATTGGTCCAACACCATGTTACGTTCGCCACGCAACGTGGTCGACCCACAACCCATAAGGGCAGAATGGGGGTCTGCCCTGTCCTTGAAGACCCCAAACCACCGTGCGGGTAAACGCTGTCTTGTTAAGAATTTATAATGTTACGTTCGCCACTTCACGCAATCAAGCCTAGTACTGAATTATATTATTATTACTGAATTAAATTGTTATTAATTAATTATATTGTAGGGAGTCAGTCAATTTAGGCTAGAAGTTTGAATTATATAAATATAGGGAAGATGCACGTATATGAAGGATATTAGATTAGATAGCTAAGTAGTAATAGTAGTTTTTATGGTGAGTGATCAACAGCAAAATGTATCACAGTCCACGTCACAGACCCTGCGGATAAGTTGCCAACAATCACAACAACAAACAACGCTCACCCAATCGCCGCAACAGATCCCAAATCAATGCTCCGCCCGGTTTACGACACGCCATTGGAGTCCACTACGCGCCTGTGATACCTACAACCATTGGCAATTGAAATTCACCATGATTAGCGACCGCCACGATTATTTCCCAAGCACCCCAACCACACCACCCAAGCAGCAGCTGACGAGAACCGGTCCGAAAAGCTCGGAAGCTGCGAGGTCATCACACTGAGCTGGGCCGTTGACCACCTACACCGGACAACGGTATTGGGAAATCCCATATATAGGGCCGGTAGAACAGATGACGGGGATTTTTGGTCGTTGTGAAGCTCGACGAGGACGTTTTGGCGGTCAAGTCTTGGTATTTTCTTTGGCTTTTTGGTGACGAAGTCTTGGACGGTGAAGTGAGTGTGGAGCAGTTTCGTTTGGGTGACCATCTAGGGAGAAGCAAGGGAGACCCGACGTGGTCCCTCCAGTGAAATTAAGCAGAAGACGAGGACGACGGGCGGCGAGCGAGCGAGGCCAGCGAGGAGCCAGAAGCAGTCGACGCAGTAGGATTAAGGAAAAGACTGTAAGTAGATTTAAGTGTATATAGTTAGAAGTTAGGGTTTAGATAGGTTTTGGCGTAAAAGAAATAAACGCAGTGAATTATTTAAAATTGTGGTATTGTGTGAAGTGGCGACGCGGAATCGCGTTTCCGGCGTTGGTGTTCCTTTTGGTTTCAGATTCCCTTGTTGGTGGTGTTGGGTCGTCGCGGACCCTATTCGCGTTTCAGGGTTCGCGGACAGGGCAGTCCCGGCGCAGAAACGGGTGGCGCCCTTTATTTAAAAATATCTTTTCCCACACCCCTCTTCGCGGGTGAAGCCGGGTGGGATTGCCCAAACCGTGGCCAGGGTCGGCTAGTGGAGAACGTTACGAAAAATATAGGCGTAACAACCAAACCACGAGAGACATCCCCAGACATTGTTGGAGCCAGCTCCACGCTTAACAACAGTTGAAGGGACGTCTTACATATCTCCTGCCACTAGGACCTAAGCGATTAATTTTTGTTTCGTCGCTCCAACGGATGAATTTCCACACATTTTGCCAGGTTGAATGTTCCCGTGTAAAGTGCATTCTTTTCTTCCGATTAGTTGCCGTTACCAAGAGCTTATTTCTGGCAATCGTGCCATTTAGTCTGGCTTCCACAAGAGTCTTCCCACTGTTCTCACAGAAATATCGCTACTTTTCCCGAAAAGTCGACAATGAATTTCGACAGTTGATCTTTTTGGGCTCGGTATCGATGTGCGGAAAATTTGTTATGAATTGTCTTTCGGGCTCTTTTAGTCCGTGGGATATCTTGGACAGTCCTGCGGCTTTCCACGTGTTTCAGTGCTCCGTAGTAAACTATTTTTATGGAGCACTCTAGACGGCTGGCAATTTGTCGATATGACAAGCCCAACTCTATCAAGTCTACAATCTTTTGTCTAATCAGAGGAATGCAACTTTTAGCCTTTCCAATCGTTATTGAAATGAAAAACTCCTTTTAAAACTTTTAACGATTGAACTGCAACGAATGCAACTGGTTTTTTCAAACTGATCATAACAAATTTGCATGCCATCTTATTTATAGTAAAATACAAATTACGTGTCCCCTCCAAGTAGCAGTACTTTATTGTCCTGTCGTCCCTATAGAGATAGCATCGGTCAACTATTTGCCTCCCTGACTTGTTATTGAATCAGGTAAACAACAAACCTAAAGCGAGTGAGTTATATTGAAGGATTCACTGATAAATTGGTGTTTTCTTGGTAAGCTAGAAGTGTTTCTAATTATATGCTCGCAGCAGTATGTTTTTTTATATTTACAGATGCTGCAGTTCCCCACGGCGACCGCAATCTTCCAAGATTTGGGAAAGTATACGTTGTTAATGGCGTTATTGCAAAGAATAGCTAGCGGTTTCGCGATAGTTTTAGCGCATCGTTTGATTACATAATTCGGGAGACCGTCGTGTCCGAAAGATTTTTTTCCGTTGCTCAATTCAATGATATTTCTCAGTTCATTTTCAGAGGATAGAAAGCATGTAGTTCCCCTTCCGGGCGGATTCGGATCGTGAGCAAGATTAGTGGAAGAGAAGATGGTGATTGTTGATCCTTCGTGGCCTGTTCTGAATGATTGTATGCAACCTTTCACAGTTTGCATAAAATCGTCCGTAATTACCTTTTCTGCGTACACTTCTCCGAAGAAGTCAGCACAGGTGCCGAGTTTGTCGCTTAGTTCAATGGATACTACTCCGTGTGTGTGACTTCCGTCTTTTCCACAGAACGCGTTAAACTTTTCCTGCCAGTGATCGCATTTATGGTCTTGTAGACGTTGGGCCCATTTTTGATACTCGACAGGTGCTCCCAAAATTAAATGTTCAAGTCTCTGTTAGTAAGTTTGGAGTTCCCTATTGTGCTCTCTAAGATATATTTTCTTGAGACGGTTGAGTACTCTTCTTCTTACTCTGATAAGTTCCAGCGTTTCATCTGAGACGGTGCCGTATTTCCCATCAGGTTTACGGCACAGCGGAGCAAGCCGATCCATTTCCTCTAGCATGGCGGAGGTCAGAGACTCAATGTGGTTATCTATCTCGTGGTTATTCAGGTTACGATCAGGTGGTATTTGCAAGTGTGGGTGTTCGTGGAGGCTAGAGTTGAAAAGCTCCCAATCGACATTTTTGAGTGGCCTGATCAATAGTTATTGTCCACTTGCTGGCGTGCCAGCCTTGATTTCAATGTTAAGCAGAATAGCGTGATGATCAGATGTCATCAAATGTCATGTAGCCGTAAGGCCAAGTGTTGGTCTTTATGCATATTTTTGGCATGCTGAATATCATACTAGTGAACGCATATGTTATTTACGTCACTAATGTAGTTAAAATGGGTGTGAAACCAATTTCGAGGAGGAAATTCGCTATGCAACTACATCATAGTCTAATCGAGCCATGGCTTCAACAACGGATTCAGTACCCAACTTTGCCACGCAAACTGCGGGAATCTATTGCCGATATTCTGAAAATTCCGGCGCCGGTATTGGTATTATGTAAGTCGATCGAGAACGCTTCTCAGTAATACCATATGTATGTCGTAAGAAAAGGATTTTCATGTTAATATTATGAATGGAAATGCTATGGTGAATTCGATTCGCTCTCAACGTATGTCATAATTGTGTTTGAAATTCGAAAAATGTTTTGTAGTTGAAAATTTGCAAAGTGCAGTGAACGACAATGACATCAATGGAGCTATTTTTTTGATGAGTCAGAAGAAGAACGCGAGGACTCAATCCAAATGCAACAAAAGGAAAGGAGGTTTTTAAGGGATTCTCAAACCCCCTGAAAATGAATAACTCAGAGTAAGTGTGATTTTTTGAGTTTTTTGGGACGAAACATAATAGAAAGTAGTTTTATACATTGTTTCAGATTGTCAAAAGAAACATTCGTAATGCTTCTGGAGTCACTTGAAGGAAAATTCTAGATGTCAAGCCGATCGACAGCAGTTCCAGAAATTGTGAAGTTGGCAGCCGCGCTTCGGTATTTCGCTGAAGAAGGCTATCAGCGCGGGACTGGAAACGCCCTTGCCCAGCTGACAATGAGTGTGGTCCTACAAGAAGTCTGCAATGCCATTGAATCCCACATCTGTCCAAATTGGATTACATTCAATTCCACTGCAGCAGAAAAGGACGAAGCGAAATTGCATTTTTATGATCAGTGCAGATTCCTCGGCATCATAGAATGTTTTGATGGTACACACATTCGCATCGTAAAGCCTAGCGACGACGTGCAACATTTATATTACAACAGGAAAGGGTACCATAGTTTGAATGTAATGCTTGTAAGTACTATAAAAGTACCCTCAGTTGATGATTATGGTAAAATTAAAATTGCAGGTATACGATCGTACGATGAGGATTCGGTTTGTCGACGCGAGATAACCTGGAGCAACTCACGACTCCTTGATTTTTAATATTGTAATGTCCGCTTTGCACACTTTGCTAAGAAGCAATTATGAGAATGGGGACAAAAATACAAGATTATTGGGTAAATTATTAGTTGGTGTGCATCTAGATTGTGTTTTTAAACTACAAACAGTCTGTCAAGAATGAGTTTACACATAGGAAAAAAATGCAATTTTTGATCTCTCTACTTATAAAATACTACTTTTTATTTATGTAAATGATTTTTAATTATAGTTATTTACATTATTGTAGAGATCTTAAATCTCAACTATCCTAATAATGCCCAACGTGCCGTAAGCATTTACATGTGCTGCCTACGGAAATAAGAGCCCACACAAATTACGGAATATCCCAGTAACATAATGCTTTGTACTTCACAGGGAATCCAATAAATTATGTGCGTGCCGAAGAACGCATTCTTTCAACTTTTGTCTTCGACCGCGTGCAACACCAAGACAATGCATATGAAATGCATTGAGCCCAAAATAGACAAGTGCCGCATTGTAAAAGATAGGCCTGTAAACGATAGCTCGTCGCAGGAGATGCCTTCTCGGTGTTGGACGCCGAACGCCGGATCTTGTATTCTTCAAGGGAGATCCTGGTTTTAGCGCTGTATAAGAAAAGCGCACTTTTAGTGAGGGAACAGGGTTAAATTGGGGTACCTACCGGCAAGTTAATTGCCACATGTCTGGCGCAGGATTCAAGATCCAAGCTAGCCGATATTTTTATTAAGTTTTACTATTAGCGACTGGTTACGCTACAATTGAGGCGCTTCTAAAGCCAAGTTACGGCTCGAGCGTTTTGCCAAACTACGGCAAAAATGCGTTGATAAAAACGAGTCAAAAGTACGCTTTACTATGACTATATTTTCTTTTCTACAATTTTCTTTTATACACTTTTTACAACTTAACATATAATCCCTACTCTAATATTTTATTCTACTTAATACATAATCCCTACTCTAAAACTGGAAGAATTGAATATGGTAAATTCATTCTACCAATCAAAATATCGATCAGCATTTTTCCATATGACCCAATTTAAAATGCAACACTCATAATAG
This sequence comes from Oxycera nigricornis, assembly GCA_963942545.1. NCBI lineage: Eukaryota > Metazoa > Arthropoda > Insecta > Diptera > Stratiomyidae > Oxycera > Oxycera nigricornis. The sequence continues at coordinate 79,748,350 of OZ012661.1, forward strand.
TCCATGAGTGAAATGCAACACTCATAATAGTCCATGAGTAATGACTACTCAGGTTTCGTACTTTGTGTGTACATTACACCTGCCAATGCTAGGCGCCGCTTAGTCTAGTGCGATCGCGATGGGTTATTATAAACATTCGTTCATGTGTCTATTTTTAGTGACAACATGAATTGGACTTTCGTGTGAGTAGATTATGTGTAATGCAAAACGAGTATGCAAAGTGAGCATTACAAGGTGATCGTAAATTATGCATTTGTATATTCTACGATTGCTCATTGATTATTGATTTGTGGGTTTAGTTTATAGTAAAATGCTGATTGATTGTGTAGCTACGTGTAGGTCCACTACAGCATGAGCACTTTGAACATTGAAATAAGATAATGCTGATGCACATGTAAGTTCATTTCACATGGTTAAATTGTAACCACATGTGCAATTTTTAATATTGAACAAACGAACAGAAGTAATTCTGACTTCATAGAGCGACATAACGCTGCTCTGGTTCAGTAAAAACGAACACGAGTCTATTTTATTCTCTCGAATTATTACGGCTGATTTGTCTTTGACAAATATCGCCTATTTACTTGCGGAACCAAGGCCGCTAAGAAAATATACTTGGTAGGTATTTTCACGCTTCCCGCTTAAATGCATATTAACTAATAGTGCATTCGCGAATCCTTTTTATTTCTCCCACAAACACTATATGGCTGTATAACAAACTCTACATTATTTTCAACCGATATATACAAAAAAAAAGTACAACTTCAATGCATAAAAAGAACGAAAAGGACAACGGAAACAATTATTACAATTCTTGAAGTGTCAAGAAACTCTTTACACAAATTATTATTGTATTTAATATTTACATATTTTACAGGATATTTAAGATTTATTATCTTATATATTTAATATTTGGTATGACCGATTTTTCATTGAATAAATCAACTTTTGCAGGTCATACGGTTGGTATTTTCTGCCATTCTTCAAGAATCGCAGTTTATAAGGCAGTTCGGTTTTTGCGTTGTCTTTTAGCGACTTGTTTCTTTAAATAGGCTCATAAATTTTCAATGGACTTTACATCACGACTCTGGGCTGGCGTATCCATAACTTTTCTGCAGTTGTTTAAGAGCCACATTCGCACCATGTGCGCCTTATGTTTGGGATCGTTGTCCTGGTAAAACTTAAAATTTGGTTTGTTGTAATGCATAAACCCGAATTTCTGCGCACTACTTGTCAAATATGTTTTAAGGATATGCAAATATTGTTGGGCTTGCGCCACACTCTAGTCGGTTCATCATTGTAGTACAACAACATCATTTTCGTTTCATTGCAGAATATGACATCGTCCCAAAAGTCAACGGGTTGAGAAAGGTGCATCATAGCGTAGGAAAAACGCTTTTCGATGTTTAGTGCAGAAAGCAGTGGTTTCTTTCGTGCAGCTCTTGATGAGAACTTATTTCGTACTGTTTCATGGGAAACAGCAACATCACACTTTTCCTTGAGTTCCCTAGCAAGTGTTCTGGTCGAAATCCAGGGTTTTTTTATCAAGTTTCCTTATCATAAGGCGCTCTATACGTTTAGATATTTTTGGTTTTGGGCCACTTCCAAACTTTGGCTCCAATCTATCTTCATTTTTAGCACGATTTATAACGTTATAAACTGTCTTTCGTGCTACACAAAACATTTCCGACAGTTCCTGCGCAATTTTCCCTAATTGGTGATTATAGTATATCAGCTGCAACAACTCAAAGGATAATCTTTTGCCTGGCATTTTAAAACACAATATCTCAATTATACGTACTAGCCAAAAATTAATCACCAAATAATGATCAGATTCATAGAACGTTACAATATAGACCAAAGATTACGATAAATTTACCGCATCGTTGCAGTAATGCAAACAAAAACAGTTGTGTAAAGAGTTTCTTGACACTTCAAGAACTGTAATAATTGTTTTCGTTGTCCTTTTCGTTCTTTTTTTGCATTGAATTTGTACTTTTTTGTATATATCGGTTGGAAATAATGTAAGTAACTATAATTAAGAGAAAAAAGTTCATTATAAAAACAAAAAGTAGTATTTTATAATTAGAAAGATCAAAAATTGATTTTTTTTTTCTATGTGTAAACTCATTCTTGACAGACTGTATGTACTTTGTAAGGTGTTGCTGGGTACCCGCTAGAAAAACTTTTGATGACACTTTGTGACACCTTCCGCGACATTTTCGTTCGCCTCCCTTTTTTCGACCATTTGGTCCAATTGTTTTGAATTTCTGATTTTCACCCTAAAACATCACATAATCAACAGAATGGCACTCATTATAAAGCACAGAATCATTTCAATAAAACTTTAACAAATACTTATCATAGAAGAATTTCGCATATTTACATTTTCTCCAACTTAAACTGTTCTCGATTGACTGTCGTGACGCCTCGGTGTGATCGACAGCCTAATCGACGGATGTCGATCGATATCGAGATACGTAATAGGATTTCACACAGACGATCGACAATCGACAACGACACGACATACATAATAGGGGTGGTTGTGTTTCAATGATTCCTGTACTATTGAATCTCTGAACTTGGAATTATGCAAAATCAGCTTCAATCACCAGAATTACAGTTGATGCAATCACAGTTGAATCTTAAGAAATCTAACATAAAAACATGTGTTCCAGTTTTTTATCAGAAGCGTTTTGAACAGAACCGTGTTCAGTTTTCCATGAATACTATATCAAGTCAACGTCGACAAGGTTTGAACGACAATTTTGTAAAAATTCGAAGCAAACTCACCTTTGCTATCGCCTCCCGCGGCGACGACTTGCTTCTGCTTCTCCTTCTTCATTTTGGTGGCCTGCAAGAGACAAAAGAAGATTCCAATCAGACCTATCTTCTATCCGGAACTACATATATTAGTCGAATAGGTTAACTGGCGACCACACACAGAAAACAGGCACGCATTCCCCAACAAACAGTTCTCAACCAATCGTTTCTCACTTCTTCGCAACCAGACTTAAATTGAAATCTTTCCGCAAGATTCATTACGTTCGTCGGAAGCGGAGCGTCGAACTCCTCTTGGATTCGAAGCCCGACTCTACGACGGATCGAAACACATGATGCAACAATCGGAAAAGTTTCAATTAAGCGCGTCGGCTTGCAGGAAGGAGTGAGCCCTCATTCAGACAGGGTATGTAACGCAAGGTCGTGTTAATGGGACGGAACATAAAATAATCGTGGCGAGGTGCAATCAAACACCGACCAAAGTGGCAAACGTATTCCTGTGTGTGGTGGCGCCCCGTCTCGGAAGTGCAGCGATGACAAATTCACTGTCGACACGCGACACAATCGAATGGATTTGTAAACGGCGCAAGGACACCGATATGATGTTCATAACTTGTACTCGAGCGCGCACTTGAGCAGTCATTCAATTTTTCAATTAATATAAACAATTTTCACCATGCCTTTTCGTTTTTAAGGTCAAGTCGTTGCAACTCCGGCACCACGTTGTCAACCATTTTTCGCTATCGTACACAATATGCCACACATGTCAAAGTGACAATTCAAAGAAGCGGGGAAGTAAATTTTGTGGATTGTCAAGAAATTTCAAAATGGAACAGATCAGTCTGGGACATTTTCAAAGATTGTGCTAGATGAAAGTAAAGGGGGTGGCACCGTCAGGTAATCAAATTGAAACATATCAATATTCTGTTATTGTTCTTTGGTAAAGTTTCATACTATTCAACATGTTTACTTTGTATTCCAATTTTGTAAGAGATTCACTGAAATTTCACACTCAAGTAAAAATATGGTGGTAGTTCTAGCAATTTAATAAACACAGAGAAGAATTTCCAGACCATCTGAAAAATATGAAAATAAGATGTATATATAAAGGCGGATTAGAAACAGACCTGAATAGCTATCCGTCCAATAACGCTTCTTAACTTTTTTTTCAACGTTGGGAGGTGGAAATCTTCAAAAGATACCGAGTTATTCCTGCTTCTCGGCATGTGCTAAGTAAAATAATTAAAGTGCTTTTGAATTCTAGAATTTAAAACCACTTAGAACAGAACCAAATATCAGATGAGAACCAATTTGGCTTCCAGGAAGCGAAAGGAACAAAAGATTATATTGTTTATGTGGTGGGACACATAGATGGATGAAGATCTTCACGCCGCAGCAATCTTCATGGATCTAAAAAAGAAAAGAAACTTTGATACGGTAGCTCATCACACGTTAGCTACAATATTGAAGGAAGTAGGAATTGTTGGTAAGGCAAAAGATTTTCTGGATATTTACTTGTCAGAACGACCACAACAAATAGGAATCGGCAACAACAAATCAGCGCGAATCAGCATTGGGGTATCTCAAGGATCTATCCTAGGTCATATCTTTCTCCTGTTATATACGAATCCTTAACCTAAAGCAGACGGTACAGGTCTAATTTACTCAGGAAAACCCGAATTTGACATAGTACAAATAATAAGATACTTACTGACAATAGTTACTTCATAGCAGAATATAAAATAATAAATATACTATCTTTAAACACAAAAAATAAACGAATATTGAACCTGTGACAAGTTAACCGTTAAATCTTTAAGAGTTTTCAGCAAACAAAATATAAAGGTCTTGTAATAGACGGAAAACTCACATGCACAGTATATATTAATTAATTGAGAAAAAACAAATAAAATTTGCTGATAAAAAACGTCTGCGGAGGGTTCTCGACTTGCCCTATAGGATAAAAGCAATAAACAAGCTACTATCTTGCTAAACAGCACTGAATAAATGTCTACTTGAAAAACAAAACTAAGAATATAAATCAGGGCGGATATGTAAAAAAGCGACTACATTTGGCTTTTGAGGGGGGCACACTGATTTTTGCAGAAAAAGTTGTGGAATAACTTGTATAACAATAGTTGACTTATCCTTCCACTCAAAAAAGTCGGGAACATTAATAAATAAATTGAAATGTTTAAAAATTAAAAAAAACACGATTTTTCCTACTTTTCTCACTTCTAACTTTAAAACGGTTCATTTTAGAGCAAAGTTGTGAGAAATAAAAGTTGCATAATTCAATTTTCATTTGAGCCTCACATGAAGCGAAAAAAATTTTTTTTTGCAAGACAATGCGCCGGCGCACAAGAGCATCGCAACCAAGGCTAAAATCAATGACTTATGGCTCCAATTGCTGTCGCATCCACCGTATTCGCCCGATTTGGCTCTCTCGGACTATTATCTCTTCCCAAACCTCAAAAGATGGCTCATCAATAAAAAATTCAGCTCACGCGAAATCATCGACGCCGCAAAGAAATATTTTGCAGACCTTCCGGAGAATTACTTTTCGGATGGGATCAAGAAGTTGCAAAATCGCTGGAATAAGTGTATCGAGCTAAAAGGGGACTATGTTGAATAAAACAAAATAAAATTTAAAAAAAAAAATCATTCCCAAGGAGGTAACTTTTGACCCCACCTAGTATCCAACATATAAATGATCTAAAGAAAAAAATGGCTGTCTTCACACGTCGATTCAACTTCTTTGTAACAAAAATTTTAATACAAATTTTGTACGCACATCTTCTCTCCACAACTCCCTATGGCATATTGAATTGGAGCCAAACTTCTAAAGGTAACCTTGTGATCATTTCCAGACTAGTACCCAAGGTGTATAAAAGGATTTAGGATCTCCCTATGCTAGTCACAACAGTCGAAGTTTATAAAATAGCACAAGAACTAAATTTGCAACGCACGATTTTCATGGAAAGGACTAAACTTATACGTAAGATTTTACACCGTAATGAATTGGATTGTGAAATTTGATTGAATTTCAGAAAATTGCTCGAACTGAACGACTAAAACAAGATCCCTTCAACAAGGTTTTTCAATACGTTACAGAACAAAATATAAAAAAAAACATAAACAACCCAAATTCTTTTAAAAGGAGACTAAAAAATACCTTCTACAGCAATATCCTTCGAAGTTTTACAATCAGCAGCATAAAAATTGAGCTAAACATGGTCATTGTGAAATAAAATTATAAATATATGTCTCGAATTATAAATCAAACCAAAAGGACTCCAAACTCCATGAATTAGATACAATCTCTTATACCGACTCTTATCGTCCGGGATGTACTATGTACTGAGACCAAAATATGGAAAATTAATGGTATGAAGAGAAGTCTTGTGTATATAACTTGTCTAGAATCCAGGAATGCCACGAGGCAGAAGCTGTTCGGTATGCTTTTAGAGATTTTCACTTCCTAAGGTTGTAACAAAATCTTTAGTATAATATTGTTGTCAATTCACGGGTCGCTATGGGTTTGGGAGAGGATTTTTGAAATTTGGAATGAGTCTTGACTTCAAACTAATCATACACTTCATTTCTAATTATTGCAATAATGTGACGCACTAGACACTAGCCTTAGTTTAACCTAGCATAATTATCCACGGACGTTTTCAAACCCTACGCGTTTGTTACCCACTTTAAATTTTTTTTTCTCAATCGAAGCTCAATTAACTTCTTGCTTAAGCTTTCCCTTTTATATAGTCACATACCATTTATGTATGAAGACTTTAAATATAGCTTATAAGCTCAACCAGTTCGAGTTGAACCGATCAGGAAGTTTTGTGGAAATGATTTAAAATAAAATCATGGATACTCAGATTGAACGATCGACTTGTGTGTGTGTGTGTCATAGTAGTAGTAACGTTGGCTAAAATGAATTGTTTTTGTTTTCGGTGTTACTGCATGTAAGACAAATAAATTGTGTTTTTTTCTTCTAAATTTTGTTTATTTTTAATATACATAAATATTGTGGGGTGTCCAGTCACCTTGGGGAACTGCCGCGTCAGTAAATATAATAAAAATAACACATAAGTTTGATGGTCGAGCACAATGAGTAGCGACTCTACTTCGATTCCACAAAAGACATACACTATATTCAACTACCCGTCATTCTTTCATTAACGAAAACATCATAGACAGTCCTTCGTCTTTGTAGCTTTATATGGGCACCGAACTATCGTCAAGGGAGAGCGTGCGAGACGATACGGAACCTACAAGTAAGCTGACATCAAGGGAGAGCGCACGAGAGCCAGCCGGGGTGGAGAGGTGAGCCATCAACCAACCCCACGGGGAGGAGCCCCATCCCCACTACCACTAAGGAGGAGCACCATCCTTAGCTCCAAGCACAGTATAGGTAGACCCAGTATGTAATGTTTCGTATAAACGCACACTATCAAGTACGGCCCGCGGTTCTACGGGACAAAGTCATATGTTTTCCTTCATTTATCATATGTTTGCAGCCATTTATGACCAAATGACAGTTATCTACTGGTCGGGGCACTACCAGAACTCGTATATGCACGTTTCATGCTAGGCGTGAAAAACGCCGTTAGAAACTTCGGTTCATTGAATTACAATGGTGAAACGTCTTCGCTGACACAAATTTCACTTGCTTTTGACAAATTGATTTAGAGAAAATTCCCAAAATGGCTGAAAAAATGTCTCATGTGTTGAAGTGAAAGATGAAGTCCGCGAAAGTGCTTTATTCTCTGCAAATCTGGCAGTGCTTAACATTTGTTAATTTTTGCAAGTACATGGCGCCATTTCTTAGAAGGAAATTTTGTGTTTGAAGGCTTCGATTGCATACTTGGTCTTACCTGTACTGTGGCTCCAAGGTTCTTGGTTCGGTTACTAGATTAGCCTTCACTTAAAACCAATTAAACACCATTTAAATATAATTCTTCAACCCGGGCAGTTGAATACCGTGGTTAATTCTACTGTAACAAATACAGTATATAAAAACACAATCACACCGACCACAACACTTAATAAGCAAAATTGCTTACTTTTACAATAAATCCACGCTCCTTAATTTTCCTCCTCGTCCACACTCCCACAACTTGCACAGCTCGCACAACTCATAACTTTCACGTATGCACTGATAATGACGCGCTGATCCTAGCTGCAAGGATCACCCGCCAATATCAGGCTAATGCTACATGTGTCGCATATGTGCGCAACATGGGGTGTGAGATAACATGCAAAACCGTTCCGCTATCTTGGCATCGTGGACAAAGTAGTGAGCCGGCTTCTTATCTATTTTCTACGAATAAATCTTCAGGATATGGGCACTACATACGCGCTTGCAAGGATGCTACGCTACACTCAATATGGAAATTCAAGGATATTTTATGGGTTTTGGGACGAGAATTTACCTGGGTCTTACATGCAGAAGATAGATAAGCAATGGGAAGGAGAAATGTTCCTGATCGGCTCGATTCGAACTGGTTCAGTTTATATGCAGCTTGCAGCTATGTTTTTCACAATTCTCACTCGGTTCTGACGCATTACGTAAATATTTTTATTAAACCTGCGATCTGTTCGTCAATTCAGATAATGTACAAAATTCTAGCAAATTGTACTTTAATATGGCCTAGTCTATTTTAAAAACGTTCACTGTAAAACGAATGAACCTAGCTTAGTGAGGGGAATTCGGAGTTTGTTGCAGCTTTTCGTGTTGCTGAATACAAATTGAAAAGCTCGCCGCTTCACGACGTACGAAGCGGAGGCGTGGCTAGTTCAACCAGCTGGTCATGGCGTCCCTTGATAAAATCATCCGCACCACACTGACGCATTGCACGAGACGAAAGTAGTGCGAGGTTGAAAATCGACACAGTTCGATGATTGCAGAGTTACATGCCGTGAAAATAAGTTGATTTTCCCGCAGCGAACGAATGACGAACATTGCGGTCGGTTTACAGTTGATTGTTTGATATTTACAACAGTAAACCACAGCAGCCGCCCTTGGTCGAAGCGGCGCGTAGCAGTTCATTCGACGAGCGCGTCATCACTTCTCAGCTGTTTCCCGCCGCTACAGTCGAAATTCAGCCATTCAGCAGATGGTTTGTCGGCTGTTTGAGCCGTCGAACGAGCGCTGAAGTCATCTCACGTTGTGCAGCGTCGCCGTGTGTTGGTCCGTGAGTGCGTTCCCAGATCTTTTGAATTTTCCAAGTTGGAATTGCAGCAGGAAAGCAGTATTTCACGAAAAATCGAGAGCCTGTGTCGAAGCGGTGCAGTCAGAGTGCAAATTGCAGTTGGAGTTGTTCGGAAAAGTGTTGAAAACGTGGAAAATCGAAGTGATTTTCCGCCTTGGTGGTGTGTGTGTGTCGCGCCTGATCGTATCCCGCTCGCCGTCACGTTGTCCCCGCGGCCCAGAAGCCGTCGTCGCTCGTTCATTGACGTCGTCGAAGAATAATCCGTGTTGTGTGGAAATGAGCCGCCGCCGCCGTCACAGCTGAAAAGGAATAAATACCTGGTTTGTGTGTGTGTGTGTGCGCATGCATTTCTCCAGCTCGCCGTGAACTGTTGGCGCGGCAGGCAACGCAAGGAAGAGTCGTCGTCGCCGCATCTTGGGAAAAAGGCGGTAGCCGAGCGCGCGTAGGTAATCTGCGGCAGAATTGCAGGCGAAAGGAGCGCGAAACCGCGTGGACTCATTGCAAACGAGCAAAAGTCGCGAATTGGTGTGATTGCGGGACATTTGCGTAGTGGTTCGCATTGCGTTGGCAGCGTGTCGACCGGACAAAAGTGAAATTTCGGCGGAGTTCTTGTTGGCGGCAAGTGGCGAGTGTGCAAGGCGTGAGCGTGAGTTAGGGCGCCGCGTAGCGTGAACAGAAGAACACGGCCGAGGGGAGCATCCCGCGTTTGATCCGGCCGCGGCGTTGTTTGTGTTGTTGGTCGCGCGCGGATTCGTTATCAGCGGCAAAGCACAGTTGTAGCTGCTGGTGTTGTTGGACTCGGCGGAGGGAGGGCAGTTCGTGATTCACGACCTGCCGTTGCGACTGGCGTGCATTGTTGCGGCATTTTCGCAAATCGTGAAGCACAGGCGACCCTGTGGACATTTGGTGGCGTGCGTAGTGAGGCATTTGTGGAGTGACAACTGGTGGGCCGCAAGCGAAACGCCATGTCTGCCCAGTACTGCAAGACGGAGGAGGAGATCATCGTCGACACGGGCGACTACAATAGCGACGAGGCGGACGAGAGTATACAGTAAGTAGGGTGCAGTGCATGCTTTTATGCGAAGTGGGCGGAGGTGAGCGGCGTTGGCCCAGAAAAGGGACGCTGACCACCTGGCTGAAGGGACGGCCGAATTGGCGCGTGATTTTCGAGTGCCCGTGCACCGCGAAGGCAGTGCTGCCTGCCCGGGTTGCGGCCAGGCCGGGCAGACGTCGTTGCGTATCGATTTTACAAGCATCGCCGTGGCGACACGCCGTGCCGCAAGACGCGTTGCACAGGGCAGGGCGTTGTGTCAGCGGATGCGCGGTGCCGTCTTAGTGCTGGGTTGGGGTCGGGGTTGCTGGGCGCTAAATAATTTTGGTTGTGGAATTGTATATCTGCGGGGGACAGGGTGTGTAGTGCTCTGGATTCAGGCGGGCCGAGCATGGCTGCGTAGTGAACAGCGCGGGGCATGAATTCCTGGAATTCTGTTGTCAGGCGATCGACCATAAACTTCGAACACATGTGCACGTACTCCACACGCCACGGGCCACATTGTCAGCTGCGAAATTCGGAGCGGCGTACGAGCGAGTTTATTAATGGCGCTGCGAGTGTGTGCGTACGCACGGCCTGGTCGAGCTGCAGCGTTGCCATCGCGGCGAATTTGCCTCGGTCGGCAGCCACACATGTTCGCGGGGAAATTTTTGATCCCGGCCGGCTGATTTTCACATGAAGAGAGTCTAGCCGTCAGCTGTGCGGCTGTAATTCAGATTTACAGGATTTGCTGGTGAACTTGCTTAATTTTTCGGATTAAAGGCGACTGCGACCGGGACGCCTCGAAACATTCGAACGCCTAAAGTCCATAGAAAAGTTGAGCTGCAAGCCGCACGGCTGGCGTAGGTCGCTGTGATGATTGCCTAGGCGCGGGGGGAAGATAAGGCCTGTGACGTGGCGTGTTTACTGTTGCCATCACTTGATTGGAATTTTTACAAACGCTGCACTATGGGAAATTCTATTGGCACCGCGATCAGATGACTGGGTTTGTCAGCTGACGGCCGGGCCCAAGCTAAGTTTTCCCGGCGAATCGATAGCACATGAGGCGGCCGTGATCGGTGATTTCGGGCCTTCGCCCATGTTGCTGCCGATATGAGACGGGCGTCAGCTGACAATTGTTGTTATTTCAACGAATAGGGAACCATAGACTTGCATGCTAATGACGCTGCTAACAATGACGAAATTCCTATGTTGATTGACGCTGTCTCAGTGCCATCAGCCTGAAATGGCAGTTTGGGGAATGTGGGGGTGGATGGAGAACGGCTCGGCGCTTTAAACCGCACAGTCTGTCTAGATTTGCTAATAGGCTACATACACACTAAATTGTTCCAATATTGTTTCGTCCTTTGCAAATACTGTGTCTTCCTCTGCTTTTGCCAGGTTGCATTAATACATAACAGAATGCTAGCGAACTTAGAAATATAAGTCTGATCCTGATCCTCGAAATATTCCGCAAGTCAAACAAAATAATTCATCTTCAGCGAACAAATAAATTCCGGAACTCGAATTTCATCTATTCGAACGAACCAATCTTTCATTGCAGTAAATTGCTTGTAAATTTGTAAATAACGAACATGATTTCCAAGCAGGGCAAGGAGAGCATCTACAATTGCATTGACAGTGCAACTTTTAAATGAATTCGACTAACTAGGAACTTGTCCTGTGCCCGGCCTTAGATAGTAGAAAAAAAACTTTGGAATAAGCACGAATCTTTGGTTATGGTAACTTTCAAACCAGCATTGAATAGTTCGACGAATTCATGGCAAGGAACAATAATATTCACAAGATAATAAGTAGAGAAAGTGCATCGGTTAGCGACAAAACTTGCATTGAATGTAAGCAAAATGTCCTGCCAAGTGATATCCGAACAACGAACCATAAAACATATCCGGTAAAGGTTATGATTGTGACCCCCCGAAGGGGGTTAGTGTAGGGGGAATCGAAAGAGGGGGGTTTCCCCTACTCCTAGGGCATAAAAAGTTCGCGGCGTTCACGGCCTCATGAAAAGTTATGAGTTCCCCCGCTATAAAACTGATTATTTTGCCTTTTTCAAAAAAAAATCATATGAAACCATAAAATTGACCTGGAAAGTGATTTTTAGACTTGTTTAGAAGTCGAAAAAAATAAAAGATTTTTTTTATAAAAGAATAAAAAAAGCAATTAGAAAATATTTTTATATTCCCTCACCCACCCGCGCGGGATGGTAATGGGGCGGCGGAAGGGTTGCAAAACGTGTCTCCAAAGTGTTACCCCTGTTTATATTACCTTTATGGTAAAAACGGCATTCATCAGTTTTTTTTATATAAATTTTTATTTATTTTATATATTTTTATTTAGTTATTTTTATATTTTTGGATGATTTTGCTTTATTCTCTGCTTCCGCGAACGGAGTTTTCTAGTAGCCAAACTAAAATATCCAGCGGCATAGGCAAATTTTCATGAATTTTCGGCTCAGTTTTGAACATTTACTGGTAACCGTAAAGGACATGTTCCCTTTAGGTGACGTTCTTTGGGTCGGCCAAAACACTTTGTGTCACAAAATCGATGGAAACCACTGTGCTGAGGATGCTTTTTCTCAGAAAAGGGATTTGGAAACTTGCTTGGATCTCCGACGAAACTTACGATATTTACAGAAAAAGAGTATTGTCGACCGCCAAACGTGGATTCATCAAAAAAGAGGAATGGCTCCTTCAAAACGACTTCGATCTCAAACACAAAGTGGACAACGTGTGAAAGGGACGAAATAGTACACTGATCAACATAATCACCCAATGGCTATTTGTTTGATAATTTTTTGCTGTTAATTCAGTTCAAGCTTCGTAAAAAAATGAGATTTTGAGCAACTTTCATTAGGAGGTCGTACAATATTTTTCTATTCTATTTTTAAAAAAAATTTTGTCACAATTATGCCCTCGCCAATAATCGATACTGGAGGACATTGCACAAGCCACTAACGAATAAGCATCAAAGCGCCGACTAACCCTGTCACTGGTAGCGCTAACTACGTAACAAATTTTGAGGTTGATGATTAGTCCAGTCAATTGGGAGTTTGACCGTGCATTTTCAAAAGGCAGAGAAATTTTTATTGCAATGCGTTGGCAATGGTATAGTTAGCTTATGTTCAATATCCTGGGGTCGCAGCTGATGGCCTCTGGGCTCCATCTTAAAAACAAAAGAAAGTGGGACACCCTTATATCTCAGAAACCGTGGCTCCCACAAGAAAGCTGTGTATGGCAAACATGCGTAGAATATAATTGTTAGCAAGTCTTACATACATCACTTTTATGTGGTGTCAATAATAAAATAGTTACAAGCTAAAAACCACACACAAAAAGGGGGGAACAACATTTTTAATTTCACGTTTAACGCGAAACACGTTGGGATACTTTTCTAAGACAATTTTGTCATAAATCGTTTGCGATATTGATTGTTCCAATCACTGCACATAAACGGGAGTTATTCCATCCCAAAGAGGAGATCATTGCGTGAAAACTCCGTTTTTTGGCTAAATAATCGGCTTTTGATGGCAAACCCCCCGTTGCGTAACTCGCGAAGCATTTTGGAAGGCAGCCAGATTTTTGGCGCGATAAGTAGTATGTCTTACTGTAAGCTTAAATCCAAGTTTCTGATGTCGCAGCCACAATCCTCTGGGTTCCATCTTGGAAACAAAAAAAAGTGGGACACCCCCATATCTCCGAAACCATGGCTCCCACAAGAAAGTTTAATAAGGCAAATTTGTGGAGAATTTAATTTGCAGCAAGTCTTCACGTGGTTGTAACAATAAAAAAATTACAAGCTCAAAACGACATCCAAAAAGGGAGAACATCTTTCGAGCGCCACAGCTTTATTGTTTTGACATTAACCTCAAAACACATTGGAATTGTGTTTTTGAAAAAAAAAACTAATTTTTTGCACTTTTTTTAAAAAATTAAAAAACGGCTCCAAGAATTTTTTTAAAAATTTTCTAGAACCACATAAATGTCAATGCGCGTCGATTGACACCTTGTTAAAAAAAATCGTACGTTTGGTTCGCGAGATATAACGCATGACAGAAATGACCTTCAAACGGGCAAAACAGCAAAATCCCCCGACCGAAGTTTCCTAAAAACTAATTAGCTCTTAAGATTGCAAAGACGCTTCGATTGACACCTCAACGAAGTCGATACCACTTTGTTTACGTGAGTTATGCTCATAGAAAAAACTGTCCCCGAACGCACGTACGTACGTACACACACACACACATACATACATACATACATACTTCTTTCTAAAAACACTTTATATATACTCTTTAGACCTTAAAACGTAAAGAAATGTTGAAAATTTCAATTTCGATTTTCGAGGCGATTACAAGAACTTCCCATATACTGGGAAGTTAAAAAACGCATTTTTAGGCCAAATAATCGGCTTCCGATGGCAAAACTCGCGGAGCATTGTAGTGGGCAGAATTTTTTTAAATTTCAATGAGTAGTATGCTTTTATGTGAGCTTAAATTGAAGTTTCTGGGGTCGCAGCTTCAATCCCCTTGGCGCCATCTTGGAAAGAAACGCTCCCATAAAAAAGTTTAATATGACAAACTTGTGTAAAATTCAATTTCATCAGCTGTGACCCCAGGAAATTGAACTTAAGAGCGGGGTAAGGTTAGTTCGTACAAAAAAAGGCATGTTTTTGTGAATTTTTTGGTGACGACACAGTTAAAATCTCTGTATTGAAACCATTAAATTATGACATTCAAAGAATATTGTATAAAATTTTCACGAAGAAATATTAAAAAATGCGGCAATGGCAGCAATTATTCGGACGTGTCTCGGAAAAAAGTAAAATTGCGGCGCCCCTCATAATTTGGTGCTGGATTATTTGAAATCCAAAAATGAAAGTTCATTCGTTAGATAATAGTTTTCCCCAGAATTTCAATTTTTTACTTTTTTGGAACACTTTGAAAGGAAAAACGCGATTTTTTGCGAAAAAATCGGTTAATTTGTTGTAAAATAAAAATTATTAAGAAATTTGAAAAAAACCTCTCCAGCGTTACTTCGTAAATTATGTACAGAGATAATGTTCAAAATTTCAAAAGGATCGGTGCAGTAGTTTGGAAGTTATGAGGCGCACCGACTTTGACAACGTGAGTTGCGGGGAAAACGCTTTAAAGTTTTGAACACTAAAAAATCTGGTATAAAACATTCATAAGCGAATTTTATCATAGCTCATAACTTCGTCAACTTTGCTTCAATCGACTGGAAATTTTGAAACAATATTCTTGAGATATTATGCATTCATTTAAAAAGCATTTTAATACTCCCCCTTAAGGCGTCTTTCTGCCTAGAAATTTTCAAAATTTGTTTTTTGACTTATTTCGTTAATAAATGTCATCAAAACATGTTTAAATGAAAGTTTTAACGTTAGCTATGCAGCTACATAGAGAGTTACCGTAAGACAGCACTTTTAGAGTTTTACGATCTGTAGACTGTGTCCAGCGCCCCTTTTCTTTGATCAGCTGCTTGAATATAACTTGTGTATTATTAAAACCAGCAGGACATATTCGAGGAAGAGGAGGGACTTTTGTATGCTTCAGGCATTGCTAGTTAATTTTAAGTGTAATTGTAACAAAAAACTGTTTGAAAACTTTAAGCGCGTTTTTCTCGAAACCATGTTTTCATAACTGGTTGACACGATTTTAAAAAAACTACTCAACCGATTGCTCTGATTTTTCAATATGTTGCTGTATAACTTTCTGACTATAGCATGAACTAGGATCTTTTAGATTGGCTGTAAATTTTTCGATTTTCACTCAATTTTCTAACCTCCGAAATGGAATTTTGCGTAAAACGTCCGCCATTTTGTTATTTTTGAGCCAAAATGTTTTATTCTAGTTCATGCGATGAAGGGTTTATTACAAAATAATACCCCTTTTTCATTTTATTTTTCAGATCAACAAGAAAGGCAAAATCATGTCAACCACCGTTTTTTGGCATTTTTTTTTAAATTTATACCTGAAAATGGGCCTCAAAAATTCTGACATTTTTTGTATTTTTAAAATAATAGCAAAGTAACACACAAAATTTCATAATGATATCTTTTTTCCTTCTATATAGAAAAAAATTTAAACAAGCCGCGAAGTGCGACCCTTGAGGTCCACACGGTCAACTTCCCAGTAATATCTAGATAAACATTAAAAATATTAAACACAATAATAATTTTGAAAATACTACTACTTTAAATAATAATAATAAGAGGTATTCATAGCAGTAACAGGAATGAGTTAATATGAATCATATCATCTACGGGAGCATCCATTGATTACGCAAGGCTTTTGGTGGATGGGTGATGATGATTGATTACCACAAATGCAAATTTGATTGAAATTTTCATGGTTTTTAAAATTTAAGCCGCTTATTTTTATGAAAAGACTGCAAAAACTATTAAAAATCTGCTCAAATTATCCAAACATTTGAAAACTTTGATTGACTAAACAACAAAGTCTTTAGAATTAAAGATATAAGGTAATATCAATCGGAAGAACCCCTTTCATATGGTAACTTTGAATGATTTTTTATTTTTAATTGAATTTTTTTTCAGAATCATGAAAAAAGTTTTGCCGGTTTCTCTTCAAAAACTGAAAACAATGTATAAATTTTATAAACATTTATTACTGTGTTGTGCAAATCAGGGTAAAAAAATATTTTTTATGAAAAAACCCCAAGTTTCCTCCTTTTTTTTATTAAATCAGAAAAACCGCTGGAACGGATCTTTAAAATGTTAAAATAATCAAAGAGATTTTACAACACGTTGATTAACACCTTAATGATGCAAATGTTATATCTGGTTCGTGAGATATAGTGAATGGAAGAAATGACCTTGAAGATCATGATGACTGTTAATAATTTTTTGTTTTTTATTTAATGTTTCTTGAGAAAAAGTTTTGATGATGCTTTTACAAGCACTGCTTGAAATATATAAATTTTATAAAAATTGAATACTGTCTTTCGTAAATCAGGTTAAAAATTTATTGTTTATAAAAAAATCTAATGTTTTGCACTTTTTTTCCGTAAATTAAAAAACGGCTCCAACGATTTTTTTTAAAAATTTGATAGATTCACACAAATGCTAATACGCGTCGATTGACACCCTAATGATGTAAATCGTATGTTTGGTTCGCGAGATATAACGCATGACAGAAATGACCTTCAAAGGGTCAAAACAACAAACCCCCCCGACCGAAGTATCCCAAAAACTAATCAGCTCTTAAGATTATAAAAACGCTTCGATTGACACCTCAACAAAGTCGATACGACTTTGTTTACGTGAGTTATGCTTGTAGAAAAAAGTGTCCACGAACGTACGTACGTACGTACACACACATACATCTCCCTTTCTAAAAACACTTTATATATACTCTATAGACCTCAAAACGTAAAGAAATGTTGAAAATTTCAATTTCGATTTTCGAGGCGATTACAAGAACTTCCCATATACTGGGAAGTTAAAAAAGAAGATATTACACAATTTTTTAGGTAGAAAGACCCCTTAAGCTAACTATACCATTGCCCACGCATTGCAATAAAAATTTCTCTGCCTTTTGAAAATGCACGGTTTAGGTCAAAATTATGACGCTTTGACTGAACTAGATTAAAAGTGTGGCTAATGTTTACTGTTCAAACATAAACAACCAATTTGACCCCCACAAATGCTCTAGATTCCTTTTTCTCTTAGTTTTGCAAATATTGTCGAACACGCTCTTGACCGACTGGATCCAAATTCCAGTAAAAAACGTGACCTGGAATTTTGGATGCTTCCTCAAAATGCTCGATTTAGAGGACGCTCTACAATCTTTTATCTATTTTTAGAGGTCTTGCTTGGAACGGCGCCGGTCGAGCTGAACATATGATTTTATATTTTTAGCCATGTATCTCTGATAGCACCGCCACAAAGCTGTTTGGCAACTTACATATGATAAAACATCTTCATGGCGCTTTGAGGTGTGTACGTGCCATGTAGCACGCAGCTTATCATGTCGGCCGATGAAGAAACCATCATCGGAAGCCAGACAACAACCACTCAAAATATCTGTTCGACACTGTTTCATCCTTCCGAAAGATGAGTTCAGCCGCAAATTTGACGTATAAAAAAAGGTTCTCATACTAAAGGCTGTATCCTATCTATTTCATCGCCTGCATTGCAAATTCACGTCGCTTTTCAACGAATTCCACGACGATTTATTTATAAGCACATCGTCTGAGTATTTGGGTTACAAAAGCAAAAGTTACCGAAGAACTGAATCGGAGCCGAGTTGAGCTAATTCGTCTGCGGAGAATGGATTCCTCGCTACCGCCAATAATTAGCAGATGATGTTGCGAGGAAACATTGCTATTAAATGTTAGGACGTCGAGCACATATGATTCACTCATGTGGATTTCGCTTGCCCCGACTTCCTTGCTGTGTTGAAAAATCGACTTTTGGCACAGATTCTGGCGCCCAGTTTCTAACAATCATAAATGTTTTTTGAAAATTTCACCGGGTGGACCAAATTAAAGTGAGAGTTTGTCGAATGTTTTTTATTATTATTTTCAAATGCATTTAACCCTCTTGTTGCGCCGAGGTAGACGTTTGTCGATGGGTGGTAAGGGAGGTTGCCATCCTGCGTAAATGAAAATAGCTCCACAGCTGCAGTTCGAATATATATATTTCAATAAAAATTAATCGATCAAAGAAACTTTCCGTTATCCACGCTACACTCCCACCCAAACGACTTGTTGAAAAGATATTACGTTGGCTGAAAAGAGCTTACAGGCTAAGCACTAGCAACATGTGTTGGGCGTGGGTGGGATTCAATTTAGGTCAGGTGTTGTGTGGATGTTATTGCTAAGAAAATCACATTGGCAGATGCATTTCGCCCGGAAGTATGGTGTCATATGGTGTGAAACCAATCAGAATTGCTTGCGGTTGACTGGAGAGCAGCGCAATTTTTACAGGAAGACTTAAATAGTTAATCAATATCGAAGCGACCAAGGCAAAACTCTTTAGCGCTTCCAGCAGACAGCAGAAAGTACTATGTGGGATAACATACAAGTGCTGGACTTAGCGCCACGAAACTACTGTTTTTTCCCCATTTCACGTGGTTAGAATGCAAGTCATCTGGCGGGTTAGCACGGAGTGCCAATTGCCGTTCGCGGTCGCGTACAAGGCTCAATGACTAGCGCCATTTTATTTGCACTGCTTGGCGCTGTAATTACGCAAGGTCTAAATCGTATTAGGTAGCTTGTCGCTCATGCACAGGGAAAATAATACTGCATAATAAGTAATGCCAACAATAAATCGTGATAGATGTACCCAAGACTGATTTTATTTATAAATATTGAAGGTCTTCTGATTAACTTCGATGTAAATGACTTACCAATTTTACGATTCTTGCTCGGTAAACTATTGATCTATTCACTGGTATGGTAAATTCCCTAGTGAAGGCTTCCCTAATTATTGAAGGCTGTTTGCCAATCCCAGATAATGTCTACCTGTTTTTTGGTGGCGTAGTCCTATTTTTGATGTAAACGTCTCTTCCACTTTTCATGCCTCTCATATACTGTCATGGACATTAAGATAGAGACACAACAAAATTGTTCAAAAAACAACAACACAAAATCTCCAAAGTTAAAAAGAGTAATAATTTATTTTACGGTTTAATAAATAACTAGCAGAATCCAGCACTCGAAATTCGAGTGCAATGATGATTTTATTATAACTGACTCTAGAAATTCGATCGAATAATCCATCAATTTCAGTTAGAACCATTATTTTCACGCTTTCACAAATTTAAGTTAATTCAAAAACCCTTTTCCAAAATTTTCTTAAAAACGTGGTTTTAAACTATTAAATCAGATGTACATTTCTTCTGGCACTCCCAGACTTCCTCAGTGTATAACTAATTCCCTAAGTTCTGTGTTTCTATTTTAATCCCTAACGTTTTACATTTTCATCGCAAAATTTAGTCAGCTTAATTGCTCCATTCCCTATGTTAATATTCATTCTAATCCCTACAGGTGCTCTACTCTATCTCTCTCTATAGTTTCCCTTATGTAACCTGGTATATCCCACTTTTTTCTCCTCCTTCCAGTTTGTCTTTTTCCGCCGATATGCTATTTTTTAGTTGAATACCGCTCTTTGGTGCCACTTCGATGTTGTATTTTTTAACATGCGCTGCAAGTCCCTGTGTATATCCGAGAATGTTATGAAGAAGTCTGGGTGTGCCAGACGAAATGGTTTTTGAATTTAACTTAAATCATCAATCAATATAATAAAACGGCAAGCTAAATTTGTTTTTCTATTGTGATTAAATAATGTTTATGAATTTTAATAATGTTTAAAAATCATTATTCAATTATTGGCGCTTCAATGCGTCTCGAACGTATAACAATGCTAAGCGTTTTGCGCATGTCATCATTCGATTTTCACATTCTTGAGATCTACCAAACCGGTTGTTGTAAATAATGTTAGGAAAATCAAACATCGTTTTTAAATCTTGAAAGTTTTCTTCAACTGAAAACGCTTTTTTTGTGGAATGTTAGACGACCTTCAGCAAAACAAACTAAAAAAATATGACCAAATATTGATCAAATGTACGTATCCATTTGCATAATGAACGGCGACGCTATACACACGAATGATCCTCAGAGAGAAAGCCATCACACAACACCGAACCAGTGAACGCACAATCCACATGAACGGTATAAAGTCTGAATATTCCCAAATGTGGTGAAATTTGATGATTAGCTTCCAAAAAAGAAACTAAAACACTTGGACCAGTCCTAGATATGAACCTGGGACTCCCGCGTGCAAGGGCAAATCACCATCGTATGCACTACACAGCCTATGGCCCTTTAAAGTTTCTATTTTGATAGTGACGACTAGTATACCATTCGTATTTATCGCTGTGTAAACGTTCAACGTTGTGTATGTATTAGTAAGAAAATCTATTTACCTTTTTCTCTCTATATTTTCCAAACAGATTTTCACAAAAAATACAATTCTGCACATCTACAGGATATTCTCTTC
Source organism: Oxycera nigricornis (assembly GCA_963942545.1). Taxonomy (NCBI): domain Eukaryota; kingdom Metazoa; phylum Arthropoda; class Insecta; order Diptera; family Stratiomyidae; genus Oxycera; species Oxycera nigricornis. The sequence continues at coordinate 79,769,446 of OZ012661.1, forward strand.
TCTTCTCATTGATGTATTTTTTATGAAAATCGGTCCAGAAACAACGGCTAAAATGGTACCACAAAATTCATGTTAGCCGTTTCATTATATAGATTCTACTTAAATGCTATACAAACAAATTAAATTCCTTCAGTTAAGCTTACTTGAAAAAAATTTCAAAATGCATTGGACATACACTGAAAAAATCAAATAATTCATATATAGTATTTGAGCTATTTATTAAAAATAAATAGAAAGTTTTTCAATATTTGGTTGCGTCATCATTATTCCTAAGTACATCCGCGCATCTATTTGGCATTGAATCAATTAATTGGTCGCATTGTTCAATAGGAATTTTAGACCATTCTCTTTGAACTATTTCCCATAATTCTGTTTTATTTTTTAACCGGTGTCCACCAATAGCCTAGGTCCCCTTATAGATTTTTCTATGGGGTTCAAATCGAGCGATTGCAATGGTGGATTTTTTGATCTTGAATGAATTTTTTTGCGTATTTGGATGTATGTTTAGGGTCATTGTCTTGTTGCAGGACCCATTTAAGAGGCATATGCTCTTCTGCATAAGCAGCATTGTATCCCTTAAAATATTGACACACTGAATTTTGTCCATATTGCCATCAATACATCGAATCGGACCAATCCTGTACCAGGAAAATGATCCCCATTATTTAATACTCTCTCCTCCATGCTTCACTATTTTTTTTTTGTATATTGGGGCCTGAATTGTTGCACTGGTGGTCTTTGGGCGGTTTGCCTGCCATCACTTCCAAATCAATTTATTTTAGTTTCATCAATCCACAGCACGTTTCTCCACTTCTTGATTCCTATTGACCCACTCCAATCTTGATGGTCTTTCGCAAATTTTATGTTGTTTCGTTAATAATAGCACTTTTCTTGCAGTTCTACCATACAAATTACTTTCGAATGGTTCTTGAAGAAACATTCAATCCTAATTTAATACCTTTTGAAGACTTTAAAGGATCAGATTTCGAAGTACGCACAATTTTTCGATCTTCGTGAGCAATTGTTTTTCTTGGTCTTTTTCTAATCTTTGGTGGTTTAAAGACATTTTCACCCAACTTCGAACGTTTGACAATGTCAGCAATTTCCAGAAGTGATGTTCCCTCATTACGCAAAGTTAAAATAACTGCCCTCTCTTCTGGGGTGCAGTGTTTTCCTCGACCCATTTTTATCTACGAATGAATACCTTCTATCAACTAAATATATCAAAATTAATAAAATCTTATTTCAGAAACACTCACCAATATCTAAAATTCAAATTTCTAATCCAAATTTCTCAATAGTAGCACTAATAATTCGAGCTGTCTCTATTTTAATGACCAACATAAAACTTACTTTCACAAAATGCGGGGATTACCCTAAAGACATAGGAAACGCAAATGGAGTACAGCAATCGCACCTGTGTGACCCCTTCTCTTGCCACTTCAAGGACTTAGTTCGCTGGAAAACGTCTTTCATCTTGGTTTTTTATCTGTTCTGATATCTAGGTATCCCTAGTATACACTATTCAATAACTCTCGGACCGACCTGTGACTTGTTCAGAATGTATGCTATTCCTAATCCTTGTCTCGCGGCCGTAGGTCATGACTGTTGTAATGCACCGGTTAAAGGTACATTTCTTTAGATTTAATGGCTCGTCTGATCTACATATGACCTCTTATCCAGAACAGTACCATCTACTCTTGTAGTGAATGGTCAAATTATTATAACCAAAGCGAAGAGACGTATTTTTTTCTCAAAATAATGCCACTTATTTTCATAATATCTTCAAGCCAAGTTGTCTCTTTTGTAGCTCCTAAAAAAATATTTATTGTGACTAAAATCAAACGAAAACATAAAATTCATTAAATAATTTTGAAAGAAGCAGTAACTACCTATTCGAGTTATCACGTCTTTCAACCGTCGGAATATGTTTTCGATGCTGTTTTTTCGAAATTCATGATAGCGTGTCTAGTATTTGGGCCTTTTCGCGATCGATTCCCTCATACGTGTGATGATTTCTTTACATTCTCCTCTTCAAGGCCGTTCACACAGTTTCTATGGAGTTTAGGTCGAGCGAGTTTCCAGACCAGTCAAGCTTTGATATGTTGTGGGCCCGTGGAAACTTTGTCAATATTTTCTCCTTATGACACGAAGCTGAATCGAACCAATTTTGGGCTTTTGCAAGCAATTTTCGTTTAAACATTTTTTAAATATTGACGTCGTCGCATAATACTCTCAACAATATCCTGGCTTTCATTTGTCTTGATTATTTGAAAAGATGTTTAATTTCCTGATCAATGATTTCTCAAAAAAATTCGAACATTTTTGAAATACACATCGATTGTTAAAATATAAAATATTATCTTTCATCAATTGTCTTCTCCGTGGACCTATAAATATGTCCTCCTTCAATGGACGATCAAACCGAAATCTCTTTACTGCAATTCCTAATATGTTGCAAGTGATTTACTTTAGTGTAATTGCTATGCTTCAACCCCTTCGAATGTCCCAGCTGAATGACTCGTTTGTTTACCCATGAAACATAAATCGGTCGAAAGTATGTTTCCAAAGCTCTCATGTGCGTAAGCGTCGACCATCTGATATGACACAAAAAAAAACTATAACACTCAAAAGTGCATATTATGTATCCGTCTTGGATGAAGAGTTAGAGCGCCAAGCTGCCAATCATGATGACGATTGTTCGATCTCCTACCGTACTATCTATATAATATAATTAAACGGCTAACATGAATTTTGTGGTACCATTTTAGCCGTTGTTTCTGGACCGATTTTCATAAAAAATACATCAATGAGAAGAGAAGAGAATATCCTGTAGATGTGCAGAATTGTATTTTTTTGTGAAAATCTGTTTGGAAAATATAGAGAAAAAAAGGAAAATAGATTTTCTTACTAATACATACACAACGTTGAACGTTTACACAGCGATAAATACGAATGGTATACTAGTCGTCACTATCAAAATAGAAACTTTAAAGGGCCATAGGCTGTGTAGTGCATACGATGGTGATTTGCCCTTGCACGCGGGAGTCCCAGGTTCATATCTAGGACTGGTCCAAGTGTTTTAGTTTCTTTTTTGGAAGCTAATCATCAAATTTCACCACATTTAGGAATATTCAGACTTTATACCGTTCATGTGGATTGTGCGTTCACTGGTTTGGTGTTGTGTGATGGCTTTCTGTCTGAGGATCATTCGTGTGTATAGCGTCGCCGTTCATTATGCAAATGGATACGTACATTTCATCAATATTTGGTCATATTTTTTTAGTTTGTTTTGCTGAAGGTCGTCTAACATTCCACGAAAAAGCGTTTTCAGTTGAAGAAAACTTTCAAGATTTAAAAACGATGTTTGATTTTCCTAACATTATTTACAACAACCGGTTTGGTAGATCTCAAGAATGTGAAAATCGAATGATGACATGCGCAAAACGCTTAGCATTGTTATACGTTCGAGACGCATTGAAGCGTCAATAATTGAATAATGATTTTTAAACATTATTAAAATTCATAAACATTATTTAATCACAATAGAAAAACAAATTTAGCTTGCCGTTTTATTATATTGATTGATGATTTAAGTTAAATTCAAAAACCATTTCGTCTGGCACACCCAGACTTCTTCATAACATTCTCGGATATGCACAGGGACTTGAAACGCATGTTAAAAAATACAACAACGAAGTGGTACCAAAGAGCGGTATTCAACTAAAAAATAGCATATCGACGGAAAAAGACAAACTGAAAGGAGGAGAAAAAAGTGGGATATACCAGGTTACATAAGGGAAACTATAGAGATAGAGTAGATAGAATAGATAGAGTAGAGCACCTGTAGGGATTAGAATGAATATTAACATAGGGAATGGAGCAATTAAGCTGACTAAATTTTGCGATGAAAATGTAAAACGCTAGGGATTAAAATAGAAACACAGAACTTAGGGAATTAGTTATACACTGAAGAAGTCTGGGAGTGCCAGGAGAAATGTACATCTGATTTAATAGTTTAAAACCACGTTTTTAAGAAAATTTTGGAAAAAGGTTTTTGAATTAACTTAAATTTGTGAAAGCGTGAAAATAAGGGTTCTAACTGAAATTGATGGATTATTCGATCTAGTTTCTAGAGTCAGTTATAATAAAATCATCATTGCACTCGAATTTCGAGTGCGGGATTCTGCTAGTATTCATTAATACTCTTAGATTTCCTAATTAAGTAAACTCGACAGAAACTTTTTTATTTTCACAAAACTTTCTGAAAACTTTTTTTATGAAAGCCGAGCGAGAATCGCAGTGTAATCTTCTCTTCGAATTAGGCACTTGATATGTTTTCCATGATACAAACTTGACCACAAAAATGCCAGGATTTGCAGTGCCCTGGATAGAAAATAATACAAATCCTGATAGCTTCGAAACTGGTACTCAGTGCATTGCAAACAGGCGCTCTAACCTTTAAGCCACCCAGATTACTAAGGATGAATATAGTAGTAAAAAATATTTTCCATTTTTGTAGGAAGCAGGATTATATATATTTGCCCAATGCTGGTGCAGCTGACATAAATTTGCGGATTCGGGATTTCTTACTGCTATATGTAAATTTGGATCATGGCTGTTGTTTTGCACGTCTCGTGAATTGTAGTAGTTCATCCTCATGTTTCGATTCTAATGTTAGAAGCGCATATATTCTTAATATGTTTGTACTTACGTCAACTGCTGGACTGTCTGGAAGATTGATTTCTCACATGAGAAATAATAACTCTTGTATCAAAACTATATGAAAAATATTCAGACACCTGTCACGGCGACTCCACTCCATGGCCTTTATTTTTTCTTTAGCAAGTCATTGAAAGCTCGGCAAATTCCATCCCCGGTACACCTTCAGCCGACGTTCAAGACTGTTTGGCTTTGCTAGTTGCTAAGAAATTGCCTCAGCACTAGGAGTACAACACTTAACCTGGCATGCCTCGCTGCCTCTGCTTCTGTCGTACAAGATGAATGGGACCGCGATCGTACATTGACTCCGCTCGTAGAAAATTCTTGAGCTCGACCATACGCTGCCAGAGGTTCGAGCGGGGTGTGTTGCCCGAGCTCGAAACCAGCATTCCACAAGAGTAAATCAAGCTTGAGCAGATTGGAATTCCGTCTAAATCCAGTTCTACGCTTGTGTTTCTGCTTCTGCTTCTCCATTGCTCGCCGGCATCTATCTCCATTTCACACACATATGGCGGGCAACATAGTAGTAGGGCCTGTGGCTAGCGTACAATTTTCCCTTGCCAGATGACAATAATAAGTGCGGATAAAACGTACAAACGCACGTAAAGATGCTTTGGCTCTGGAGCAATTCACCTAAACTGCGAGTGTTGTGCTAAGTTGGCTTTAAGAGCTGCGGAGCTTGTCTCTATTTCTCTTCTATGCCTCGTGCCCCGTTTTACAAATTTCATTCATTAAACAGTTAAAATCATCTAGTCGAGCTTCTAGTAAACTTTGCCATTTGTAAAGCGTTCAATTTGTCGGGCAGATTATTCAGGAACAATGCAGACTGGGAAATAAAAATGGTAACAACGCCGGTCTAGTCGCCACCAGCACTTGTTCTTCTAAAGAAAACGATTGAGGGCGTCGTTTAATGACGTACTTTAGACGGCATTGCATCACTTAGAAGATTCCTACACCATAAATGCTTCTAATTCTTCGGATAAGATCAAAATGCTCATTTCGAAAGGTCGTTTTTGTGCAATGATAAGTACACGCTTGTATGCATCCTGCAAATCGAAATAGAAAAATGTGAATGGGTTGTGAGACAAAATGTTTCCTTAAAAGAATTTTATCTATAGATACGTTTTTAAGTCTTGCTTGCTAATTGAATTTTAATTATACCCATTTGGATCCTTTGTACTTGTCATATGATTTTCCTGATGGCTTTACAATAAACTTCACATTCAAACTATTAATCTTAAATACGAAGATTGAAGTTTAATAGTATACGCATTTCCACTCATTTCAAATAGCGAAATTATCATAAATATTTACAGAAGGGTCATCATTGTATATTTATTATATTGGGTGTGTGGATATGACTCCGCCGTTTCCCAAAAGATGTCGTTTTTAGTATTGCTTGCGTGGACTAATAAATGGCAACACCTGTATTTGATAAGACTTTATGTCAGCTGTCAAACATACTACGTGACATTTGGTTGAAGTGTAAGCAACAAGTGTTTGTACCTCCTTGAAAATGTCGGTTTTCGTTCCAAATAAACATCATTTGCGGGAAGAGTTATTACACTATTTTAATGCAAAGAGAAGTGCAGCGGAATCGCTTTGTTTGCTTGCGGAAATTTACGGTGAGCATGCTGCATCTAATACAACGTGTAAGGAGTGGTTTCAACGATTTCAAAATAATGATTTTAGCACTGAGGACAAAAACATGGAAAACCACCCAAAAAATTTGAAGATGCCGAATTGGAAGCAGTATTAGATTGTAGCCAAACTCAATCCGAATTGGCTGCAGCACTAAATGTTGAACGATCAACTGTTGCAAAGCGTTTAAAAGCAATGGAAATGGTTCAAAAAGTTAGTAATTGGGGTTTCCTATGAATTGAAAGAGACATCGAACGTCGAAAAACAATTTGTGAAATGCTACTTCAAAGCCAGCAAAGAAATCTTTTTTTGCATTACATAGTCACAAGATATGAAAAATGGATATGTTATGAGAATCTTAAACGGGTGGGTGGGTGAAGCCAGGTGAACCCGACAAATCACAGCCAAAGAGAAAAATTCACTGTGCTAAGGTTATGCTCTGCATTTACTGGGATCAGAGAGGTGTTGTACATTATGAGTTGCTCGAACTATCTCAAACTATTAATGGAGACGTTTACCGACAACAACTAATACGTTTGAAGCGAGCCATACAAGAAAAACGACCAGAATGGGCGAAAAGGCACAGTAAATCAATTCGTTAACATGATAATGCCAAACCGCATATCGCACAAGTCGTGAAAACATATTTAGATAGACAGGACTGGAAATTGCCATATTTGTCAGACATAGCTCCTTCGGATTATCACTTATTCCGAACAATGCAGTCCGACTTTACGAGAACACGGTTCACTTCATACGAAAGTATCAAAATTTAGATTGATAATTGGATCAGCTTTGTTTTTTGATTTTCACACAATTTTTTTACAAAGTGTTTAAAGCTGCGCTGGTTTCGAAAGTTTTATCCAAAAAAAAGGCACACAATCGAGGTGATCCCAAACGAAATCAAGCTGACATGAAGGGAGATCTCTTTACATCTTTCAGGAATGTGTTTTTGCAGTTTTTATACAAGTTGCTATTTTCACATGTTTAAAACATCGTGTTAGAATGAAATTAAACAGTCGTACCGAAGTGAACCTTACTGATTACACGCAGAAAACTTTACACTCGTTTTTCTCAAAATCACTTTTTCGCGAACCTCGTAAAAGACTATTCAAAAACTACTGGATTGTTCATGTTGAAATTTAACATAAGTTAGGATAACATAATTACCTTCGATATGAATCTAAAATTTTGTGGTAATTAATACAGTCAAACTTCCATAACTCGAATGTCACCAATTTGAACTAAAAAAAATATTGTCCAGATCCTTATACAACATTAAAAGTTTTTAAAATACTCTCCTCCCTCATCGATACAGCGCCTCCAGCGACATTTCCAGGCATCGAAGGCGTCACGGAAAGCCTCTTTCGGAATCTTCTTTAGAGCCTTGGTGCAAGCCTCTTTGACCTTCTCAACTGTCCCGAAACGATGACCTTTCAAAGGAGTTTTCAAGCGAGTGAACAAAAAAGAGTCGGGGGAAGCCAGGTCTGTACGGTGGTTGGGGAATCGTTGGTACCTTTGAATCGGCCAAGAAGCTGATCACGAGGAAAGCAGTGTGAGCTGGCGCGTTGTCATGGTGGAGTTTTCATCACCACCTGTGATGGCATTCTCCAAAAAGTGGGGGTCGTTGTCACACAAATCCGCAAGTTCCTGGCACGTTTCAACTCGACTTGCACGGTATATAAAAACGAGTTCCACGTAAAACCGTGTCCTTACTCTCAGGATGGTCGGAAAATACGCTTGATGGAAAGCTGTTTTTCACGTTACGGCGTTACTTGACAATCAAGTCAGTGATATTACTTTTCGGACAGACCCTGTAATACAATCCAGAAGTGTTTTTTTTTGTCTCTAAACGATTTGGTGCTTCCTTCGAAATCCTGCTTCGATAGTGACATTTTGAATTTTGAATTACTTCTTGGTCAAGCGGTTGTAGTAGTAACAAAAAGCAAGCAATGACCAGACACCAAATTTTTTTAGCAATCATGGAATTCCCAGAATTATTCGACTGCTTCATTGCAACTGCCAGTTTTTTTGTTTGAGCTATGCAGAAATTCGAGGTGTGGAAGTTCGAGTTATAGAAGACAAATTGTATGCAATCTACTCTAAACGCTATTGCCACTCAATTTAGATCGAGTTACAGGAGTTCGAGTTACAGGAGTTCGATTGTAATTATTTTTTCGTACAAATTTCATAAAAAGTTAAGCTTTTTTTTTTTAAAAAAACGTGCCACCTTTTCAAACCTTCAATTTACAAAATTTTAGGGTTTATATTGAGCAAGTTTGCCTCAGAAGTCATATCATATTCTTAGAGTATTTGGAACATTTTAATGTAAGAGAGAAAAAAATCGATTTTTTTGAGCAGTTACATGTATTTCCCCCTTAAGGGAGGAGGGGGGGGGTAAGGTTTGTTTCGTCTAAAAAATACCTTTTTTCATGAATTTTGTTAGAAAAAATTATTACTGTAGGTTTATTTTACATATTTTTATATAAAAGTACAACATGTGAAGAATATTTAAAAAAAATTGTTCAAAAATAGAAAGAAATAACGGATTTATTGTAGATCTCCGCAGGCGCCTAGAAAAAAAGTTTTTGTGCTGTGACCAGCCTACAGCATCACTGAATCATCTGAAACCAAAAAATCAAAATGTTTTCTTCAGTTTATTACTTTATCTCTCCAGTCTCGTCGATTTTTTTTTAATTATTCAATTTTTTAATTTTTGGCACCATTTTGAAGCCAAAATAACGATTTTTGACGAAAAAATCTACCTATTTGTTATTGTAAAATTGTTAGTAATTCATTTTTTTTTCAAAAAAAAACTCAACGTAACTAGAGAGATTTATATATGTGGAATATGTGTACAAAATTTCAAAACGATCGGTTCAGTAGTTTTTTCTGTAGGCTGATCACCGACTTTAAAAATTACGTGTTTTGGAAAATCGATTTAGAGTTTTGTACACTGAAAAAATGAAAATATCTTTAAAAAACGATTTTCTTATAAAATACGTACATGTCATCATCGATGCCGGGTCCGTACAGTACCTCACTATCATCCACGTTATCTAAGGCATCTTTTTGCTCCTGTCGATAAAAGTAATACAATAGAGACCGAAACAGTTGCCGCTTAGCGCAGGTAGCTAAAAGGCGCGCAAACCTAAGAGGTACGGTAATTCAACCTCCTGTAATTTCGTTAGTTTTCCTCCGAATGACCTACAAATTTAATACAATATTCTTCAGATGTTGTTAGAAAAAATAAATAAACAAAAATGAAAAAAAATAGTTGTCGATCTTACAGCGAGTTTTTATTTGGTTTCTTTTTATTTTATAATCGAAAGGAATATAATCAGTCTTTCATCCCAGCTACATTTTCTTAAAGGCATATTATCCAATCAAATCAACAGTTATTTGAAATAATTTCCTGTTTTTATGAGAGACTCAAAAATATAGTTGAGTCTAAAATTATTCACAGCATTGTATTTGTAAAGATACAAACAACCGGAGAAACCTTTCAAATAAATGAAATTACGCACTATTTTCTTGTGATATGTGGGGCGTATGTGTACTTTAGTGTTCAACTGTACGTTTCAACTACTCATGCTTTTGGAACACATCAGTTGACTTATTAGTCAGACATGTTGTCTAAATGTCTGATCAGGTTTTCCAAATCACGACTAGAATTTTACATCGCAAAAGCAAAAACGCGATGTCGTCGCACATTCCATCGAGCGTGGAATTCCATTTGCGGATGTTTCAGACCTTCCTCACATCGTTTTCTGTTTGCTGCTCGAAAATGCGCGTCAATTGACTACTCGCAAGCAAACGTTCGCAATTCGCAAATGAGTATGTCGCAGCAAAACCAGCTGAACAACACAACACACACACAGACACACGAGCTCAGCTGATTAATTACACAATTAGGCGCGGCGTAGAAGGTAGGGGCTATTCGAGAAACATGTAAATCCCGGGTGTCAGGTGATTCGGCTTACAATTTGTTCACCGACTATTGAGTGGTCAACTGGAATTCTTCGGAACGACTGTGGTTTGACCATGTTTCCCTGGCCCGGGGACGATGTCTCGTTGACTTTCCAAATGACAATGTCGAACAACAAAGACCGCCCGGTTACTCCCCCGTAAGCCGCTATGTTGATTATTATCAGGCGATTGATTGGGCCCGATTGCATGAGCAGCGAAGGAGCAAGTTTTGCGCACAGCAGCAAATAAGTTATCTAGGATTTAGCATGTGTTTACTCTAGACGAAGATTGATACGAGCAATCCGAAAACGCGCTTCCCAACAGCTGTGATTGGAACATGAGTCATTTCGCAGAACATGTGGTGGAGAAGTTCGCGCTAGTATATTTAGAAATGTAAAGTTGCGGATCAGCGGGCTTTGAATTTCCCGTGCACATTTGGAAGCGTCGACCAAAATAGCCCAGGCGCGCGCTCGCTTGAAACATAATCTGTGGCGATGATGTACCCTTGCAGCCCAGCCCACAATCTTTCTGCAAGCATTTGGGAATGGTTAGCCTCCCAAGTGACGCAGCGGCACATGTTTCGAATGTTACGGCGTCAAACAGCTGTTTTGCTTGCTAGTGCTCATCAATGGGGGGGAGGGAAATGCTACCTAAAATGGCGACAATCCTGCATTCGACTTTGCACAAATTAAGCAATCGCAGTCAGTCTGCACTAATGGCAATGCTAATCGTAATTAGTAGAATTTATGCAGGGGTAGCGTGTCGACTTCAATGAAGGAAGAAATCTGACCATCTATCAACGAGGAATAATTCCGTTTTTCAAATCCAAAGGACTCCATGCCGTAATCTTCTTCATTGATATGATCCTTAGACGAATGTCCGATGCGAATCCTTCAAGAAGAGGAGTAAATGTCCTTCCGCAAACAAGCACTTGACAAAGGACGAGACAAATTTATGAGGTCGTGATGTCGAAGCTCCATCTCAGCGCCATTTAAGGCTGACCCGGCAGACAAACAGCCCGGAAAGGCACATGCGCGCTTCATTACAACACGACGTCAACTGTGCAAATCAGATGATTTCCGCCCGGCTCGTCCCGTCCATGATTGCCGTAAACAATGTCAGAAATCAGATGTCGAGGCGGAGCCCGGCATCGACCGAGTGCAGAACGAAACGAGTCCATGCTGTTATCACATATCATTACGGAATTGGTGTCAAGGAATTCACTTCTCGTCCGCGTACGGTTGACGTCAGTTGCCCTCTATCGGCGCGGCTTGCCAGATAAGATTCTTAATCAGCTTCACAGCGCAGCGCCTCAATAAATTTCTTTCTTGTTCAGCGAAAAATGCTAATCAGTAGCGCGGACTTTGGCTGGAATGTAGACAAGCTGCTTCCAGCTGATTCGATTCGTAGCGACAGAGAAAGTTATCAATGATATCTTGGGCGTGGGGCGGTGAGGCGTGAAGCTTCAGATGTAATGAAACTGCTGCCATTGATGGTCAAAATGAGGGACGTCACGGACGGACAATGGAACTAATAAAATGTCTGCAAAATGTGTAGCCAGGGTCACATGGATTGACTGACCCAGCAAATGACTTCCGGAGAAGTCGAGAATATATAATCAAAGTGTTACGAACCAATATAAAGGATACTAGTTTATCCAAATTCATTTAAACGACCCCAAAAAAGTTTCCTGGATGTACAAAACCGAAATTAGTTACATTAGCTCTTAAAAATTGAAAGTTCTTGATTACCCAATTGGATAATAATTCCTGAAGATATATTTGATGTACCTATAAATTTTTGGACCCACTCTTTCGATTAGTCACGTGATTTCGGTGTATAGTGGTAAATCCATGTTCACCCATGGTCACATATCGCCGTAAAAACTTGGGAGAATTGTTGTGAAACAGGTCCATATTTCTCATAGGAAGTGGTCACACGAACGCGTTTACGGTTGATTGTGAGCGAACGCGGCATCAATCTTGCACAAAGCTTTCTTGCGTTCAATTTGTCGTGCAGAATATTGTCAGTCGATCCTGTTGAGATGCTTACATACTCAGCTAACTCACGCACTTTCAATTTCGGGTCGTCCAATATCATATCGTGGATTTTTGTAATTATATTCAGTGTTACCCCAATTGGGCGACTTGGACGATGTTCATAATTTGTGCTCGTACGACCACGTTTAAATTCAGCCATCCAGTATTTAACCATTTTATCTGACGTAGTGGATTCCCCATAATATTTATTGAGCTTTTTTTGTTTCTTTTGGCGTTTTGCCCTTCAAAAAGTAGTGTTTATTCACAACACGAAATTCGCATTTTTTTATTGTGAGAAAAAGAATCAACGTTGTTCACTTTCTACGACTGTCACACAAAGCTAATGTACAACATGTCATCAAATTTGACATGTAGTCGTCTGAACGTTGGTTCTATCTGTCAACAAAGAGATTTCTTTGTTTGTTGCGCCATCTGTTGCCAGGTACCTTACTTTTTCAAGTGCTTAGTAGTTGGACGTTATACTTGCACGAGCGAATATTGCACGATTTCTGCACGGAAATGAAGATCATTGCAAATTGGAGTGTTGCACATGTTGTTTACATATTCCTCGCCTTCTTGTTCGTTTTGACCCCTGGAATTCAGTCAACAAAGCTGCGGTTCTAATAAGATAATCGTTGACTATTGTGAGGCTTACAATCGGTTCATCATCGAAATCATTTTTTGTGATCTTGTTTCTCCTTCGATGCCGTCTTTTTCTTCTCAATCGTGGCGTAGCGTCGTACTTTCGTGGGGCTATTCAGTTTCGGGAACAAAAAAAAGTCACACAGGGCCAGATCTGGGGAATATGGTGGCTGCGGCATCATTAGTATGTTGTTTTTGGTCAAAAAAAAACGCGCACAACCAACGATGTGTGAGCAGGATCGTTATCATGGTGCAAGTCAATTTTTGTTCTTCCACAAATCCGGGCTTTTCTGGCGGATTGCTTTGCGCAAATTCGTCGTTCACATTTTCTCGGCCAACTGAGAATATTTTGTACCACCGATAAACGTTGCTTTGGTTCAAGGTGGCTTCACCATATGCCACGGTCAACATTCGGAATGCGTCCGCGCACTTAAAGTTGTTTTTCACACAAAATTTGATACAGATTCTTTGATCCATTTTTTGGAGGAGACAAAAATCGAAGACAAGCCAAAACACATTCAAGCAAAATACCTGTCAAAAATTAACTGAAGATTCAAAATGGCCGAACTTGTCAGCATAAGTGAGGAACATGAATACCAACATAACGCCACAAAAATATCTAAAATGAAATACACGTAGCTCGCGCAAATTCAAAATTCGCTAAACTTTTTGAACAGACCTCGTATGAGCATTAAAGCCTAGTTCATGCTAGGATAGTTTTTTAGTCGAGCGGCGAATATTTTAGTATTTAGTTCATAATGGTAGATTCTGAGACTCCAACCATTGCTGAAAGCGGCTTCTTTTTCAACCGGGCATCTTTCAATGCAAGTTTTTCAACTGTTTCGATGATTTACTGTGTGGTAGCCTCAAACAAGCGTCCGAGTCTAGGGTCGTCTTCAATCGAATCCCTTCCTTGCTTGAAAAGGCCATGCCATTTATACACCACGGTTTTGCCAGGGGCGGAGTCCTCGTAAATAGCCAACATCCCTTGAAAAATTATCTGAGGTGTCCTTGTTTGTTTAGTGAGGAATTTTATTACGGCGCGGTGTTTCATTTTCTCCATGCTGGCTAATTTATGCCGGAATATTTTGTTTGCCCGTTGATCACTCAGAACGTAATGACTCGATTAGTTTCAAATTGCGTTTTTATACTTAAAATGAGTAGCAACTACGTGGATAAGAATCCACATCATCGCCAACCCTTCTATTCGGCGAACTCTGTCCTCCCCTCTTAGTAAATATATATGAGCCAATGCATTCGAAATATACTGGGTATCCATTACAGGGTTGGTCATATAGAATGTCCCGACTTAAAGAAAAATTATAAAAATATGTGTTTAAATATTTTTTATTCATTCTAAGTCAGAGTTGTGCGAAAATGAGCAAAAAATTAGAATTTCTTTGGCTCGAGGTGACCACCTTTTGACTTGATTATGGCCTTCAGACGACTAAAAACGTGCCCCAAGCTGCACGAATGTGATCTTCCGGTATTGTGGCCCATTTACGTTCAATCGCTTTCTTCGGCTTGTCCATACTGGCGTATTTTTGAGTTCTCACCTTACTCTCCAAAATGGACCAGATAGTAAAGTCGATCGGATTTGCGTCTGGGAAATTCAAAAGCCATTGTGTGGACGAAATGAATTGTGGGATATGGTTTTGCAGCCATCCTTGGTTCACGCGAGCTTTATGAGACGGGGCCGATTCTTGTTGAAACGTCCACGGCGTACGACCGAAATGTTTAGCTGGCCACGGCTTCAGAGCGCCTTTTAAAATATTTTTCCGATAATAAGTCGCATTGATTTTGACGCCTGGCTCAAGGAAAACGATCGGAGAGCGTCCAGTGGAAGTTACTGCTGCTCAAACTATTATTTGTGATGGAAAATTATTTCTGGTAGCCAGTCGAGATTTTAAATTCTCTTATGGTCGTTCGGTCAAGTAAACACGATCATTTTGAGAGTTCACGAATTGTTCAATTTGGAAATTTTTCTCATCAGGAAACACAATGTTTGGGAATCGACCACTCTCGTACAAGTGAATCAGCTGCTTGGCTCATTTTAACCTAAACGCTTTTTGTTTCGGTGTAAGATCGTGTGCCTTTTGCAACTTATAAGGCTTGAGATTGAGCTCATTTTTCAATATGCGTCGCATGCTTGCTTGCGATATTTTCAATTCCTTGGCCATTTGATTGTCACTACGTCGAGGATTTCGATGAATTCTCTCTTTCACTTTACGAATCATTTCTGGTGCTGTTGCTGTTTTTTTTTTCGGACCATCACCATAGCGTTTGTCAATGGTGCCGGTATTGTTGTAACGTTTTATGGTGTTTAAAATCCATTACAAATAACTTTTTTGATACAAAATTGAGACATTAATGCTTTTTGTGGCTTGTGGACAATATAATTAACTGTCGCCAGTGTATATTTGACGGAGCTGTCATTAGCGATTTGACAGATATACCCGATCTGAAGTTGGGGACACTTCATATAACTAACCCTGTATATGTGATGAGGCATTAGTAGCCGCGTTGTATTATACTCGCGTTCCAAGCAGACCATGTATCTAAGCTGCCAGGGCAAACCTTAACATTGGGAATCAGAAACTTTATCACTGGTACTCTAATTGAGGGTTTTATGAGTTTCACGTGCCGCTACTGGTACGTTGCAATTTCTCTTTTCAAGCTGAAATACGGAGGTGGTCCACGAATCTATTGACGCCAGAATCTCTGTAACTCTGTAAAAATCACAAGACAAAACGAAAAAAAACCATGAGCATGGATACGTTATTTTATCAATAATAAATCAATGTGACTTCTTTGAACACTTTGGCACTTACTAAGGATTAGATTTCAAACAATCGAAAAATCAAAGTCAGTAACACACAATTTATCTTAGTTGTGCATGTATCATTGTTTTTCGTAGATATGTATGGTATGTAATTGTTTTGTTCTCTTCAATTGCAGATTAACAATCGAGGATTCTGGGGGAGAACACTACCAAAACAGCAGATATATAGAAAAAAGCAACCATACGCGTAGCAAAAGTATGCAACAAATGTCGGTCATGAATATAATTCCGCCGGGCGGAAAGAATGTGTCGAAGAGCGCCATGGAAAACGAGAAGCGTATGCGCCGTGAAATTGCCAACAGCAACGAAAGGCGGCGAATGCAAAGCATAAATGCTGGATTCCAGAGTCTGAGGTCATTGTTGCCACACCATGAGGGTGAAAAATTGAGTAAGGTAAGGATCATGAACGCAATTACATATTATGTAGATACGATTAGTGGGCAACGTTCAACTAATAGAAAGTGATTTTAAAAGAAGGGATGCTGTTCGTCCAGAAAAGCTGCTGCTTCCATTCAAACTTGTTCCGTGGCAACCCACTTTCTATATTGTCTGCGGAAGTAGTCGCCGCGAAAATAGCTGTCGAACAACTTGTCCTACCTCAACGGTAATGACGATTGTTTTGCCGCACAAATAGAGCACGCCCAGAATAGTTGATCTGAGAGTTGGCGGTCGAGCGATTAATTAAAATTCTATTTAACTGCTCGTCATCGGCATCGCCGGCCACGCTCGCTACCTCCCTCGGCACCAAGGCACTATTCTCAGGTTATTCCTTCTGAGTTGCATAGTAAACTCGAAATAAGTGCGTGGTCTTGGTGGCACTTCTTTGTGATATTTCTGATGGTGAAGAAGACAAGACTATAAATTATGTAAAAGATACGTGCGCACGTATGTACATGCATATGAGGAGAGCAAGTTGCAAGCCTTCAAGTACGTCTGGCTGCATGCCTACTTTCTTGCGTATACGTGGATTTGTGGCGAGATTTTAGACTTGGATCGATAATATTAATTGAATGTTGTCTCAAGGTAGAGACCTTCAAAGCATATCCATTATTTACGATATGAAATTGTAAACAAACTGCAGCGTCATTCAGAGGCGACATTGAAAGTGTTATCTGGGAAACATAAATTGCAAGAATGAATGACAAAGGCGTGCCGCGCTTATTTTTGGTTAACTTTGCTGACGGAAATTGCGTCGCATATCTTATCGTTAATCTTTTAGGGATTGATTATCATCTGAAGAGGTACATCGTTGCAACAGAGATATCTTCCTTTTTTTGTTGAAGGTAAAAATTCTTGTATTCTGGTCAGATTTTACTGCTTCAATTAATGTCGAGCCACACGAATGTAAAGAACTCGAGCTGCACTCCAATTTGCACCTGTGTCTTTATTGGTCACTTGTGGAGGTAACGTTGGCTAAACAGAATGAATCGCAACTATTACTTACGTCGCTTGTCCGTCATATTTGCATCTCATTTAATTTTATTACCAGCCCCAAGGAGGAATTTCGAAGGTATCGTGTGTAGCATCTCCCCTTTCGATTTGGGTGTTTTCTTGAATCAAATTGGTGATTTTCCTAATCAAATTAGCACATTTTTACTGCAAATTTATTGAAAAGGCTTAAATTTGGTCAAGGAAAGTGCGCATTTCAATTTCGTTCGAAAAACATCTACATTGAAGAGGAAATGCAATAAATGCTGAATATCTTAAGGGGTAACATTTCTCTAGAATCCCTTTTTTTCGTGATTTTTCGTAAGTAAATAAATTAAAAACCACCAGATCCGCGGCCACAGGGCCCGTTTTCGACTTTTGTGTGGTCCACCTTTAAAAAGTTACCGGTAACTTTTCTCTCGAACGGTCACTCCCAGAACAAAAAACTAAACTGAAGTACGTAGATTTTTTAAATCTAATTTTTAACAAAATGGCGCTGTTTTGAAGGAAAAAAAACTATTTTTGATAAAAAATTTAAACGTAAATTGTTTATAAAATTAAAAATGAACAATTAATCAAAAAATCCCTACGTATTTCACTAGATTTTGGTATTTCAAAGTTACTGCCACAATTTCAAACGGATCCAGGCACCCGTTCCAAAATAATCTTAGCGGTAAGCTTGAAAAAAGTGGTTTTGAGAAAAACGCGTTTAAAGTTTTTGTGGCTGTTAAGTTGTCAAAAACATAAGCGTCTTATGAGCGACATCTATTGGTCTTCTTTGAAACTATAAATATCTCAAGTGATGTAGGTAACAAGACTACTTATTATCCCGAGAAGTATAACGGAGCAGCTGCGGCCAGCGGCGCGTGATTCACCGACAGCGTGCGCGGGGCTCTGAGACGCGGTGCAGCAAAGTCGCTCAGATAGCACTTTAGAAATTTTTTCACGCTATAAAACTACCGACATCTCATATTTATGACCCTAAAGTACAATTTAAGCCAATAAAAAACATCGATTTTTTGAAAATCCTAGAGTAGTGTTACGCCTTAAGTATAGATGGCTGTTCTTATCTAAGGAATGTAATTGGTTTAAATGCCGAAATATCTCTCTGGTTGGCTACATCACTACATGCTCAATCAATGATGTACCCAAGGAAACTACGACGTGAATGTAAGAGTACACTAATACAACCCCTAAACGTCTGCTTCCACAAAAACGAACCTAAAAAACATTTTTTCGATAGAAATTAAACCAAAAAATGCAAAAGAATTTCAGAATTTTTATACACTTTAGATCACAGCTTTTTTGTTTCGCTTTGAAAACGAAATAATAAACTATGATTTAAGAACTTAAAAAATTAATCTCATCGACACGTGGATTAACAGAACCCCAAATGAAATTACTTCGTCGATATCTTATGTAGTCGTTTCACACAAATCCATAATTTTTCATGAGTTAGTAAGTCTAGAAAGTATGTAGAAACAATAAGGAAGTAACGCTTACGTTATTTCCATATTCTCCAATCAACGAACACTACCACGAAGAAAATGATGCTTCTGGAAGCGAAGCGTAAGACACAAAACTTAAATTCACTATGAATTTGTTTGGAAGTAGCGATTATATTACTTTCTTGCTTCCCGAAGAATAGTATTTTCTTTTTGTTCAGAGTTGCCTAAACACACTTAAGTAAAAATTGACTCGTGACCTTCTTTAGAAATTGGAATATACTTCGTGAAATAGATTTCAAAATGGACACGAAAAGGTAAAGACGCCACCGAATATGTGGTTTTCTATGTCAAAATCATAACTAAAGTCAAAAATATGTATTTTCCTGACAACGTCAATAAGCTTTTAAGGATCATTTACCAGGTTGTTCAATAAGTTTTGTCGTTCGGTAAGAAAAAAAACGATTTGATGGCATGAAATACATCTAATTGTTCAATATATTTATCTAATTGTTCAATTTATTTATATCCTGAACTTCAATACAATTGTTCCAGTGATCTTCTAATTTATGAATTCCACCCCTGAACTGAGAATTCGGAAGACTGTCGAAATAAGATTTCACGGCTGCTATTATCTATTCGTTTCGTGAAAATCATTTGCCACGCATGAATTTTTGCGATTTCAGAACAGTCAGAGGGAGACAAGTCCTTGCGAATTCTTTTTTTAATACACTGAATCCTGCGATAGATTTTTGAGCAGTGTTTGAGGCTGCGTTATCTTAATAAAAAATCATTTATTTTTCTTCTTTAAACTAGGGTTTTTTTTTTGAAAACATTCTACATCCAGTTGGTTCAAAAGGTTACAAAATAATCTGCGTTCATTGTATTACCAGTTTGGAGATAATCCACAAACAAAATTTCTTTTGGATTTCAAAGAAACTGATGCTAAAAATTTTTTAGACGATTTCTGGTCTCTAACTAGCTTTGGAGCCGAAATACTGGGTTCACACCACTCCATTGCATCTTGTTTTGATGCAGGATCATAGTGGTAGACCCAAGTCTTATCTACATTGATAAAACGACGCACAAATTCCTTTTATTCTTTCTAAAACGTTCCAAATGTTGAGATAGTCGTATACGAGTGTGATTTTGTTCTATTGTTAGCGAATGCGACACCCATTTTGCACACATCTTTCTGCGACCCAAAACTTTAACTGAAGTATTGCCTACACTGTCTAAATGAGGGCTTCTACTAAATTTTTCTGTCGGTTATTCGACGATCTTTCATAATCATATCCTGTATTTTTGCTATGTTCTCTGGTGTTGACACACTTTTTGGGCGTATTTCACGTGGATCGTTTTCAAGATTTGTATGACCTCTTTTAAATGCAGCAACCCATCTTTCTATTGGTCGAACTGAAGGCATAGAGAACTTATACACTTCTAACAATCGTTCCTGAATTTGTTTTCGTTTTATACCTTCCAAAAATAAGAATTTCATTGCTGCACGATATTGAAGTTTTTCCATTGTACAAACGTACTGTCACACGTCAACTTTGAACAGCTGCAAATTTACGAATGAGTTGACAGATCTACATGAAACGTCACACGTGTTCATAAAAAAGTAGTACCACTATTAGAAAAATAAAACAACAAACCTAATGGCACTATCTCTTATTGAATGACAAAATTCATTGAACAACCTGGTATATACACCACTTGCCTTGTTTAGACAGGAGAGTGCTTGGTAAAAAGCTACGCTGAGTATCGTGGAAACTTCATAGGCCCAAAGATATGAAGAATAATATCTTGACAATGAATAATTATATTACATAATTTGATAAATGTCAATTATTCAACATGTTGACTGCCACGCGTGTTTACAAGAAAATCTCTGTCACTCTAAGCAAACTTCCCTAAGTACATATGTGGGCATTCGGGTCTCGCAGGACATAGATCAGAAGTGTTTTTGACTATACGGATATTTCACAAATGCAAGTAGCTGGTGGGCACGAGGATAATCCTTCGAGGCTTACATTAATTTGGATAATACCCATATACATTGAATAATCAAATACCCAAATGCGGATCTGATTACGACTGTCAAGATGTTAGAAAACAGTTTCAGTAAAAAAATTGGTACTATTTTACGTTTTTTATTCCCTTGTGAAATGATCATGGTTCGAATTTCGGAAAAAAACTGTTCTGGGACTAGGGAGGGGTTTTGATTTAAGCCACGCAGGAGCTATTTGAATAAACAAAGGAGACTTGAAAAATGGGCCTAATATGACAAGGCGTTTTACGGAAGGCTATTACCGTTGAAATTGACTCAAGTTGAAATCTTCAATTTCAACTTATCATTTTATGACTATGGAAATTAAAGTTTCGCATAATCCTGGACGTCTCTTAAATATTTTTTGGGCTGTTTATCGCTCTTCGTAGGAAATTCATCACGGAAACCTATTCCAAATTAAAAAGAACCACATTTGAGGGGTTATATCCACTTGTAAATCCGAAAAAAGTCTTTTTTGTGAATTTTTTGTGAAGAGGCTTTTTATTAAATAAATACATAGAATAAATGTACATATAGCGAATTTAATGTTCGCGATGCATTACAAAAAATATTCGGTTCCGTTGTTCCTGTAGTAGATCTCCTAGAGGGCCTCCACAAAAAGGTGTCAGGCGGTGAGGAAGATCTCCTAGAGGACCTCCACAAAAAGGTTTCAGGCGGTGAGGAAGATATCTCTGATCCAAATTATCGGAAATAAAAAAACCAAAAGATTTATTTTTAGGATAGATGAATACAGGTAATGATCGATGGAATAGTCAAAATTTTGGTTGTTGACAAAATGGCGGCTTCCCAAAGAAAAAAAAATAGTTTTTTTCAAGAAAATTTACAGTTTCAAGGGGCTTAAAAAATCTAAATTATTGTCAGAAACCTTATTCCTTCGATCATTACCTGATACAAGTATCTAAGAAGATTGTGTGAAAATTTCAAGCCAATCGGTTCAGCCGTTTTGGAGAAATTTTCCTCACCGACTTTGAAAACACCGTTTCGAGAAAAACGCGTTTAAAGTTTTGGGAACCATTTTTTTTCAACTTACATCGTGGCAGTTCACTTTAAACTGACGAAATGTACTTACTTTATACCTTAAATTTCTAAATGTAGCTTTCAGGTATAAAATAAACCTTTTATATTCTAATTCCAAGAATAAAAACATTATGAAAAGCATAGATAAAGGCATAGGGGTAATGCAGGGGCGTGGCGAGCTTCAAGAATTGGGGGGGGGGGGTGATAAATGTTGAAAATGCCGACTTGATTAGAAAAATTTGCGAATGTCCGACTTTACAATCAAATTTCTCGAATATGCCAACTTCGACACGAAAATGCCGACTCGCTACAAAATTTTAGGGGGGTGTCACACCCCCGCCTGGCTACGCCCCTGGGGTAATGAGAAGCAGTTGCTATTCCGGTTTACGCTTCGCGTACTTTCAAACGCTCGGAGACGTCTTTACAAATACGCTAATTTCTCTGAAACTATTTGCCGGATCAATGTGAAATTTTCGGACGATATTCTCAAATATATGTACATTCAAAATATGCAAAAAAAGAAATTCGATTGTTTTTCAAAATTACAAGTGGATATAACCCCTTAAGGTACTAGTCCACTTTATAAATTTAAACAAAAGGATTTTTCTTTTCGAAATTTGAAAGTTTAATATATAAATGGCGACTTTGAATGTGTGCGCGTTTTCGTGTCTTTGCAGATGTTCGATCAGCTGTCGGCCGCGTAGCGTCTCTTTCATTTCCCTTCTCTAAAATACCAGTTTCTCCTATATACATTATATTTGCGACTTTATTGCATGTGTTCAGTGTTTATTTAGACTTCTACATATCAATTGCGTGTTTTTCAAAAATGGTTAATTTTTTACAAAATGTTTGTCAGCGAAATGGAACAAAAACTTCAATACGTTTTACGCAAAGCAACATTTTTTAACATGGCAGACAGATATTCTTCGGATCTATCGAACCGATTGTCAAACACTTTGATGTGTTTTATTTGTTATAGATTATCACACCATAATCCACCAGAATATTAGCAAAAACCAAAAAAAAAAAAATTTGGCGTTAAAAAACCCACGAAAAAACGGTCGATTTTTGACATTTTTTGCACAAGTCCGCCATTTTTTTGGAATCGGTGGTGGATTACGGTGTAAGAGACCTTGCTTTTGAAGTGGCGTTTAATTTTTTTGTTTCAGATCTACCAATCCATAGATTAACTATCCGCCGCGGAGTAACGATTTTTTCAGAGCTTAATTTCAGCGCCCTCTATAAAAAAAATAAAAAAAAATATTTCTTTAATATTATTCAAATATGAAATAATTCTATAAAAAAGAATTCATGCCAATATATAATCTGAGAAACTAATGCTTGAAAAATGGTCTTTTTTCGCCTTCTAAAGTGGACTGGTACCATAAATGCAATTATTTCGAAATTTCCTAAGGCGTTGAGATATTGACTTTTATGACGATAAAATTGGTCGACTCATAGTCATAATAACGTAATTCAAGATCTTCCAAGCCTTAGGTCTTATGAATATGTGCCACTGTCGAGAAGAAAGAACTGCCTGCCACTGATGAA
The DNA here is from genome assembly GCA_963942545.1 of Oxycera nigricornis. NCBI lineage: Eukaryota > Metazoa > Arthropoda > Insecta > Diptera > Stratiomyidae > Oxycera > Oxycera nigricornis. Next base: position 79,792,816 of record OZ012661.1, read on the forward strand.
TGGAGTTTGTATACAATCAAGCCTATAATCTGTAGTCCGCGTAAATTGTGGCGCTCAAGCATCTGATGGATAGAATATTGCCCAGGAACAAAGAATTTATGTAACTTCCTATTGGCAAAGCTCCACTGCTTGGACTGATAGCGCTTGAACTCGATTCCGCAACTTTTGCTCGCTTCATCCACAACAACATGTGATGCATGGAACTGAATCCGTTTCGGTTCCCATTCTTTTCATAGCGAAATTGTGATAGACTCACTCATCCACTTTCATGAATGGAATGATGTAGTTTAGCCAGCAAAAAACCGCGGCATAGCCCAAGAGTGTGTGCTTCCAGTTGTTGCAATCATATGACCATAGTCGAGTGTAAACCGTCATCGGTGACTCACTGTCGGGGCATTTCAATCAAACATTTGGAACACGTCAGGCGGATGATAGTTGTAATCGCTATGCTTCTTGAGAGAGATCCCCCTTTGGATATTAACCCGACAGTCTACCAATAACATGAATAAAGTTGAAGCTCTGGAATGACTGAAAGAAGCCAGAGTCATTTCAAGATGATGACGAATGATTGCAGTTAATATGTAGGATTGTTAATATGTAGGAATCTTATCGATATAGTATAGCTTGATGTTAGAAGGGCGGGTTCATCGTATAGGCTTCATTTTTTTTATATATTGATACTCCTAGTTATGCCATTGTCTGCATGCGTTTCTAACTCTTGGTCAACATGTTGTCTAGGTATTTAAAAAAAACCTACTCCTTCAATCGAGTCCAATCGATTCAGGTTTAGATTCGACGAGTTTCACGGCTAATCCATCTATTCGTGAGCAAAGTGTCCAATAATTAAATATTAAGAGAAAAGCATCGGGATATCCGACTACAATGACTAGCCATGGGAATACGTCATCAAATTGTCAAGTAATTTGTGATCTATTTGCTGATCATTTCCAAGAAGCTTTTCATCCTGCTAGCCTACCTAAGTCTATTGATTTGGAAGACTTTCGGACTATTCGGACACAGTTTGTTAAAGAAATGAGTCTGAATATCGATGATATTAGAGAAGCCATCAAAGAGCTGGACCTAGATAAAGGCCCCGGACCAGATCAACTTCCACCTTTGTTCCTATACCATTGTTCTTACCTAGTCCTACCACTTACATCATCTTTAACAAATCTCTCTCGTCAGGTGTCTTTCCGAGTTGTTGGAAATTTTCCAATGTCATACCCATTTTCAAAAGCGGAGATAAACACTCTATTGAAAATTATAGACGAATTGCAATCCTTTCAACTATACCTAAGTTGTTTGAAAAGGTGTTATGTGATAAACTCACGAAAACAATTGACCCGCTTCTAAATGAACAACAGCACGGACTCCGAAAAGGCCGCTCAACGTCTACCAAACTAATGCTGTTAATCTCAGATACTCTTAAGGCGATGGAACAGGGGCAGCAAATTGACACAGTTTACACTGATTTTAGCAAAGCCTTTGAAAGTGTCGATCATGGCATTCTAAAATGTAAATTACAGAAATTCGGTATTCAGGGGTCTCTGCTAGATTGGCTATATTCATACCTTTCTAATCGAAGTCAATTTGTCAAATTTCAAGGCGACAAATCAAAAAAGATAAAAGTCACTTCGGGCGTACCTCAGGGTAGTCATCTTGGCACTCTCCTTTTCAACATTTTCGTGTCTGATTTGTCTGAAGAATTGTCGGACATACCTCATCTATTTTACGCAGATGATTTGAAAATTTATCACACCATAGATTCAAAAAAGATGTGTTGTTTCTTCAATCGAAGCTATTATCGCTTCAACAATGGTGCAAACGTAACAAACTTCACCTTAACACTAGCAAATGTCAAGTCATTAGCTTTTCGCGGAAAAAAATTCCTTTGAACAGCACATACCTTCTTAATGACAAACAACTAGCAAAAGTAGATAGGTTCGTTGATCTCGGGGTTGTTCTGGACCAAAAATTGCGCTTCACTACTCATTACGACACTATACTAGCTAAAGCTACAAAGCAGCTCGGCTTTATTAAGAGACGCGCTAAAGAGTTGGTAACTAAATCCTTGTACACTTCCCTTGTCCGACCGCTATTAGAATACGCATGTATTGTCTGGAATCCGATATTTGAGATACATAGCGACCGATTTGAATCAGTGCAAAAGCAATTTCTTCTCTTTGCCTTAAGGGATATGTACAACCCAAAATCCTTTAACCAATTGCCACCGTACATGCACAGGCTCGGTATTCTTAATCTAACCACTCTGTCATCCAGAAGAATGATCGCGTGCTGCTGCTTCGCATTAGATGTCATTCAGGGTAGGATTCATGCAGAGTTTCTATCAAGGCAATTTATATTTAACGATATAGTCAGACAAACGAGACACACCTGTTTGCTCAAAGAAACTCAGCACAGCACTACCTATGCAGAAAATGAGCCCATCAACAGATGCTGCAAGTTATTTAACAGTATGGGTAGACAGTACACATCCAACATCACTAAGGCCTCTTACAAATTAAACCTGATAAGGGCCCTTCCGAAGCTCCCTCCACTTTCCAACTCACTTTCCTTAGTTTTATAATTACTTTTAACTATATTTTGACTGTACGTATTAAATTGTACTATATTTATGCCTTGCTATGGCTTTAAATAAATAAATTTCGTCTTCTAAGCTGGTTCATACAGCCTCGATATTGATGTTTCTCAGTCTAGAAATTGATGACAAGTCTAACGAAAATCGATACAATCTTGTTCTTCATTTACAGACGCTCTGGAAATTTATCTCATCCTATGAGTTTTCAATCAAATTTCGATTGATGGATTTCTGCTTGTCCTGATTTCTGTGTTTTGTCTGGCTCGAAAATTCATCCACGATTCATCTGTAAACCAGCGAATCTCTTGTTTTTCATCTTGAAGCAAAAGTTTGGCCGATATTCAATGTTTTGATGGTTAGTAATAATAAGCCGAATATATGGATTGAATATACCGCTGAACCGCCAGTCTCAGCAGGCTTTTTAAACTAAAAATTCAGTTTCACCATTAAAGGTACACACTTCTCAAATTTCAAAAAATCGATTTTGTTTTTTTTTACATTTTTCGCTTACTTACACGTTCAAAAGTCACCTCCTAAAATATTATGTCGAAATTCTTAATAAAAAAAAATTTTATAGCAGTTTTAAGCGATGCGCGTCTACGCCTCTTTGTACGCTCTTTCGCAGCTGACGAGCGCGCAGTTGTTATATGAATCCCTTCCCCAAAATACCTTCATCCTCAGTGTCTATTTAGTCGTGTACGAAAGCAGTTATTGATGAAGCAGTAAGTGATAAAATCCGATTTTTCAAAAATTATCTAAGATTAAATGCAAAAGAAACTTTGAATGCGTTTTTCTCTAAACGACCTTTTTTCAAACGGTGCAGAGATTATCTCCAAAATTACTGAACCGATCGTATTAAAATTTTGCATGGTTATGTGTTAAACGTGCCTACAGGCACCTCAATTAGGCCAAAAAATGAATTTTTAGTGAACGAAAATCGGGGCGAAAAGAGGGTCGTTTTTTGAATATTTTGTTCATGCAGCCGCCATTCTTTTCCTTTTGCCGATTTTTCACTATCATAGGTGAATTGCCTTATGAGAGCATTAAATCTTCAAATCCCTTTTAGATTTTTTTGTTTCAGATATCTCAATCATGAGATAATCCCTGCACAGGAAGGCAGTCTTTTTTTGACCATCTGTGATGAAGATACAACATAAAAAAAAGTTTTTAGACACTTGAGTATGTAAATAATGTTATGTAAAAAGATTTGTATTGATATCTAATTAAGGAGCTCTGAATCGGTTTTTTGGCCTTGAGAAGTGTAATAGTACCTTAAACGAACAGTCTTCAACCTGGTACTCGATGCATAGAAAGCAAGCGCTCTAATCACGAAGCCACCCAGACAATTCTTGCTTATATGAAATATTTTATGAGCATTAAATGTGCTCACGACTAAGTAATTAACATTGTTTTGGTGCAACTGGATTACTGATTGTAGTTTGATCCTTTTTTTTAAAATTTAACATCCCTGCCGCAACCTTATTGGATCTGCGTGATAAGACTCCGTTGTAACGGCTCAATATCACATATATTCACTAAAGTAAATTCCTCAGCATCCCAAATCAACGGACGCTATCAGATGTTGACATTAAGAATTTCTCCGTAGTTAATAACAACCGTCGCTTTTAAGTCATCATCTGCTGCTTTGTCTCAAAATCAAAGTTATGAATCCAAGGTTCGTCCATAAGCAAAAAAGTGTGACAAAAAATTGTCAACCCATTTCTTGTTTTGCCTCTCGTTTTATATTTTCGGTACCCTTTTCGGACACAAATTTAGATTGTTAAAAATCCTTTCAATGCTGACAAATTGAATCTGTGTGACCTCAATCTGCCAAAATAGTTTCTTGTATCTATTTTTTTTTGTAAACATTCTCCTCGGCGAAGGACGTGGATGAGCGTCCTTTAAGAGTACATCTTTCGTGGATATTGTGATCAACTCAATATTTTTTGATAAAAATTGTTTTTTGATTTTCTAACAACAAATATTTAATGTTTCGCCAATTCCGGCTCAATCACTATGCGAATCCATTTCAAAGCAGGAACGATTGATCTGAAATGTAACATTTTATTTTGTTTCATGTTTTGCGGAAAAATCTAATGAAACACCTACTGTGTAAATTTTTTTTTAAATACTAGGACGTAATTACACATTTCAGATTTGATTTTCATAAAACATCATCTGTTTAATTTAAAAACAATCGAAAAACATATTATTTACAAGGCGGGAACTTTGTCTGAAGGTGGTAATGCTTTTTCAGCAATGAAAATTATACTGGACAATTTTTACAGTCCATGTAACGTAAAGTTAAAGCTATCCTGAAAACAAACAGGTGGAATGTCATCAAACAATTTGTGTTTCCTTGTTTTTAAAAAAAACAATACCAACCGGGGATCGAACACACGACCTCATGATCACGAGCTAGTCGAGCTGCTTCCTACGCTGCACTGCATCTTTCAGATGTAAAAACTTACTAATAGATAAGCATTGCTGAAAATTTTAAAGGCTTTTTTCTCAAAATCGGGGGGAAGTGCTCGCGGTCTAATATTCTACTTATGTGCCAAATTTCATCCAGATCTGAGAAGATGGGGCCGTGGTCTCCCCTTGTAAGTGCAAGATATTTCGAAATTTTCAGTCGTGAGGCGCCGGACCTACTGACCGAGATTTAGTGTCGAATCTTCACTAAATAAACTGAATCGTTTTACGCTTCTGCTTAAAATAGATACATAGATAGTGATTTTTGACAAAGGTGTTCAAGTGGTGTCTTCGTTGGTCTCTATTTATTCCCAGATAATGATGGTGAGAGCATTATGAAAGATAGAGTACGCTACAGAACTGTTGGCTAATTTTCAGTTGCACATATCCAACGATTTGAACTTGAACGAGTTTAGCTTGCAACAAAATGGCTCAGGGTGTCACTTTAGCCGTAAAACAATCTCTATTTCGCGTATTAATTGCAAAAAGATACCAACAAATCACACATCATACACAAGGTCAACTCCAACTGACGCACAAACTATGTCAGTCCACGACGACCTTGTGTATTCTGTGCCATTTGTTGGTGTCTTTTTGGTCATAAAGCTGAGTGAATTTTTTTTCATATATGCAAAAACAATTTTAAGTGAGTCTTATAAACTTCAATCTAAAATTTGCTTGCATTAAAGACCATCCTCGATGCTCATGTATAGTCGTGAAAGACATAGTAGCACTTTTTGCTACCTTCAATTAAAATCTCAAACAGTTTCAGCAAATCTAAGATCCTGAAAACAACTACGAAAAATATTTCAAAAATAACGATGTGTGCTCCTAAATTTGTTAATTACATATCAAAAATAATGGGACCCTTAACACACAAACCACTTAACCAATTGTATTCGCATTGTTCTCATCGTGTTCGTATTACCCTTCTCTAAATACTCTTCGAATATAAACATAAATAGAACTGACTCACATCGTAGTGTCTTCACAATAGCATAGAGTAGAGTATATCCATCCCGGCCGAAATCGACCGCACCTTTCCAAATATAACTCGATCCCGTTTCATATATCCTTTTTTTCACCTATGTGACTCATATAGCGTACAAAGACCAGAGCCGCTTAAAAGTTAGACGTCAAGTCTGCCGACCAATTTTATGTAACAGTTAAACAAATTTTCACTAAATGAATACTTAAATAAAAGTTACCCGTACTCACTCCTGCTCGGTTTCCAACCACACACATCCCCCTGCCTACTACTCGATAGAGAGATTAAGGTACTTCGAGTGTACTTCGGGCGTAGTTAATTCTATTAATCGAAGGATATTCCTGTTAAGAAGGTACAACTAACCGCATTCACCCCATGCATCGCAATAGCGATAAAATGAAGCCGAAAGAAGCAACATTTAGCAGGTGTACGACCGACTGGATCGATACCGGTTTCCATGGCTACATTCTCGTCATATGTGTTTGGAAGCTTCCTACGGCGCAGGACTGTCTGCTCCATAACTCCTCGAGAGGATGTAAACGAAAGTCGGTTGTATGTCAATGCTTGTCGAAATACTATTCCATGTAGTTGTGCAGAAGAGTATGGGTTGGATGGAATCATGCGCTGAATCCTCCAGACGAAGGGTAGCCTGTGTTCGCTGAGCAAACATGACATTTTATGCTTTCGATAGCTTTAGATAGCATAGATTTTCCATAAACACGTGTACTATGCGATTTTATACAATTTTCTCGTCTGCCTCCCAAGTTGCAGTGTCGCGGACTTGCTCTATTCGAGGCTTTATATTTCGAGATTGTCGTTTTTATGGCAATCGACATGTTTGGCTAGGGTCAAATTTATATAAATGAGACTCGTGCCTTATCTCGACAAGGCCAGCGAACACTCGTAAGGACGAATTGGCAAAGTACTTTTGTTTGCAGGCAGGCCACGTCGGCAAACAATAGAGGAATAAGAAAATTGTGTGGGATACTCTACAAGTTGACGGTGGGTGACCAAAGCCGACAATAACGGCTTTGAACAATTGATATTGCAGGATTAGTAAAGGATATGGATTTAAGCCGATACGGTAACATTCAATTCATCCAGCTCGATTTCATGGCAGCTATGTTCTCCGAAAATTGCATTTACACTTGATCCCTCAAGCTTATCATTTATATGCATCCTTCGATTCCGGTCTAAACGTCAGGAAAATTTGAAAAATTATAATTTCATTGAGCATACTATTGTTATAGTTCAAACTTCGTCTTATGCATTTTATAGTCAGAGCGATCTCCCTCCTAGTAAATCATTCCATGACTGCTATCACTGGAAGATGAGTGTCTCGACGGGCTTTCAAGTGATTGTCATCATTTTCTGGGACACTTCTAGGATCAATACGTACTTCTTCATCCAATGACCGTAACCTCATGACGCGTCAACGTTTCATTAGTTCGAATGGAGCGACATGACGCAGTGCAGTTCAATAGCTAGTGAGAAATTCCATCGGATAGTTTAAGATGCGAATTTATTAACCCCAAAGATTGCAATTCCAACAGGACATACAGTGGCGGACAAAAGTCTACGACAACACCTTATATTGAGGTTCTGTTTAATTGGAAGCTTTAAGGGGTTATTCTACCTATTGCCCTTTTTTCAAACTGCTATATAAACAAAACTACAGCAGATATCGTTTTGAAATTTCGTATGCTTATTTATTGAAGTCTGAACATTATATTTATATATATAAAAAAATTATGAAAAGAAAATGGCGGCTGCCAAGCCCCACGTTGAAGTGCGGGTAAATCAAAAAAAGTTTTGCACCTGGTAAACTTCTGGCAAAAATATTCATCTACAATCATACAAAAGAAAACAAGTTATTAGTTTAGACTCTAAACTTTAAAGTGTAGAGAAAGTATAGTTTATACTCTAAACTTTAGAGTAGAAACTACTGCACTAACCTCACTTTATGTCAAAAAAAATTTTTGTGCCATTTGGCACAAGTATGAAAAAAAGTGTCGATTTTCGACATTTTTTCAATTAAATAATGTTATGCCATATTGCCCAAAAAAATATTTTTGCTTTAAACTGTGGTCAGTGCAGTAGATAAATAGAAGGAAAGTATGTGCTCAAAGTTTGAAGTAAATCGGTCGAATAGTTTTTTCGCATTTTTACCACGCGCATAAAAAAGTACGTTTAGAGAAAATCGTGTTTAAAGTTTTTACAACCGAATTTTTGCTGTATATCAAGAAAATTCTAACTTTCGCTTAATCTGCGTATATCTAATATATATTAAAATTTGTTTTGTGACATATTTTCAAATTTTCGAAATACCGAGAGGAGCCAAAAGTGCTACAGAATCAAAACAAAGAAAGATATCGATGTGAAATTTTAAACAGTTATTCTTGAGATACTTTTCGTTCAAAATATGCAAAATAAAAAAAATTATAAGTAGAATAACCCCTTAATCAAAAATCCATTGATGCACATTTTTTTAATAACGTAAATATATTTATAAGAAAACAAAAGCAAAATCTTTTCATAACAAACTTAAAGAGAAATTCATTAAAACATAAAAAAATCGATTGGGCAAAAATCAGCGGCAACCAGTGCTGGCTGAATTATAAACGAAAAATTTCCAACTAAACGTATCGGAGTTTTTAAAATTATTTGCTGGCTTAATACTTGGTTGGACCCCCCCTTTAGCATCAATTACTGCTTGCAGTCTTCGGGGCGTAAAGGTGACTAAATGACCAGTTTTTGCGTATGTAATTTCCTCACATTCTATAATGAGCGCTTCCTTCAACAAATTTTTTATTTTTTATGCAACATTTCCGAATTTTCCGTTCCAGAAGCTCCCATACATGTTCTATTGGGTAGAAATCCGGGCTTTGAGGAGGCGTTTTCAGCTGCCTGGGAGCGTAGTACAACAACCAGTTCTTGACGAAAGTGCTGTGTGCTTCTGATCATTGTCCTGTTGGAAAATCCAGCTCCCTCCAAGGCACAATTTCTCAATTGATGGCCATGAATGTTGTTCCAACAGGTTCTTGTAAACATAGTGGTCCATAGTAGTTGCAACAAAAGCCAATCTGCTGATCCCAAATGCAGCTATGACTCCCCAAACCATAACATTACCTCCACCTTGCTTGACAATAGAAATCCGATTTGAAGTCTCTAAAGCCGTCTTCTTTTTTCTCCATATTTTACTGCGACCATCACACCCGTACGTAATGTATTTCGAGATATCGGTAAAAAGGACTCGATTCCAAAAATCATTGTCCTTGTTGCTATAGACCCTGGCGAACTATAGGCGCAGAAGTCGGTTTTTCGCGGATATTAATGGTTTTTGACGTGAAGTTCTGCTTTGAAACCCATTAGAATTTAATGCTCTCGAGATTATTCTTGTATGTACATCCTTTTTTCATACCGCAGGCACTTGTTTCGCCAAATCTGGAGCACTTTTTTTGCATTTTTGTTCATTATTATAAAATTGAACTAATGTCTCTGCGCGACAGCTTTTTCGGTCGGCCAGTTCGCGGCTTATTTTCAATGGAACCACTGTTTTCAAATTTTTGGATAATAGTATGAACTGGACTTCATTTTAGTTTCAGTAATTTTGCAATTTCCGAGCAAGATTTATTGGTTTTCTTTATACTAGACGACCAAATTTTGGACATCACTAGAAATTTTTTTTCGCGATGACATTTTGCGGTCCTTACAGTTCGAAACAAGCGATAAACCTATAATAGAGATGCAGCTGCACATGTACTGGATGGTAGTAGACAAATTTCGAAGACATAAAGCCAGCACTGACTGCCGTAGACTTTTGTCCATTCAATTTTTCATGTTTTTATGAATTTCTCTTTAAGTTTGTAATGAAAAGTTTTTGTGTTCTTATAAATATATTTACGTTACTGAAAAAATGTGCATCAATGGATTTTTGATTAAAGCTTCCAATTAAACAGAAACTCGATATAATGTGTTGTCGTATACTTTTGTCCCGAAATTGCATTGAACTTTTAGTGTGTACTTATTCTTATATTTGGTGAGACTGGGTGAAATCTATTATTTTTTGTCTTCGTTATACGACTCTGCAGAGCTAAAATGCAGTATCCTTTATCCATACCGAAGATTCGGTGCCTATAAAACCAAAGTTTTTCTTATTTGACCATCTCTGATTTCAAATTGGCTTTTATCTTTATTACTTGCAAAATAGTTTCTGCAATGTTTTAGTATTGAGTTTAGGAAGTAGAACATTTGGCAAATATCGGTTGAAAGTGTTTTACTTCTATTCATTTTCCAAAAAAAAAATTGAGCTATTGTAAATCCTTGCCATTTTTTTGCGGTGTCGTTATCCAGTACACCCGGGTGTCTGCCCTATTTAAAAAAAAAAGTTTGGTGACATACGCTAAACTCTATGATTCATCGATCGCGACATTCGAGTCACTGGTTTGAACGCGAATGGAGCGAGTAGGGAGCGGAGCGATATGTGTTAAATGTACGCCCTAATAAACGGGTGACAGTTTGGGTAGATAGTTTATCTTTTAGAATAATAAACATGACAGATTGAAGCCAATTGTAAATGAATTATCCTGTTGAATGAAATCTAGTAACCGCTTTACATCGTTTCGTACACTAATTTCGAGCATGTTGATGCTTATTTGGGTTATTTCAAGTTCAAAGTGTATATTTTATTTCAAATGACCTGGATTGAGAGTTATGGATCCACTTACATGTGAAGTGCTCCTGTATAGCGCAGTGTACTGGTTGTGGGACAAATTTTTTTTTATACCGAAAACAACTTGATATTCCTATTTTGCCACAAAAATTGTACCCAAGGCTTTACAATACATTGGCTGAGGATGAATAGGATATCACAATGGGGAGCCATCTTTGGATAAAGGAGGCTGCCACAACAACCAACAACCACGAATAGGATCCTTAAGCCCATACACCCACGAAATATACCATTTTTTTTAAACTGAAAATGAAAGTATGTACGAATTTATACATAGAAGTTAAACCAACGATACATTTTTTTATGAGTGGAGAGTAAGGAATGCATCTGAAATTCAAGATGGAGATTCTTTATAAAAAAAAATTGTGTTCTCTGATGCGTGTATTCAAGAACTCGCCAATCTTCTACACCATTCAATCCCGCCAATAAAATGAATCTCTTGAATATATATGGAAAGCAAGCAATCTGCCTAGACTGTAAATTCTTTCGACATGGTTTCCTCTATGCATAAACCGCTGGAATGCTGCATGCCCGAAGAATGGTATTTCTGTGCCGTTGCTTTGCAATCGGATGACTGCAATTTTCTCCGCGGCGTCGTTATGTTTATTTGTCAATTTATCTAGTTTGTAGCGTCATGTGACGACGATGTGTGACAACGGGCGAGTTGGTTCCGTTTACCACAATAGTTGGCAGCATTCCTAACTCAAAGCGTGTCAGGTTTTGTTTGCTGTAAATTGAAATTGTGGCGATTTGCATTTGCCGATTAGTGAATTAGTGATAATTGACTGGTGATTGAACTTCACAAAGGCAGCAGCAGTTGTGGTTGATCAGGAAGTTGGTTAGAACTGGTCTATTTGCGTACGCTATCTCTGAATGTTGAAAGTTATGTAAGAGAATCGTGTAGATTGTTCTTCTAGTCTTATGTTGGTCGTCTATTCTTGTACTTCTTTCCATCTGCCACGCTGCCACAATTTGCTCATTAATCTAGGAAATATAATTCCACCATTAAGGCCATTAGGGAGCGAAGTGCTTTGGGCTAGAGTCCTATTCGCAGCGGCGACATCCAGTTGTAGGTCATGTTGATCCAGGAACTTTTCTCATTTCCGATAGATTCCTCCTAACGGCGATCCATCTGCAGTCGAACAGCTCGAGAACTCCTTGGCAATGCGCCACACCTTTCGAAACGGGTTTGGCTGCAGGAGAGAGTTTAGGCGGCCACCGTTTCTCGGCAGCAATCCCAGGCATTCGTAGTAACAACAGCTGTTACTATCGAGCGACATCAGCCGCAAAGAATGACGCCTGACACGGCACCACGTGGTTCTCGTTCTCGACTCGCTCCAGCAATACACTCGGTTTTCGCCATTAGACGTGGCTGGTAGCCGTTATTGCTGGCTGGCTGGCTGTCGTCGGTTCTTTTTGAATTAGCCGGGCAGCAGCAGCATGGTAACGATTGGAGCCCCTCCCGAAGCCACCCAGGCCCAGTCCGACTACTAGACTGCTGTAGTATAGCGTGGAGTGGAATGGTGAGTAAAACCCGACATGCCGCACGGCTGGGACGGCCGGTCCATGTTGCACAGTCGACGTGGTTTGTTAATGCGCTTGAACTCATATTTGTATGGAAGCTCCAACATCTCCATTCAAGAGTTGATGCGCAGACTCCGTTCGGGTCTTCGGAGTCGTGTCCTCGTCACGTTTGTCTCCCATCCCGTAGTATCCATCCACGAAAAAGCCGCTGAATATCTGTTTGGAAGCAAGAATAGCGTCACTAGCAATGTGGTTAAAGTGGACGAATGTGAAGTTTGTACAGGGAAGTTGGAGCCAAAATCTTGTTAGGAGCACGGTGACGTCTTCTCGAGCATTTTCGAAAAGAACAGCTACTTCCATGTATCTCGTCCCTTTAAACTAACAAAGAAACCAAATCACCTTCGTTCGGTGGTTAAGTAGAAGATAAATTGTCGAGTATGCTCTCTGGCAAGTCTTTCAAGAATAAAAAATTGGCCTAGCGCGTGAGTAGTGAGACCATCCTTAGAGCTCACCAAAACTTCTCTCACATGGAACCTAACTTCTTTGAAACTTATTAGATAGTCAAGATGCGATCTTTGATTTTATTAGGCATCTTTTCAATTACAGCCTGGTAAAACGGTGTACAAGGGAGTGAATACATATGTAGTTCCTGAAATCTCGTCAGTCATATATCAAACAATTTTATTACCCTCTACATAACGGTTTTTAAACAAGAGTGGGATGCCCTCCAAAAATTGAATCAACCTTTTCAACAATACTTACGTAGATCATTTCACTAGGACTAGAATGGGCGTTTCGCTATTTGTAGCCTTTGGAAAGAAACGCTAGGAGTCGTGCCATTTTACAATGCACGCTACCTTAAGTCTGACAACGTTTGTCCCTTTTTTCAACCAGTTCCGTGATCTTACGATTGGCTTTTTTGATAAAACAAAAAGGAGCAAGTAACTCGTCTCGAAAAGAAGCGCCGCAAAGTTTCAACTTTCATCAAGCTTTGTAGCGCTAAAAATCGCAAAGCTCTCATTTTAAGCACTCCCCATGATTTACATGCATTCAAATTTCATTTGTGGTGATCCTTAATAGTGAAGCGCACATTGTAATCCACGCCTTCCACTGTTGCAGGCGATATTTTTTGCGAATGTATAACACGTTGGTATCGGTCCAGAAATCACTGCGTCCTGATTCTTAGTTTCATCGGTTTCTGATTATTCTCATCAAAGACGTTACTTCGAAGTGTTGTTAGGCTTGTCGACTAACCTCGTTTGATCCGTTTTCAGGATTAGATAACGTCATATATATTTGAGTGTTTCAACAGAAAATCCATCAGTCGCTACAGAACTTTTTAATGAAGAAATTGAGAAACGTAGTTCAATATTGAATGCTTTTCACCAGAACCGCATCATTTGATATGTTATACAGTATTCCCCGAAACGTCAATGGTGTCTTTTAATTAGTTTCCGAGTAAACCGATAAATGACAATTTAGTACATATATTTAGTAACGGACCACTGTTTCACAGAAGAAAATGTTATACAATTCAGTCGTGGTGGTCATACTTTATTACAGAGTTAACTAATTTCTACAAACTTCCATGGTGAAACCTTCCTTCCAGAACAATTTTAAGTTCCAAATAAGGATGCTCTAATGTCAGTGAGTGACGCGATAATGGTTAACTCGCTTGAAATTTCATGTGCTTATGTATGCGGTATGTTTACGCGATATCTTATGTTAAATATCGTAGTCGTAGTGGTGATGTTGCAGCGATCGCAGGCTATGTTAAGACGTCTTGCTATGATCTCTAGATTGTTTTTATGATGTTTTGTTTTGACGTTGCCCTGCATTTCAATGTTGTCTTTTTTAAATTACTTTTGAGTTTTCCTGCCTTAAGTAAAAAAATTACTAACAATACTCTCCAAATGCCAATGTCGGTTCGATTTCGTCTTTTTGCGGTTACTGATGGATGTTCCTATAGATTCTTTATTTGCTTATCAATCGTTGTCTGCAAAAAATCAACAACATATGATTCTATTGGATAATATATGAGTATTATGCTAAGCACCCGGTAAATCCATTTTGGTGCATTTTGTTCAGGAGGGAAAAAACAATATTTAGGTCACTGAGAGTGTTCAGCGGATCAACTTTGAGTTTTTTTTTCAACTGGATTTGACGAGTTTTGGATAATAACACTTTAGCCATAGATATATATTAGTACTTTCGAAGAGATTTTTATAATACGCATTTTTAGAAAAAAATGGTATTTAGCGGGGTTTATCGTAACACGCCTCATATATTGGGAAACGCATTATATTACTACATGTAGACACAGCGCCTCGTTTCCTTTAATATATGATTTTTTTATTCAGTTGCGTCCGTTCCGCTTTCCAAATATGTAGAAGAGACCGATTTTGACTTGGACGTTTTGTTTTCCAGCTTTAGTATTTCTAGTATATTTGTATCGAATAATACTACAGATACAGATTTTTACATATATTAAAATTGGTACTCTGGTCTGCCTGCTTGTTCAACCTACCATACATTGTTTGAAGGAATGATTGTATTTACTGCAGAATTTCACTGCAAACAGTCATTTATCAACACGGTCACTGCTTTTTCATCCATCTGTGCCTATCAAGAAAGTGTGGTTTGTGAAAGAGAGCTATTTTCAGATTTAAAAAAAATCAGGATAATTTTATAAACACTATAAGAGTGTATCACGTGCTTTAACTCAATGAATCATTATACTGATCAAACAGATAGTCATGACTCAAGTCTATTTTGTTCGCTCTGCTCCTTCAAAAACATTGAGAATAGCTACATTTATATTTCCTTGCATTAAGAACACCAGCTGTCCAAACATCCTTCTGCAAACCAACCCCTTAATATTATGGAAACTCTTTCGTACTACACTATGGAAACAATATTTCGGCTTGGAGATTCATGTTGATGACACTGAATTTTATGTTTTCCATCCTGTCCAGAGAGGTGAATTTGGATTCATATGTGAAGATAACAGTACGCCAGAAATCAAAACTTTTGGTTAAATTTTTTTTAGCAAATGTTACCCTCTTGAAGCTTGAAGGCTTTTTTTCTTTCTTGCTAGCCGATTACAATAATCATAATTAGCTAAACGCCTAGACATTGTTCCATCACATACAATGTTTCTTGTTGTTTAAGGAAACATTATGGAAAAATTATCCAGTGAAGGCACTGGATAATTTTTGAGTACTGCCTATATATAAAATGTTATGATATAAATTGCTCATCGTATGTATAAAGTTTTCTTCAATTGTTGATCCGTACAGTTTTTTCCCTCCATATAGTAATTCTGTATAACATATTGGCTTATATTTAAAAGCATACCAATTACTGTTAAACTGCTTCCTGTAATTTGCAAGTTTATGGTTTAATTTTTAAATTTCAGTTGACATTTATCGTCCTTTAGTGCGCATTTTGCTTTAGAATGCGTTGTATTCGTTTAAAACGAATAATTTACTGTCCTCATTGTTATCACTTTATCGATCACGTTAAGATCCAGCGAAAGTTCAACCCAGTCTACAGTTTATATTTTCTGCTCACAAAAGAAATGAAGCACAGTAACAGCGGTATGTATAGATGCATGATCCTGCCGAAATATGTATGATTTCATGGCAACTCTTAAATGGCGCGTTAGCTGTAATACGTAGTCATACGTTTTTCCATAAACATGATATCCATTTTGCCATAATACCCTTTGGACGCCCAAATTATTATTCCGGTGTAATAAGTTTTTGTTAGGGGCCATTATGATAACAATTAGAGGAAGGAGGGACTCACCTAAATATCGGCGTCTAGCGCCAAAGCTGATGGCAAGCGTGAGCTGCCTATATTTCTGTACAGCGCAAGCGCCGCAATGAACACTCAAATGAAAGGGTGCCGATGCAGGCAGTCCAAATTCACTTGTATGAATGTTGTTTTATTCCAAATATCTTTCTCCTTTTATACAAAATCTTAGCCTAATTTCTATTTACTAAACATTGACTTAAAACTATTTTCCCACAGGACCAATGCATATGTTTATAATTTATTTCATTAGTTTTCCGTATTTCACATGTTGACCCATAATCACATTGCAAGGATTCCAACGCCTTGCAAGTGGTCATCAAAAAGAGCGCCGTGTCTACTTGACACTTTTTAGTCACGTTTGGGATGGCATTGCTCCGTATGTAATTCATATTAAATGACCCTTGTGATTTATGTGTTACTACTGTTCGTGGGCATCTTGTGGGCACGCGTGGCTGAATTTAAATTAGTGAGATGAACGGGCATGCGTGGCATAATACGCATGAATGAGTGCAGATGGACAAGTGGTTGAACATGTGATTCCACTACACCCTCACCGTTTAGAAGTGTTGCGTACTAATTGAGTAATTAGTGCGAAACACAAAAAAAATAATTATCTGTATGTTTTGCTATCCGCGCTGCATATGCATGGGTTACATGGGATTTTTCAACTAAAGATAGGATAAGTATGTTACTTTTCATTGTTATATAATTCAAAATATACTTCAGTGAGCTTATATCTAGTCTCATTACATGTGTTTTTATTTTGTTACTATAATTAATATTACATATAATATTTAATTTACTATACTCGTAATTTCAAAATAATTAATATTGTTGACTTATTCTAAATTGCTACTAGTTAGTCTCTTATATTTATATTTTATAGTCAATCATCTTGTACAATTTTAAATTATTGTTGTGGACCTTTCTTGGTTTACCATCAACTTCTATTGTTGTGTTTACATTATTTGTATTTATCACTCTAAAAGGTCCTATATAAGGTCTATCAAGTTTTCTCCTATTTTCCTTTTTCAAGAGAACTAAATCGTTTGTTTTTAAATGAATTGGATTGGTTTTTGTTATCTTGTCGACACGTTTCTGTTTGACTTTTTCAATTATTTGCTTTGCTTTGTTTAACGCATGGTGTAATCGAATTTTTAATTCGTTTGCGTAATTTTCTGTATCGTAGACTCTGTCTGTCTGTCTGACTATATCATTGGGTAGATATGGTAATTTGCCGAATACTAATTCATAAGGCGTGTAGCCATTATCAACATGTGGAGTTGTGTTGTATGCGAACGTGTAATACGGGATCCACTTGTCCCAATTTAGATCTTCGGTAAAAGCTAGAAAATACTCATTTAACACTCGATGGTTGCGTTCTACCGTGCCTAGTGTTTGATGATGATATGGAGCCGAAAATATCTGTTTAATTTCAAGCAATTTGCAAATTTCTTGCATTAAATTATTCGTAAATTCCGTACCTTGGTCAGATTTTAATATTTTGAAATGTCCAAATTTTAATATAAGGTCGTTCACCAATGTGTACGCGACTGTTTTGGCGTCTTTGGATTCTAGTGGTGATGCTATCACGAATTTACTTAGTTCACACTGCATCGTCAAGATGTATCTATAGTCGTTCGAGATTCTTAATGGTCCTACGATATCGATAGCTATTGTTTCGAAACTGGTGGTAGGTGTGTCGGTTTTTATCATGTGTTCTCTTGTGTGCCGTACTTGTTTATTTATTTTGCATTGTTTGCAATTGTTGACATAGTTTTTTATCATGCTGTTCATGTTTTTCCAGCAATATCTTTGTTTAAGTTTTAATTGGGTTTTTCTCACTCCTAAATGTCCTCCGTGTGGCGTGTCGTGATATTCTTGTATCAACTGATTCTGTATTGTTGTATCCTTTATACTCTTCGGGGGTTCGTATAACATTATACTTAGTTTTGCGCGACTTTCGTATTTTTTACTTTGTTGCAACATATTAATTATATTTTTGAAATCTTCTTTACTTATTATTTTGAAGATATCATCGTTATTTGATAACGCTAATTCATATAAATTCATCTCGAGAATTCCATCTAACAACTTTTCCATGGTGGATACGTATATCGCACTGGACTTATCGTTGCAGATTCTAACATTCGATCTAATTGTATTTGAGCTCGCTGATAGCTTTTCGTTAGCGGAAACGTATTTCTCGGTAACTTTATCACTACAGTATACAATGACTTCGTCGCTTGTTCTGACGATATCGAATTTATTATTTTTGCGCAATATAAATTTCAACTTCATAACTTTTCTTACTTCTGATATTGATGTGCAATCCCATACGTAAAGTTGATCAGACTTTACTGGTGTATCGGGTTCATCTATCGTAGTATTTTTATTTATATTGTCTGTTCTTTGTTTTGTAGACATACCCCTTGTTATTGCCAACACTTTTTTGACTTTTTCGTCTATTTCGGGAGGAATCATTGTTTTTAAAATATCTGAGTCTAGCTTGATGCGTGATAATGCATCCGCGTTGCAATTTATCTTTCCTTGCTTGAACACAATCTCGAAATCATAATCGGAGAGATCTAATCTAATCCTAGTTAGTTTAGATGATGGATTCTTGTGCGTGAATAATGATACCAGAGGTCTGTGGTCAGTAACCACAATGAATTTTCTCCCATATAGATAGGGTCTAAAAAAATTTATTCCCCAATGTATTGCAAGTAGCTCTTTCTCAATTATAGGTTTGTTGATGTCAAGTTTACCTAATGATTTACTTGCGTACGAGATGGGTAGATCTGAACCAATATCACCTTGGGAGAGTATCGCTCCAAGGGCATAACTAGATGCGTCTGTTGTTAATACGAATGGTTTCTCAAAATCGGGATATTGCAAGATGGGAGGTGAGATAAGTCTCTCCTTTAAAGTTTCGAAAGCTTTCTGACATTTTTCGTTCCAAACAAAATTTGCATTCTTCTTTAACAGTTCATTTAAACATTTTGCTATTTCGGCGAAGTTCGGGATGAAGCGTCTATAATAATTGCAGAAAGCAACAAACCGACGAACTTCATCTGCGTTTTTCGGGATAGGATAGTTTTGTATGATTTCATCTTTAGTAGGATCGGTTTTTATACCTTCATCAGTTATCAGATGGCCTAAGTAGACAACTTCTGGTCTCAAAAATTTGCATTTCTGTGCGTTCAGTTTTAAATTGTACTTCCGTAGTCGTTGTAGTACTTTTGTTAAATTTTTGTTATGATGATCGACACTACAACCAAAAATAATAATGTCGTCAACATATAGAAATGCTTCTGAACTTAAACCGGTCAGTGCTATCGTAAGCATTCTTTGGAAGCTGTTGGACGAAATCTTGAGTCCAAATGGTAATCGCTTGAATTGGAAATGACCGTCTCCTGTAGAGAAAGCTGTCAAAGGTCTAGAATGTTCATTCAATTCAATCTGATGAAATGAGCTGGTCATATCTAGAGTAGTAAAATATTTAGCTCGACCTAATCTGTCTAGAACATCGTCTAGCCTCGTCAATGGGAATTTGTCGTTTATTATTTTGTTGTTCAAACGACGGAAATCTACAACTAATCGCCATTGTTTTTTATCACTAGAACACTTTTTAGGTACTACTAAAAGTGGTGAATTGTACGGGCTAATAGATGGTTCTATGATATCATTTCGCTCTAATTCTTTCACTTGGTCATTAATTTCTTCCAGTTGAGCGTGTGGTAGTTTGTAGTTTTTGATGTATACGGGTGTACTGTCAGAAAGTTCAATATGTTGTTTGTAAAAATTGTTGACTGAGAGTTTTTCGCCTTCGAGATGAAACACATCTTGGTACTCTTCGATTATTTTCATTAGGCTACCCATTGTTCTCTCGTCCTTGTAGTCTGATCTAATTGTTTGTAGTAGCTCTCGTAAACGATCTGGATTATTTTTATATCCCTTGCTGTTCTTTAATATATTATAGTTTGATAGTGGTTCAGTATCTATTTTGAAATTCTTGATGTTGCATGGTTCATTATTTGTATTTAGTATTTTAATGTGGCAGATACCTTTAGACGGTACTATTGAATTTCCTACGTAAACTCCTTTTTGTATTTCTTTATTGAGTACTATACTGTCTTCACTTCGGTCTAGGTCGATCGGTACTATAGCCTCAGTTCTTGCAGGAATTCTAAAATTGTACATTTTTAATGGCTTCGTATTCATTGGTATTGTGACCTCATCATTGTTGATTATGAATGTGATTGTGTATGTTTCGTAGTCAATTTTGCATTGATATCTCTCTAGGATATCTCTTCCTATAATCCCATCCGTAATGATTGGGAACGATTCTTCTACTAGATTAAATGTGTTAATTTGTTTAGATTCGCCAATACTCAGATTTAAACAAGTTGTACCAATGGACTTTATCGTTTCTTTGGTTATTCCAGTAAGGTTGCATATATTATTTTCATCTATGTACGATATTGTATTATTTATTTTAAATATAGATATATCTGCTCCTGTATCTATCAGAAAAGTCAGATATGTTTTGGTATTCGTGCAAAATAACCTGATAAAACTTGGGCTAGATGCGGATACTTTGTAAATTTTAGTGGTTTTGTATCCTGTTAATCCGGTAGGAGTTGTTACTTCTTTATTGGTTATTCCTCTCCGGATCCCTCTTCGTTTCCCTGCTCGTGAATGACGTTGATTCGTCTATTCATGTTCATATTACTATTGTTGAACCGATTGTTGCTTTGTCTGTTTCTAAAATTATTGTTATTTCTGTTATAATTATTTCTGTTATTCGCGTTATTTCTATTGAAGTTGTTCCCGTTACTGCGCTGATTGGCGTCGTACCTTCTATTATTATTATTAAAATTGTTTGGACTGAAGTTTCTGTTACCATTATTACCGAATCTATTCGTTCTATTGTTATTATTGCTCTGGCCATATGCCTGGATGTGTTGTCTTCCATTCGAAGTGTTGTATCTGTTATTTGACATCATATTTCGCTCGTTTCGCGTATTGTAATGTAGTATATTACTTGCGGTGTTTGCATTGCTCTTCTCTAACTCCATTGTCAGGTTAATGGCATCGGCTAGTGTTTGTGGTCTAGCGGCAAAATGGTTTTTCTGTATTGGTCGTGCAGACCATTCTTAAATATAGTCAGAGCATAAGTGTCGTTCAGACTGATAATCGTTTGTTTCTGCTCTGTTGATACGTTGGTCCCTAAATCATTTATTTGGAGCTGATTAAGTTCGCCAAGAAGGGACAAAATTCGTTCTTTGTACTGTGTAACAGATGAACGATTTTGGGTGACGGTACTTAGCGAGGTGTGAATGTTCGCGACAGAGTTCAAGGGTTTGTACCTAGCCAAAAGTTGAGTTTTTAAAATATCAAAGGTGTTAGGGATGTTTGCGCTAAATGAAGTGCGCACATTGTCCGCAAGTTTAACATTGTAGACGAAGTCGATTAGTTCCGGCTTTGATGCATCATTCAATTTCTTGTTTATATATTCGACAATTTTTAAAAATGCGTTTAATTCCTTTGCTCTACCCTCAAAGGATGGAATGACTTTCATCGCCATATGAAGTTCGAAATTAGCCATATTGTCGTCGTTTGTCTGATCGTCCATACCATTAGTTAGCATACTTATTAATATATGGTTTAGTTCTTTTGATGACTTGACGAAACGTATTTTCAAGTCTAAATATTTATCAGAATCTGATTTTGCGAATTCTTTCCTTAAGGTTTCTTGTATTTCTTCCAAACGATTTAGTTTTTCTTGTATTGTTTCTGGTTTATATGATCTCTTTAAACCTTTTCTTGCATTAGACAAAAGTTTCTCTGTTTCAATTAATAATTCTTTAATTTTGTCCATCAACTAATCAAAAAAAAAAAATTTTTTTTTCACATAACGTTATAAGATTTTATACATTTACATTCCTACTCGACTGTTTCTTAACATAATTTTTGTTCTACTTATTGTATGTAATTGCTATTATTATGAAGATTATGGTCGTGGTCGTTGCCTGCTGGTATTCTTGAAACGTCAACTGGTTCACCGACTTGCAGTTGCCCATGTTCGTGTTTTTGTATGTTGTCGACATACGATCTCTCTAGTTCTTTTAGCTTTTGGAACAGCTTCCTCCTGTTGTCGCCCTTTGCTATTGCTATCAAGCGGTATAGGTTCGCACGTTCGATCCTGAATCGCACCTTCTTTCCACCCCTATATTTCCTCTTCTCCTTGTTGATCGGCGGTGGTGGTTGCTTTTTCGCTATCTTCTTGCGGTAGTCCTCTATTGTGAGTGGCTTCGGTCCGATTGCTGCGAGTTCTTTTCGTCCTGTCGCCTTGTATGCTGGTGCTCTTGCTGGTGTACCAGGGGAGTATTGTTCCCATAATTCCTCAAAACCTTCCATTATTGGTCCTAAATATCGGCAAATAGGTTGGCAGGATCGCCATGTAATAAGTTTTTGTTAGGGGCCATTATGATAACAATTAGAGGAAGGAGGGACTCACCTAAATATCGGCGTCTAGCGCCAAAGCTGATGGCAAGCGTGAGCTGCCTATATTTCTGTACAGCGCAAGCGCCGCAATGAACACTCAAATGAAAGGGTGCCGATGCAGGCAGTCCAAATTCACTTGTATGAATGTTGTTTTATTCCAAATATCTTTCTCCTTTTATACAAAATCTTAGCCTAATTTCTATTTACTAAACATTGACTTAAAACTATTTTCCCACAGGACCAATGCATATGTTTATAATTTATTTCATTAGTTTTCCGTATTTCACATGTTGACCCATAATCACATTGCAAGGATTCCAACGCCTTGCAAGTGGTCATCAAAAAGAGCGCCGTGTCTACTTGACACTTTTTAGTCACGTTTGGGATGGCATTGCTCCGTATGTAATTCATATTAAATGACCCTTGTGATTTATGTGTTACTACTGTTCGTGGGCATCTTGTGGGCACGCGTGGCTGAATTTAAATTAGTGAGATGAACGGGCATGCGTGGCATAATACGCATGAATGAGTGCAGATGGACAAGTGGTTGAACATGTGATTCCACTACACCGGCTTCACTCATTTGCCGCTTACTCAATATCAAAAAATCCTTGCGATGATCGTGATAATAGTATCGGAAGGAAAATTGGTTCAATTCAGATCATCCTAATGATCTGAATTGAACCAATTTTTGTCTGAAAATATCACTATCATAGGTCAGCTTACGCGACTTGTTGCAAATTGAAAACAGTATCCTTATAACATGTGTTAGAACCTCCTACTCTAGTCAACAAGTCTAGTCTTCTAGTGTGCAATTTTGGTTCGCAACTCTGCTTACACAATGTAATGCACATTAATGGAGGTTCTTTTTTGTTCCAGATTATAGGCTGGTTCCTAATTCATTTTAGTACAAACCCATTGACGGTCGTTATAATTTGCAGATGTAAATTATAAAATATTTGAAATATAACGAGCTTAATCCATCAACAAGCCAGCTGTGGTCGTGCTGTCTCGTGACGGATGGCAAATGACAGCACCTGAAGAGGATGCCATCCGACACGCCGAAACCACACTTCCTACTATAAAAAAAGTATCCTTATGTTGCTGAGTCTTTGGTGACTTATTTTTTTTGTTATAAACGCTCGGCATTTTGCAGGATACTTTGAATATCGCGTACGTAACTCTACACGAGCTGTATTGACAATTTACCTGGCAGTTGCCATAAAATTTGAAGCATCTGGCAAAATGGGCCGTTCTTCTCGATCGGAAATAACTGTTGGTCGGACCACTTGCATGCTTTTCACAATGCTTGGCGGAATTTACTAGATAATTACTTTTCGACTCCAGCTTAATATTCTCGCGATATCAGAAATACTTTTTCCACCTTTTCGGCGATACACCGCTGTTATGTAAAGATTGTTTTTTAATTGGTTTGAGAAAAGAGAGTGAAAGGACACCTAATACTCTGCGAGTCAGAACTCTCTAAAATTAATGGAATATGTGAAAACACACCAGAGCGCCGCAATTTCTAAATATTGACAAGATAATACTTTGAATAATTGGCAAGGTGCCACGGATGTGCGGCAATCGAGTTTGTATTTCTTATATCGACTGTATCGTTGCAAAAGTTCTTAGCCTATATATAATATTCTTGCTCTAACTCTTAATTAATTATTTTACATTTATGTTTCGATCTTGCTCACCGCAAGAGATTCGGTCGTTGTTCCAATTTCCAATATTGATGAGACATTCAAGGTTCGAATATCTCAATAATCTGTCCAAGCCAATGTCTAACACAAATAGTTGACTTTCAATGTCTTCCTAGTGCTCAAATGTACATTGGAAGATGTGCACAAGCATCTTTCTGTTGCATCTAGCTTCGTGCCACGCGAGTTATATTTCTTGTAATGTTAATTCACAAAAAAAATATATATTAACTACACTTGGTTTATTAAATGAAACACTTTATTTCACTATATTATTAACACTTTATTTAATGACAATTAACTTGAATAGAACTTATGGTAATAACTTGTGAACCGAATGATATAATAACTTTAACTGACTGATCTGAATAACAACTAACAACTGAATATTAACTTATTGTCTGATTCCTTTGTGATCTGAATAATAACTAACTTGATCTAGGTGATCAATACATATTTATATCGTTGAAGAAACAGGTGATTTTTGGCGCACTCACAAAACAGGTAAACAACAAAAAATCTTGCAATTTGGGAATATCCGTTTTACTGGCATCATAAAATATCATTTGCCAAAAATTTTATTGTTTACTGTTTTTTACTAGCTGGTATGTTTCCTTTGAAATTATCGAAATGGATGCTATGTGCTATGTAAGTTTTATCGCGGGGTTTACGCGACAGTGAAAAGATCATTGATTTGCTAGCGTTCATTTAGTCTTGTTGTATTTCTTTCGCTTTACGTCGCCGGGAACAATTGTTCGTGAAGATTGATTCTTCTTAATAAATATTTCATATTAATCATCTCTTAGCAAGATCGGACAGCTCGATTTCCCGACGCATGTGTCTTCATCTGTTCTAAAAAACATATAACGAATATTATTTTCATGACGGTGAGTCTACTTAACCTGTTGATGACATCCACAAACAATGCTTGTTCACTTTCATCGTTACTACAATTAAAAGAATTCTATGGTGGATCGACTAGATACTAAAATTAAACGAACTTGCAGCACCTGCTCATCTTTGAGGTTGGAAACCGTTGAAAGTGCTTCAAATCGGCGACCACGTGGGCTTTCCAATATATTCTTACCGGTGTTGTGTCGCACGAACAAGTGACTACACTCTGCTGCTGTTTACAATTCCTTCGTGAACTCAACATTCAAACTTCTGGCTGACTTCTCCGGAAAATGCTGGCGGCAGCGGCAATCGGAAGATGCAAATCCTGACCCTGCCCAGGCACCACGATTCACGACTTGGCCGGCTGTCCTCCATTCATGACACGATGCGAAAATCGCGCCACGGCCCACGGCCACGGAGCGTTCATATTCTCGCATGCACTACTGTCGCACCGGTCCCGTGTCGGCGAGGGGCGACGGCGGCGCAGCAAGTCAGCGCCTATATGCGATGAAACTTGACGCTACTACACGATGCGATGACTGGCTCCCGATACTATTCGGGAAAAAAGTACAGTCACCACAAAACGACTATTCGTTCGGCGGCAAAGTTATCAAGCCGTCAGTGGAACACATGCTCAGTGCGACGGCTGGGTGCATGCGTGTGTGTGCGCTCAAGGTTTCTTTTACGAGCTGATATCGGGTCCCGGCATCGGCGTCGCCTTCGCCGGAGAGTCGCAATGGCAATCGTAATCGTCGCGGCACGAATGCGTCGAATCTCGAGGGGGTCAGACACGGGTCAGATCCGGTTGTTTGAGTGGCGTACGTATTCGGAGCGGATTCAGCTGAGCGACGGCATTGCCAAACGTGCATGAAATGTCCCGGCGGGAATGCTGGCGCGGCAGCGTGGTCACCTGAAAGCTTGGGAAATTTATTTTTTGTGCCGATGGCTGCTGGCTGCATGGAATGGTATGTCGGGCGCTTGGTGCAGAGATTGTGTAAGGCGCGTTGTTGGTGTGCGTGTTGAGTGGAACTGCGACTTATTTTTAGAAACATCTGTTGGCGGCTCCGCTGAACGAATTGTACGAGGCGATGCCGGAATGTTGCGGAACGAAGAAAGCAACAGCGACGCATTGTACCGGTTGTGTTTTTGCACGCTGCCTATTTTTGGTTTTTCAGACATTGCGATAAATACGCATTAAGTGTTGGAAAAATCATGGCCACAGAATTTGTCTGCTGATGATGAAGTATGAACAGGGTTTACCTGTCGCGAGGGGATGATGTTATGAAATTCGAGAAGGGAAATTTGTAAACAAGGGGTGGAGTGGAACTGTTTAAATGGAGAGGTGCATTGCGGTGGACATGTTCATTGAACTTAATAGAGGTTAATCATTAATAAAGCGTGCAGTGTTAATTATTCATCATCCTTGACACGTTAACTTCCAAGATGATTTGTCAAATTACATTCAAGTGCATTTCAGGCATCAAAAATTCGTTAAAAACCTTAAATTATCGTGTAAGTGCGTTTTTGTTTAACAATTACCTGAAATTGAGAGCGGCGGTACAGTACGTCATATGTCATTGGGAAGGCGAAAATACAGTGCTATTTACACTGCCGGAAAATGCGCTCCAAACATTGTACATAATGGCGAAAAAAGAGATTTAATCAAAAAAATGCTTTTTGGAAGGCAAAACTTACAAATTTATTGAAGAAAACACTTGGCTGCTCTGGTAAAATGATCTCGAATTCAAAAAGGGGAGGAAGGTGGGAGCCTGTAACTCGTGGAAGCAAAAAGAAACTCAGCACGAGAGATGTCAAAAATGTTGTTCGGCTTGTACGAAAAGACCCTTTTTGACATTAACGAGTATAAAACAGGAACTCAAGTTGGATGTCAATACTTGTACAATCAGAAGAACCCTTATTAACATCAAATTAAAAGGTTGAAGTCCGAGGAAAACACCATTACTAAAAGAAAGGCACGTTCGAGACAAGTTAAAATTTGCACGAAACGACTGACCTGCTTCCAAATGGAGGAATATCCTTTGGACTGATGAATTGAAAGATGTATTATTTGGCTGTCCGGGAAGGAGACAATACATAAGAAGACCGTCAAATGCTTCTCATGATCCACGATATTCCGTGAAGGCCCTCAATTAAGAACGCTTACATATAATAATGTATTGTTTGATATTCTTTGCCCATATTACTAAAATATGCACTTTTTCTTATATTTTATAAGAGTTTAATATAGTGTTTGATGCAATTTTTGAATACAACATCGATTTTGAATTTTTAGTCTTGTAATAAAAATAAAAAAATCATCTATGGTTGACACTATAAAAATCAATTAATTTGATTGGCCCATTAATCCAGAATAAGAATTTAAAGAAGAAGAAATTAACTAAGTGACTGTTGCTGTTTCTTTGTGAATTGTTAATTATTATGTTTAATGAATACAATATTCAATTAATATTTAGTGGGAAACCCTTTGTTCTGGATTACTGCTGCACATCTTCTAGGTATGTACTCCACTGAGTAACGGCAGCGCTCCATTGATATGGTTTTCCAGGCGTCCAGAGTAGGTTGATAAAGATCATTGAGACTCGTTATATTGTGGGCCTTCAGCTTGTTTTTAATATCCTAATCCTCAATTGGGTTAAGGTCTCCACTGCAAGTTGGGTATTCAGTCATACCAGTCTTTCACTGACCTTGCTGTATGTCATTACTCTGTTGGAATTTCCAAATGACTGGTAAATTATCATCTGCATTTGGCAGCATTGTCTCTTGGAGAATGCTTTCATACTGTATGTGATGTGTATGGCCTTTTATTAGCACCAGTGGACCAACTTCATACCAAGCCCCAAAGTTTAATAATCCCCAATTTGAGGAAGAGAATGTCTAACGGTGGGTTTAGAAAAGGTAGCTATTCGACAATCCTTCTGTATTGTGGTGCATTTGACGTGTTTTTGCGTCTTTCAACGGGGAAGCCCCGCTCCAAAGAGCGGCAAGGAGGTTAGATAGATATAGGTCCGATCTGTACAAGAGATATGAATGAGTCCTTGCAAACTCTGCATAAAACTTGCACGTAACACCGAAAAGCAGTGCTCATTGACGTTATGGGTTACTGACTAGTACGTGTTCAGGGGTCATGGTGCTAGCTTTTTGTAACCCGTGCCTAAGAAGTCGTGGTGTTAAGACGATCTATGCCAAGTAACACGTAAAACGCAACAGTATATCACTTTACTATCTTCATTTCTACAGTAAGTCGTGTTTTTTTTGTAGATCTCAGACAAAATAGGCCATTTCAATGTGTTCCTCAATTGAAAACGTTGTTTTATCAAAATAAACTGTTCCACAGCGAAGCTGGGTAGAAAGAATGGCCTAATATATCTTTCGAGTTTCACGCAAGTCGATGTCGATTTGCTAGATCTTCAGGCTAAGCGCGGTGATATCTAATGACTTCCAATCGTAACGAATCGCAACGAGAATAGAAAGAAAAGGTAGAAAATGAAATGAAGTAGATACCACTTAAATTATTCAAAATTCTGTCACATTGCTGCATAATTTTTTCATTGAATTTCTGAACAGTTTTCCTCTAAACTGCATGTCTTCTTGAATTATTCACGATCCGTATCGAAAATTTTTCGTTTGTCGAGATGAAAATCATAAAATTTCCGCTTTCCTTGATATCTAGGGCATGGTAATGTCTCTTCCAATAGAAGCGTCGGAACAGTTTTCAGTTGAAAATAAAACAATGGATCGCCTTGTGCCAAATAAACACCATTTGGCCCCATTGACGAAAACACGCACGCCGATCAGGTTTCCTTAAAAACACTATCGCGTTCGGTGCGCGGTCCATTTTGCAATAAGTTGCGACCAACAGCACTGCATCTGTCAGATTTTGCATTGCCCGTATCAAAAAGATAAAAAGATGAGGTGAGCACGAGCACATGTTGTTGGGAGGTACATGATAGTATGTCGAGGAGGAGTACATGCATGGCGGCAGGTACGAGCCCAGGCAACATAAGCTCGTACGTATGCACTACATATAGTGGGCACAGAGTCAATGAACGACCTTCAAAAGTGCGATAGTGAGCTTTTTATGCTGATGCCACCTCCCGTACGACTCGGCATGCATGGTATGTGGATGGCGCGGAATGTTCATCTGGGTACCATTTGCATGATTGGATAACATCGAACTTTTTATTCGACCTTTTGAGAACGTGGAGCTCGCCGCGGAATTGATTCGTGGAAAATCCACCGCTTTGTGTTTTATTTTTTGTTGCAGAAACTTTGTATTCTTGCGCATGTAGGTACCCAGGTAGGCGGCTTAGGCTTCCTTAGCATCGTTGTGGTCACTATTGAGGAGCACGGCAAAGAATTTCTTACACAAAAGTGATACCGTTTCGGAATAAATATGTGCGCGTAGAACGAGGATTTTGCTCCTTTCGAGCTATGCTGCGAATTTTTATTTGACCACTTGGATTTTCTAGATTTCTCGAAATGAAGTTGCAAGCGTATGTCGTTCAAATTCACGCCAGCATCTTCGTTGGTAACGGAAGAAGTTGTTGTCAATACACGCCAGCGCATAGAATGAACAGAAAAACTCCGCGCACAGATAATGGAGTATTTTTTTAATTTGCAATGAAAAGTATAAACTGTTCCATAATGTTGTTCTATTAATTATTAATAGCTTTCTTATTCCTGTGGGAATCTCATTTCAAATAAGCGGAGTTTCAAAAAATTAATAATGTAAACTACATTGCAATATTCACCTGGAAAAAGTCCATGCATAGTTACGAAAATAGGTAATTCTCCTAATTTCCCCGTAATAGTCTAGCCTAAAATACAATCATTATCAATTGGTCGTCCTTTGAAATGAATATGCAAAAGTTGATTGAGTGGCAAGTCCAAAAACAATAAGCTTACTTTTGTAGCACACTCTATTTCTTTTAACGCGGTTACCATCTTCCCATTGAAAGAAGCAGTTACCAATGATGCTACCGCTCTAAATCTTTTTTTCTATGACTTGTCCCCCTTCGAGACGCAATAACTCCCGACATGGTACAGTGACCGAAACAAGCAATACCGCAAACGTTTGGCGATAAAACTGCCTAAAAGTTATTTTCGGACGAATTTCGCGGTAATAGGGGAAACAAAGAAGTTGTGGCGCGCGAAAAATAACCCCCTCCCCTTTCAACGTCGTTTTTGGCATTACATTTTTTTAATATTGACAGCACGTGAAAATTATGTACCCACAACTTACTGCAAATTGAATTTGACACAAGTTTGTCATATTAAACTTTTTTGTGGGAGCGGTGCTTTCTAAGATATGGGGCCGTCCCACTATTTTTGGTTTTAAAATGGCGCCAAGGGGATTGAGGCTGCGACCACAGAAATTTGGATTTAAGCTCACAGGAAGACATACTATACATTGCGCCAAAAATCCGGCTGCGTTCCAAAATGCTCCGCGAGTTTCGCAACGGGGGGTTCGCCATCAAAAGCCGATTATTTGGCCTAAAAACGGGGTTTTCACGGGACTCTCCCCTTAGGGATGGCATAACTCAAGTTAATGTGCAGTGATTAGAACAATCAATACCGCAAACGATTTGTCACAAAATTATCTTAGAAAAGTATCCGAACGTGTTTCGCGTTAAACGTGAAATTAAAAAAGTTGTGGCGCCCGAAAGTTGTTCCCCTCTTTTTGGGTATGGTTTTTGGATTGTATCTTATTTATTATTGACACCACCATGTAAAAGTGAAGTATGAACGACTTGCTAAAAATTATATTCTACGCAAGTTTGCCATACACAACTTTCTTGTGGAAGCCACGGCTTCGGAGATATGGGGGCGTCCCACTTTCTTTTGTTTTCAAGATGGAGCCCAAACGCCATCATTGGCGACCCCAGGAAATTGAACTTAAGCTAACTCTTCACGCATTGCAATAAAAACACTTTGACTGTATTCTAATGCGATATTTAGACTTCTGTGTTCTAGTTACATGGACCCATAAAAAAAAGGTGGAAATCGCTCCACTACAAGCCGAGAATTTTTTTATATGCGTTGCAAATGCCCGTCACCTTTGACCGGTTGTATCTCATTCACTAATGAACATAAAAGAAGCGTACTATAAATTTCTTTGTCACGTATTTTTAACTTCCCAATATATGGGAAGTTCTTGTAATCGCCTCGAAAATCGAAATTGAAATTTTCAACTTTTCTTTACGTTTTGAGGTCTATAGAGTATATATAAAGTGTTTTTAGAAAGGGAGACGTATGTGTGTGTGTGTGTACGTACGTACGTACGTCTGTACGTTCGTGGACACTTTTTTCTACGAGCATAACTCACGTAAACAAACTCTGATCGACTTGGTTGAGGTGTCAATCGAAGCGTCTTTGCAATTTTAAGAGCTGATTAGTTTTTGGGATACTTCGGTCGGGGGGTGTTTGCTGTTTTGACCCTTTGAAGGTCATTTCTGTCATGCGTTATATCTCGCGAGCCCAACATACGATTTTCATGGTTAAGGTGTCAATCGACGCGTATTAGCATTTATGTGAAATTGTCAAATTTTGAAAAAAATCGTTGGAGCCGTTTTTTAATTTTTTAAAACAAGTGCAAAAAATTGTGATTTTTTCAAAAGCAATAAATTTTTAACCTTATTATCAAGTCCAAATAATCAATCTTTATATAATTTATGTACTCCAAAAAGTTTTTTAAAAATGCCATCAAAACTTTTTCTCATGATTCCAGAAAAAATCAAATAAAAAATAAAAAATCATTAACAGTCATCATGATCTTCAAGGTCATTTCTGTCATGCGTTATATCTCGCGAATCAAACATACGATTTGCATTGTAGAGGTGTCAATGTACGCGCAATTTCATTTCAATGAATCTGTCGAATTTTTTAAAAAATCGTTGGAGCCGTTTTTTAATTTAAGAAAAAAAGTGCAAAAAATTAGTTTTTTTTATAAACAATAAATTTTTAACCTGATTTACGAAAGACAGTGTTCAATTTTTATAAAATTTATATACTTCAAGCAGTGCTTGTAAAATGAACATAAAAACTTTTCCTCATGATTACGTAAAAAATTAAATAAAAAATAAAAAATCATTAACAGGCATCATGATTTTCAAGGTCATTTCTGTCGTGCGTTATACATATCGCGCGAACCCAACATACGATTTGCATGGTTAAGGTGTCAACCGACGCGTATTAGCATTTATGTGAAATTGTCAAATTTTGAAAAAAATCGTTGGAGCCGTTTTTTAATTTTTTAAAACAAGTGCAAAAAATTGTGATTTTTTCAAAAACAATAAATTTTTAACCTTATTGTCAAGTCCAAATAATCAATCTTTATATAATTTATGTACTCCAAAAAGTTTTTTAAAAATGCCATCAAAACTTTTTCTCATGATTACGTAAAAAATTAAATTAAAAATAAAAAATCATTAAAAGTCATCATGATTTTCAAGGTCATTTTTATCATTCACTATATCTCACTAACCAGATATAATATTTGCATCATTAAGGTGTCAGTTGACGTGTATTAACATCTTTTGTGATAAAAATTCGTTTCAGCCTTTTTTTAATTAAATAGAAGAAAATGCGAAAAATTATAGTTTTTTTTATACAAAATATTTTTTTAACTTGATTTGCACAGCACAGTGATAAAATTTATACATTCTTATCAGTTTTTGAAGAGACACCGGCAAAATTTTCTTTCATGATTATGAAAAAAACTAAATAAAAAATAAAAAAATCATTCTAAGTTACCATGCAATTACTTTATATCTTTTATTCTAAAAAAATGTTGTAAATTCAATCAAAGGTTTAAATAATTTGCATAATTTGAGCAGATTTTTAATAGTTTATATAGTCTTTTAATTAAAAAAAATGTTCAAATTTTGAAAACCAACAAAAATTTTCAAGACCAAAAAGGCCCACTACCGATTGATCCGCGTGAATATTCAATCTGTCCTTATCGACCAAAAACCTTACGTAATCAATGGACCCTCCCGTAGACGATATGATTCATATTAACTCATTCCTTTTACTGTTATGAATACCTCTCATTGTTGTAATGTTGTTGATGTTTATGTAGATATTACTGGGAAGTTGAACGTGTGGACCTCAAGGGTCGCACCTCGCGGCTTGTTTGAATTTGATTTAAATTAATGGTTACCGAGATATTCAATTTGTTTATTAACAAAAAAAAAAATGTTTATAGTTTCAAAAAATCATGAGACCGCCTTAATAATTCGATTTTAGTTTTGTAAAATGCATTCAATACGTGAAGTGCTCTTCTATATGTAGAAAAAATTCAAACTTCTATGGGCTTCAGTTTTTGACTTGCAATATTTAACAAAACATTGAACTTTTTTCAATAAATTTTGATTGCCAAGCTGTTATGTCAAATCTACTGATTCGATTTTGATGAAAATTTGTGTACTGTTTTATTTTTTTATGAAAAAGTATGAAGGTCCTAAGTTTATTTGAAATGGCAAAAAAAAGTTGAACAAAAATCGGCTTTCTTTCCAATTTTTTTCAATTATTGCTATTTTGCGGCAAGGATTAAATGTTTTAGAATTTCAAACCAAACTTATCTTTTCTACTGAAAATTAGAAAATTTTATTATGCAACTTTCATTCTGACGCAACTTTGTTCTGGAATGAACCGTTTTAATGTTAGGAGTGAGACAAGCAGGAAAACACATTTTTTTACATTTTGATTTTTTTAATGTTCCCGACTTTTTTGAGAGGGAGCATAGATCAATTATTGTTATTCGAGTTATTTCACGACTTTTCCTGCAAAAATCAGCGTGCCCCCTCTCAACGGCCAACTGAAATCAGATTCGCCCTGGTCAAAAGGGATATATAAACTTACCAAGAGTGCACTATTCACTGTGCTAAATTAACGTATCAATCTATTAACTATTATTTTTAAACTGAGTGAGCGTTATGTGAAATTATTCATTGCTTCAATGTTAGCGTAATAGTTACAATAAACTCTCGGTAGCACAGATGACTTAATTTACATTATATTAATTGCAATGCAATATTTTGACATTAATATAATATGTATAATCCTTCAAATTGAGCTTCTAATATATACGATTATTGGGTGTGAAAGTGATGCCATATACAACTCAACAGATAAATATCCTGGAAAACAGTCGTCAACTTTCAATGGGACAAGGGCGCACTATCGCACCATCCACGTATGAATACTACAATCTTTCTCGCGCGCTTTCAGGTGAAAGAACCCATGTCCTTCATGACCATGAGACAGCGTTTTAACACGAAAGAACCATGCGTGGAGCCGAGCTGTTGTGTCGCAGATGCCTCCAGAATACCTGGAGTGATGTACACTAAATGGGCAACGCCAAGCAGACGAAACAAACATCCAACTTTCTGGATTTGTTATTGTTTATGGGCACGAGTGTCTGATGGCGCGCTATATGACTTTCATATTAGTTGCGATTGAAAAAAGGCAAAGAAGATATCACTAAGATGTTGCTTTTCGTTGTGCGAAGGAAAGAACGAATTTCAGTTTCAGATATTTTGTTCATGTTTTTTCAGTTTCTGTTTTGCTTCAACTGTTAAAAGAGTTGGAATAAGCTGTAAAGAATGTGTGAATGAACATGGTCACGTTTAAGTACATGACAGTCGTAAACATTGAAATACTGAACGTTAAGCGCTTCAGAAGGTATACAGTAATTAAACACCACTATTTTTTATGTTACACAATAAATCTGGTAGATTTAACTGTGCAAGGTCTACGGCAATGTCAAATCTGATGTATCGCACAAGCGTGGATCCTTATTTAAAATCCTGTTAAACTCCGCATGGAAGAGAAAATGCTTTCAACGAAATATTGCATCAGTTGTATGAAAAGACAAAATCATACAAAAGAATGAAGATGTAATCTCGTGCGGTAGTCTAATTTGTTGTTGTTTTTCGAGTTTCTTGTTAAAGATCTACGTTTCGTATTTGTACGTTTCTGCAAAACGGCTGATCGTTCGACTTGTTTATTCGATATACACGCACGATTTGACTCCACTTGTTCAGTTCGTCGGAGGCCGTGAATGGCACGCTTCTCAGTCCCGTTGCCGACAACTCTTGTTTGTGGCGGTGGTCCAGAAATCTTAGTGGAAGCGATGGTCGTACTTTAGTATTGCCACTGAATTCATTAAAACCTGATCGTCGTCTTATATACTAGGTGGGGTGAAAAGTAACCTCCTTGGGAATGAATTTTTTTAAATGTGTTTTTATTTTATTCAACATAGTTCCCTTTTCGCTCGATACACTTATTCCAGGGATTTTCCATCTTCTTGATCCCGTCCGCAAAGTAAGTTTCCGGAAGGTTAGGGAAGGGATAATAGTACGAGGGAGCCAAATCGGGCGAATGCGGTGGATGCGACAGCAATTGGAGCCGTAAGTCATTGATTTTAGCCTTGCAAAAATAAATTTTTTTCGCTTCATGTGAGGCCGTTTTTGCAGCGATTTCGGCCTTCAATCGCTCCAATAATGTACCGTAATACCCGCTGTTGATGGTTTTTCCGACCCATTGAGCCTCCCTCGGCCGCTTCGGAGCACTTGTGCCGGCTTCAGTCCATTGCTGGGCACTCATTCTGTTCTGTGGTGTGTAAAAGTGGATCCAGGTTTCATCAACAGTTATCAATCGACGCCAAAAGTCCGCCCGATTCCGCATCAGCAAGTCCAAACACTCTTTCGAAGTGCGCTCGCGTTCGTGTTTTTGGTCAGGAGTAAGTATGCGCGGCACCCAGCGGCAGGATAACTTTTTCATATACAGAATATTGCCCAAAATATGGTGTGTGCGCTCAGTACTAATCTTTTTGGTATCTGCTAGCTCGCGCACCTTCATTTTCCGGTCAGCCAACACCATTTCACGTATTTTTTTGACATTGTCCTCTGTAATCGCATCGGAGGGACTGCCGCTGCGGACTTGATCGGTAGTGGGGTTGCGGCCACAACGAAACTCTCGAAACCAATATTTGACGGTGTAATCTGACGGAACATTAGCCCCATAATATTTATCCAACCTTTCTTTTGTTTCCTTCGCCGTTTTGCCTCTCAAAAAATAATGTTTTATGAGAAAACGAAAATCGTTTTTGTCCATACTCAACATGATACCAAACACGTCAACAACAATCAGCTGTCAAAACAAACCTAAAGACAGTATCGCACTGAAATTTGGCATGTCTGCCTAAATATGAACGGACTTCAAGGCACCATCTTTTTTGCAGTAGCAGCGCATTCTGGCGGTCAAGGAGGTTACTTTTCACCCCACCTAGTATTGATTCATGCTCTTGAACCCTAGAATACTAATGTTAGTCGATTCGACTAACAATGATCAGTTTTTTTCTGTCTCTTTTTAACGAATTCACCGATTGAGTTCCTATTTTCTATCAACTCAGTTGCCAATAAGACGCCCACAAGTCTAATATACCAATATTATTAAAGAATTTGTCTTTACATGCATTTTAAAAAGAGTTAGTCAAAACGACTAATGATTAGTATTTTCGTTCGAAAAATATGATAAGTATACTAGGGTTAAATTGCTTGATTATTCTTCAATCTGACTTCCTTGGACGTTGACTCGATTTCTAAGAACACTTTACTTACTTGGAGATGGAACGTTTCGTGGTAATGATGTCATCGGCTTATGCTACAACCTACGTAGGCTAATCAGGAATTCAAAAGAAAATTTGAAAAACAGGCTATCTCCTTGTTTGACACTCGAGTCGGTTTTAAAGCTTTGAATCGTGCTCGCCTTGAATTTAGACCTAGGACTCTGTGTCTGTCCTCGTTATTTTGGTCATCCGGACTATGTTAGTAGATATTACAAAATCATACATTATTTTGCATACTAATTCCCGATTCGTAGCATAGCATGCTTGGTTTCTTGTCAATACCTTGCCTGCTCCGGTGAGAATATCTAGTCAATTCACAAATTATTTTATTATCAAAATTCATGAGAGATAAATATTCAATTTCCGTAAATTAACTGCAGTGAATATCAATATTATAGTCCTAGAACTGATTATATTCTAAAGTGTTCTAGGCTGACCATATCCAACCAAAATAAAAGGAAATGCAAGCGTAAGAAGTAG
This sequence comes from Oxycera nigricornis, assembly GCA_963942545.1. Classification (NCBI taxonomy): domain Eukaryota; kingdom Metazoa; phylum Arthropoda; class Insecta; order Diptera; family Stratiomyidae; genus Oxycera; species Oxycera nigricornis. The sequence continues at coordinate 79,830,193 of OZ012661.1, forward strand.
CTTGCTTTTTTTGAATTACTATAACTTTTTTCCATGTTATTTTGGTGTGAAGTTTGTAGCCACTACTTAGTATTCAACTTACTGCTTCTTTTTATGTCGTCTGGTGCAGCCATTGTTTTATGGTAATTCTTTGATGGATTTTCAGCTAGCTATAAGTTTTGGCATTCTGATTCGTTTGTTAATCTTAGGTCATTTTACTTGCCTTTTGTGGTGTGTCATCCGTCTCCTTCACTATATGTACTGAATGATATACCAACTCAAATCCTCAAGCCCTCCGCTTATAAAAATAGCTTGTCTTCATTTTTTTCGCCATTCAATCTCACTGTAATCATATTGTGAACAATAGCTTCTTTATTCTTAACCTGTAGAATTTAACCACTCATCGCGTTAATTCATGTAAACTATTAAATTTTTTGTTTCGATGAATCCTACAGCATCCACTAATCTTTGTTTTTTGATAGTCCAAATAATTCTTTGACGGATTTATAATTTTTATAATTTTTCAAGTCTTGGCTCTTCGCAACCACAACCTGATTACAAAACTGTTGAACTACTTTAATGATTTTGTTTGTCTTGAGATCGTCCCTGAAGAAAAATCATCAGCAGTTTTTTTGTTTTGTTTGTGCAAAATAAAAAGATTTATCAGCACGAACTTGAAAGCTTTGGTGAACTACAGTACTTGGCCAATGAATTATACTCAAACCAATCATTAGCATATTAGCCTTAAAATTGTTCAGTTGACAATAATATACAGCATGTTTTTTTTTAGTTTTTATTGCATATTCTTCAATTCATTTAATGTAGTATTTAAAGAAAAGGACATTCAAATATAAATAAAAATTAGTATTTCGTCCAACTACCTCGATTTTTTACTAAATCTCTTACACGAGTTTCCATACTTTTTATGTTATTTTCTGCAGTTTTTTTTTTGATTAGATCATCATGAAACCATACTTCTTTAATAGAATTAATTAATTCTGCTTTATTGCGATTACCTTTTTTTGAAACTTGTTTTTTTTTTAAACTGCCCATACATTCTCGATGGGATTCATGTCCGGTGAATTCCCTGGCCAAGGTAAAAACTTAATATTATTTTCACTTTGGAATTTTTTCACGCATTTAGCAGTGTGCGCCGTCCTGCATAAATATATATTGGTCCTTTTCTTCGAACCAATTTGCCACTTGAGGAAGAAAAACATCCTTTAGAACTCTCAGATACTGGTCGGAGTTCATGGTATCTTCGACAAAATATAAGGCTCCGAGTCCTTTCCCAGAAATCACACCCCATATCATGACTGCTATTGGGTGCTTTACCCTTTGCTCAACACATTGAGGCAACAGTCTTTCGCCTGGTCTCCTTCTTACATAAATTGCTTGCTCTTCAGTCACTTCGATTCGGCATTCATCAGAGAAGCAAACCTGTGAGATGTTTCAATTACAAATATTTAATATCCTTCAGTTAAAAAAAATATGCTTACATTTTCCCAGCCAGATGTTGAGAAGTGTTTATGCGTCTTTGCCCAAGCCAGTCTTTTCTTTATCATTGCAGGAGTTAACTTCGGTTTTTTGGTTATCCTCCTGCAGTCCAAATGCGCTTCTTTCGTCCGACGTCTTAGAGTGCGCTCTGAAATTTCAACGCCCTGTTCCGAAACCCTTTTATGGACCAATTTTTTTGGACTCTTTCTGTTCCTTTCAACAATTGAAACAACCTTCCTGTCAGTTCGTGGTGCTGTTTTTCGTACACTTTTGCAATGCTCCCTCTTGTCCAATCGAATATCTACTCCATTATCTACCATTTTTTTTATATTTTTTACTGACGATTGTGAAATATTGCACATTTCAGCAATTTTCCGTTGCGAAAAAGTCTTTTTCTTTAATAAATTTGCCTCGATTCCTTTTGTGTCACTAGAAATGTCCTTTTTTCCCCATTATGACCGAATTTTTACTACTACACACTAAGCACTGTTGAAAAAATATTACTAAGTTTTTACCAAAATATCCGTTAAAATCCTATTCTTACACTGTCTTCACTCACAAGAACCATTTAAATGTTAAAAGGACCTTTTAACACTCGCTTATATACAGAACGGAAATTTTAAAATGTCCATAAAATAAGAGTGCCTGTAAATTTCTCTAGAATAATATGAATTAAGATAATAAAAACAACGTAATAAATGCATAGAAAAACAGCCAGGGTATTTACTGCTCTTAAAATATGGAAATACCCACAAGGGACTTGTACCTGTGGTCATTATTGTTTCATTTCGAAGAAAAATACTTTGAGTATAATTCATTGGCCAGGTACTGTAACTACTTATACTTTGAATTCTGTCAACCATTTTTAGGCTACGATAAGTATTAACCAATTTTCTTTAGCGCTCGAATGAGGAATCCTTAAGTGGTTTTGAATTAAGTTTTTACCAAATTACTTGTACGAATATTAGGTTCGGGTGCCTAAAATCACACACCAGATCACATTAACACGACGTGGAAAGGGTATGGCTTGTAATGACAACGTGCCCTTTCCAAGAAAGTCGAAACCTTCAAATCGAGTCTTGCGCCCGCTCGTATGATTGACGCGGCACGCAATTTTATGCGCCGTGGGAAGCCGACCTTTTAGAGCAAGCGATAAAATCGCTTTTGTCGTTATAAAGAGTAAACGGACTGACATTGGGTGGTCTTTTATCGTTGAAAAACGCGACTATATGTTAAAAGACTACAAACTTCTCGCTGTCTGATTTAATAATTCCAATCAAAAATCTCATCGGCATATAAATTTAGACAAGGATTCTCAGAAAACCAGTTTAGCTGCCGTAAGGGAGGTTCATTTGTGAACGCTTTTACCAAGATATTACACTCAGAAAGCGCATTGGCGGCTATGGTCTACTGCTTGTTTATAACGCTCGCGTTGAGAATTGCCTTCAACTCAGCAGAATGGCAGTACCTACAGAACGCATGGGCTCAAAGTTACATGTACAAAATTACAGCATACACGTCTAACAGGACTCTATAAGACGGATAATAGCCCCAAGAAGTGCACGGTGAACGCAGGAGAACTCATTGATTAGACGCCTTCTGTGAAACGTGATGTACAATGGTGTTTTACTAGTCATTGTTTCGCTGGAAGCAACAGTCCTTGGCTTGATAAAACAAAAAAACACAGAGTACGTGATCCTATAAATACTTCGCGCATGGATGAAAATCACGGTGCGATCGATCAACAAAGTGCCGAAGGACATAGCTGATGAAGTGAAATCTGGAAGATTTGGTCGGAAAAACACATGACAAGGTTAACTATCACCTAATCCAATTGCCGAGTGTACCTGATTCTTTCCAGGTACATATGTATCGCTTCGATCGCGATAATAATCCACCTTCAAAAAAGACTTCGTGTACATCCTACTCCAAATTTGTCTGTACGCACGTTAACATTTCATACAGATAGATCACAATATTGCCTACTGAATATCAGAACCTTAATGGATGGTATAATCTCTAAAGAAGATATCGCTTGTAAATCCACTTAAGGGATCAAAGGATTCTGGACCTCCCACACACACAAAAAAGGCTAGTTAAAAAAATATTAAGAGACCGCTTGTATAAATATTGCTGTAATTCTTCACTTTAGAAATACTAGAATAACTGCTTATTATTAATTTTATACAGTTTTTCTACACAAAAAAATTGTCAGGTAAACGTTTTCACTTGTTTTGTCGATTTTTTGTGTGAAAGATTATCTGAAACAAATCCAAAAGAGCTGTGGATTCAGTAGGAATAGTGTTTTTAATTGTTTTTGGCATAAAAAGAAATGTGGTAAAAATAGAAAATATGGACTTATTTTCTTATTATCATAAATATGTGGTTTAAATGCATGAAGATTGGTTAAGTAGTTTCAAAAATTTCTACAATGTAAGACGAAAAAATTGTAGTAGATTGCAGAAAAACATGTTTTAAGTTTTTTCTTCTGAAGAATCGCAAGAACAAAGCAAATAAAAAACGTCTAGGAAATTCTAAAAAGGTCAAGAACACAAAATCGATTTTACGAAATTTTCAAAGTCCTATAATCCTTTATAAATTAGGCAGCTTGTATCTTCGGGGTCTGCTTCCGCTTTGAATCCATTATATTTGTATGTCAATGTCTTATGCTGTTTTAGTAGAATCTAGATGGGGAAATTATTGATTCTGAAAGGAAAGGGATGGGTGACCAAGCAAATTATCTAAAGAGATAAATTGATTAAATCGCTCCTCCTTGTTCCATGTAGCTTTAAATTAACATAATGTCGAAGGGAAAGGATTTAATTCGGGCAACAACGAAATTTCAACGGCATTTAAACCAATTATGAAGAACATCTTCGGTTACATAAAGTCTTTAAAGTGCCTCCCTCTAAAATAGTAGCAAAATCCATTTTATCATGAAGAAAGAACTGTTAAGATGCGATTACGACCCAGTTTTTACCATGTTTTTTCCCAAAACTGCTTCGGCTTCTGCTGAACAAGTACACGAGTCGGCAATTTAACATTATTCTACATTCAAACCGGTGCCTACCGTATCGAACTAGCTGCGCAAAAAACGGATTGGAAGATAGATTGCTGTCGAATCCATCCAAACAACTCGCTAATAGGCCTGAAAACTGAATACATAATATCCGTCTGAGAATCCAATTGAAATCGAAACACCAGCGCGTTGTAATGTTAATCCAAGAATGGTAAGCTTTGTGGAATCCATCGTCTCACACTACCAACAAGAACAACAACAACAACCCATGATTCACGTTAACTTTCTTGATTTAGTCACAAAGAGTGAGGCAACTCGAACGTTACGACTCATCCATAGTAACTGCGAGGTGTAGGTTTGGAATGGCGACTTAATTTGATAGTTTTTGGCATATCTTCTATGAAATGGAATTTTATTGTCTGAGATTTCAGAATCACAACGAGTAGACGTTACTAAGCAAATTCTCCTCGTTTTGAGCGTTCTAATCCAGAGTTGAAAAATTCAAGAACTGTTTAATGTGCTAAAGTACTCAAAAATAGCGATAACACGCGGCAACCTATTACACGTTCTGTTTGGCCTTCAAACCGGTCAATGCCTAATTAATTTACATAATTTAGACGAGCTGAATTGGCGTTTTAAGAATTTCTTTTTGATTCTCTAGCCTGTTTTTAAAATAAAATAGCGATAACACTACTGTAACTTACGATTAGGAAGTAATTATGCGAAATGTGCGTAAACTTGTGGCCGGTGAAACAGGTATTCCCATCATTCGTTTCATGATTCTTCTCTGCAAAATGAAACCACGTGCGTTATTTGTCGCTGAAGTAAGAAATATGAAAATATATACTACAGCGGTAGTGTTTCACTTTTTGAAGTGTATTAAAAATAGGTTTTTGAAGCTACATTTAAATTTTTCTGGGCAATTAGACCTGAAACCCATGAAATAAAAGAACATAAAGATTGTGCGAATTTAAGAGACCGCATTGAAAGCACAAATATCTAAATTTCATCTTCTTCTTTTGCAGGCTGCTATATTGCAACAAACATCGCAATACATTATTGAGTTGGAGCGCGAAAAGACGCATCTGCTATCGCAGAACAGTCAGCTGAAAAGGACACTAGGGCAACATGAGTTGGTCAGTGGTGGCGATTTTGAAGTTCCGTGCAGCGGCCAAGTGGGAGCAATCAAGAAAAGAAAACTGACTGATAATGTCATCACGCTGCAAACGATTTCCGATTCGTCGGACGAAGGGCTTGGGTCGATGTCACCTGAACCGGTGACACTGTTAAACAATGCCACGAAAAATTCGGCGGTGGCAACGACAGCGTATGTCAGCACGACGTCGAAGGAACTCGCCGAGTTGAAAGCCAGCCTTGAGTCAGAACGCAAACGAAGAATAGGCGCGGAAGAACGACTACGGCAGCTTAGTCGACAATTGTTCCCTACGACCACGGCGAGTCAGTATGCCGTGCACCGGGGCGAGGTAATTGAACATACCGACAATATTCGAGAGGAACATGAAATGGCCGTGTCGATCATCAACGATCCGTTGAAATTGCAGGTTGTTGAGATCGATGCATTACCCGCGGTTGGACAAACACAGGTGGTTGTATGCTCGCCGTTGGGCGAAGTGATGGAAATTCAGGAAGAGGAAGAGGTCGAAACACTAACCGAAGACATGATACAGGAAGACATGCGTGACGAAGTCATCATCAAAGAGGAGATCGCGGAGTATGTGGAGGTTCCGTCGAGACTGCAACCAATCCTCGAAGCGGCGATAAAGGCCGAACCGAAGGTGGAAGTTGAACGAATCAACGCAACACTGACCAAACTTAAGGATGACGCTAAGGGTGCGAGTCAGCAGGCGAACGGGGGCCGTATGTATCTGACAAGTACATCTCGCCAAAACCTAGAGACGATCGTCGAAGCTATTAGGCATTTAGAGGGTGATCACCTGTTTGCGGAGGTTCCAGGCGTGAGTGATCAGCAGAAGAAACAGCCAGTCGTGGCGCAAGTGATGAACGTTCATCAGGAACTCCCGCTCGCACTAACAAACAAACCGCCACAACGAAAACAATTGCCCGTTGAATTGAGCCCATTCCTCCAGCTGAAGAAATCGCCCCCAGTCTCCGGAAATGCAACAACAGCAGCAAAAAGTAGCAGTAGTAACAGTAGTAGTACAAATAGTAATAGTGTAAACGGAGCATCCTCGAATACAACCTATTTGGTTGGCACCAGCGGCACTATCAAGGTGCAGTCGTCCCCTACAGTGGTGGCGCCTTCGACGACAGTTGGAGTCAGTACGGTATCCGCTAGCGGTACCTCTGCATCTGTTCAGCAACAGCCAATAGCGCCTGCGGCTACTTCCACCTCAGCATCCCAATCATCACAAGTCTCGACTCCGGTCACAATAGCTGCTGCTCTAAAACAATGTCGACCTGGTGTCATTGTCGCAAAGCAAATCTCGTCCTGATTGGATAAGTCAAAGACCGTCAATCAAAAGAAATTAAACTCTCCTACTTCGACTACTTACTGTTCATCGTCATTATCATGCTCATCAGTGTCATCGAAATCAGGATCTTCATTATCATCGTCTTCTAAGCTGCCCATGCTGCAGCCATCATTGTCGCCGTCAGTGTCGAAAGTAACATCCTCCCAGGCAGCGGTCAAATCATTGTTGACTGATCAATCTCGGCGAAAGGAAGAGTCAGCGGCAACGGCAACAACAGCACCAATGACGGCAGCGACGAAGAATCGCAATAAGAAAAGTCATCCAAATCACATAGAAAACAACCAACAAGCGCAAAAATATGTGTCGGCATTTCATTAATTTCTTTTTATGACTATACTATGATAGAAAATGCAAAGTTTCCTTTTTTCTCTGTTTTAATATTATTATAATTATAATTAAAATACGACTTCTTCCTTTTTTCATTATTGTATAATGTTTATTTCTGATTTATTTTTAAAGATTTGGCATTGTATATTTTACAATATACTATAAATTACTATAAATATATATAAAGAGCATTGCATTGTTTGAAAAGCAAAACAAACAACAAGAAATATCGCAAAAACAAAACAAAACAAACAAACAAACGAAGAAATATATAAGAACATTCATTTAGTATAAATAATAATTACACAAAAAGAACACTACAACTGCTGCACTAGCAAACCGAGGAAATTTTTTGAGAAAAACTTATTATTTTTTTGTTTTACTGTTAAAACAAAATGCGAATAAAATTTTAAAAAATAAAATGAAATAATAAAGTTAAAATATATTTATTTTTATTTTCTTATTTGTGATTTTGGTGAAAAAAAAATATTTTTAAATGAAAAACCGCGTGATTTGGTGTATGCGTGTGTTTGGAAGGGTTAATGAAAACAGGAATGAAGGAACCCTGGAAAGAATGAAACTTGATAAAAAATTAATGTGAGCAATGTTAGAAATAAAGCTGGCTTTGCTTATATAACGTTTGAAATATATAAATGCATGTTTCATGTTAAAACAAAATCTGATTAGCTGGCATTCTATACGAGAAGTTGATTTTCAATTGTGAAAGTATGAACGTTTGGTTTGGTCAGAAATGATGATGAATATCATCTTAATGTTAATATAAAACACTCAAGAGAGGTGTCGATTCGAATGTAACGTTTAAAAATCTATGGAAAACATGTGAAAAATTATGATTTTTTAACTCTAAAAATATCTCTAACTTATTGGTGTTATCTGGAAAATGATATAAATTACTTATATTGCTTTTTCACACAATAACTAATTAATGGTTTGGTACCGAGACACGCTATTAACATATATTTATTTAAGTAACGAGTGGTAGCTTGACCATTCCTTTGTGCATGAAAAAATGCAATGTTTCTAATGCTTTTGTTATATTTTTGAACGGTATCGACCACTTCATTTCAAATCATTTCGCGATTTCTCCGCCTTTACGACGCTTTCATATATAGTGGCGATCCTTTGTAATTGCATCAGCCTGAAAAATGTCAACAGCAAATTTGTCGTTAGTTTGTATGGACTGTACAACGTCTCCAATTTAATCGGTGGTGGCGATGAAAATTCTCTTACCCTTCAATTTTATTCTGTATTCAGTTGATTAGAAAAGTGGAAAGATATTTGAATGTAAGGTTACCGTCGTAGAGAACTTAAAAAAAACTCCTTATACTGCAAATTTTTATTGTTGTATCGCATGCAATTGTTTCGAAGGCTACGTGTCTTCTTCTTTAGTGCGAATCACAGCTTGTTTATTATACCTCATCTACGACTATTTATGTACTCCTAAGTTTTTATACCTACTTTCTATATCCTAATCGACCACTAACCGCTCTCACCATGCTCGATGCACAGTTGCCTTGATCGTGATTCATCCTGTTGTCCTTATCCACCTTCAATATCCAGATATTTTCGGCTACATCCAATCGATGGGCTTTACGCACTCGCTTAACGACTTCTACATTGTTGAATGTTATTATGTGTTCTTCGTTAATCATATGTATGTCTCGCCACCATGGACTTTATGTGACGGACATAATCATTCCTTCGTTTTTCATATTCCCTTTTATGCTTCTCGAATCTCGTGTTTACAAGTCTTTTTGTTTGCCCAATGTATGTCTGGGGACATTCCGGGCAGCTCATCTTATAAATGCCACTCAACTCGTCCTTTTTGAAAGTATTTTTTGGTGACCCCAGCAGGGTCCGCAGTTGATGGTTCGTGCTCGTGGATACTATCTATATGTTGTGTGCTGCCAATGCTTTACGGATGGTGTTCGTACAGGTCGAATACGTGATTGGTTGGTTGGTTGTTGTGACTGCCCTCTTTATCAAAAGATGGCTCACTTAGGTCAAGATAGGCCCATTGTGATACCACAAAAAGATAAGGGCGGCACTAGAACCGGTGAGATGACGAGAACCATTTAGATTCTCGTATGAAGCTGGTTATGCAGCTAATATTTTAGCTGGCTACTTCCGTGAGGCTGTCCAGGAAAGGTGAGCCAAAGGTTTTCATGCGTTTCCTAGACAGTGCTGGGCATTCACACAGAAAATGTTGGATTGTCTCTTCTTCCGATCTGCAGCTTCGGCAGAAATCGTTGAAAGGAACGCCCAATCTTTTCGCATGTCTGCCAATTAGACAATGTCCCGTCAATATGGATACGATAGAACTCAAGGTTAAGCAAAACAACCAATAGTCTTTCATTCTCCAAATCGAACCCGTTGCCAGGATATTTCTCGCATTATCAGAAACTACTGCGGAGATTTTTTCCCCAATACCAAATTCCTCGAATATGCTTTTCAATAATTTTTTTAGGTTTTGGGCGATATTGCCACGCTTAAATTTTGTGCGTACGAATAGGATTGATGTTCGTTTTTTCCATAACGAAATGTGCAGTAATAGCGACGTAGGATTGGTTATTTATTGAAGTTCAGCAATTAGTTGTCATGGAAACGGAATTTGCTATTTTTGACCGTTCTTTCACGACTTCATAACCATTATATAATTTGGGAACTAAACTGTTTGGTATAGTCTTTCATGCAGGCAACTGATAAGAAAAATTCAGCATCTGCACGGATTTACGAAATCCGTATCTTCCACTAAACGTAAGGGCTAAAATTCCTTGGCTATCATTTTAACGAGTTGTTTGTCTAAATGACTGGATTTTCCCACAAGAAGGGGTTTATTAGATTGAAAATAATTTGTTTTCGTACTTGTTTGCTGTCCCTGCAAACAAGGTAAACCGCTCGAAGCACTTGGAGTACTTGGTAATAGAGCAGAATCCTTTTCGCCATAATAACTCATTTGGTTTGTCAGTGATGATGTTTCGGACGCAAGCGTTGGGACTTGAGATAAACAATGCTGCAAGAGCTAAATGATTCCTGATGGTGTGTCCACTGCACAAAAGGAAGTGCTGTCGTTGTCGACAGCCCCTATTCTGTTATTTATTCTGCAGCTCGCAAGATCGACACCACTTCTGCCTGAACAACTGTGCAGTACGCAGGAGCCTTCAACGATTTATTTAGGTCCCAATGTTCGGAAAATATACCGGCTCTAGCGTCCGTGTCAGTTTTCGAGCCATCCGGATACATTGACACAGTTCCTCCACCATGCTGTAACTTTTCTCTAGAAGGGAGTATGGTCTCGAAGTTTGTACTACAATCTAGTGTTGGCACTCTATAGTCCACGTCCACGTCGAGATCGTTTTGTGTCCTACATAGACTATGGTGGTGTGTCCATAGCCTTTCTATCCAGCATCCTTCTCAATTGAGACGTGCAGCATTAGCGGCTGCCTTGGCAATAAATCCAAAATTATTTCTAGTTTAGCTGTGGGAGTGGTGTACATTGCACTCGTTATTCCCAAGAACGTCATTCTCTGGTTATCATGTTACCTTGCACCATTCTGTGTTTGGTGACCAACTACATAATTTCCATTGGTTTTCTGTATTTAGTAAAGATGTTTCGCTTCAGGTTTTTTTGCTATAGGCATTGCCGAGCTCTATAGATACGTATATTCTAGTGGCAGATGATACCAGAAAAGAAGGCATCAAAATCCTTGCTTTTAGATGCTGAAAACAATTTTGATACGTTTATGGAGCTGACTATGCTATTGACATGAATGCCAAACATTTTCTTGATCTTTTCAGGAGGTGTGCGCCTAGGTTGAGCATTCTTCTTCAGAAAAGGCTCTACCGTTTCCTCCTCTTCTTTCGAACTGAAATTGCAATAAAACTCGCTTGTAACGAAAGCCCAACCGTACTGTGTTAGCTTACTATACAGTAGACTGCCGACATTCAGATGGTGAGATATAAGCCCATTTCATATGAAAAGGACTCCCAACTCGATTGCCAGTTAGACTTAGACTCACAAACGGATCTGTCCAACCTTGGCAATAGTGGAATGAGTCCCAGTGATCATTACAAGTCTTTTGCTTACAAACATATCAATGCCTGTTGAAATCCATTTCATAATGTGGATGGAAATCCACTTTCATGTTTTCCGCGCTGTCATGTAGCCTTAGAATTGAGGTTTTTCAATTCAGTTTCAAAGTAATAATACATGCGTTTCATATCCTTTTCAGAACTTTGATTCCGCGAATCTTTTATCCATTCAATTTTGCGGCGGATTTTTTTTTAAATTTGAACACCTGTTGAGTATCAGATTTTCTAAATATGTCCTTCAATTTACTTATCAAATAGAAAGTGAATATTTACTATCCGTTTCGTGACTTTGTACATATCTGATTGATTCACCAGCACCAACTCTTTGCTTTCAGCTTATATTCTGATCTTGAGAATGAACTGGTTGCCAAAATGAACTAGTAAGTTCTCGAACTGATGCAAAGGGAATGCAAGAAGGAACTAAGGACTGTATCGAAAAAAATTGACCTTTATAACTATATCTTCAAAAGTGGTATTAATTGCTTTATCGAAATAACTTTGTTTTCTTTTATTATTATATTATATTAACTAGCATTTACATAAAAATTCAATGAATTTTCATTTCAAGAAAAAAATTTCGGACTTTTGCATTAACTGCACGCATTAGGTTCCGTACAACGGTGCCATTGAATGCCTATATGCGTTTCTCCACTAATTTTGAAAATCCTTTTCGGTTTTAGCAATTTTGTTTGTTTTCTTTAATTTTTCCTTCATTTCAGCCCAATATCTTTCGATTGGTCACAGTTCTGGACAGTTTGGAGGGTTAGCCGCTTTCGGTACCACGGAGATGTTGTTGTCCTCATACCACTTCATTGTTGGTCGAGCATAATGACTTGTCGCTAAATCTGGCCAAAATGCGTCGTGTTCCTCGATATAACGCTTGGGAAATTTAGTGCTTTTGTTGGTTTTATATTTTGGACTAACACCATCCTTTGATCCTGCTGTATAAAATTCCTGATCAGGCAACTGTGCGAAATCGGCCTTCACGTATGTTTCATCGTCCAACACCACGCAATCGAATTTGGTCAGGTAATCTTTGTATAGATTTCGAGCCCGATTTTTCACTTCTTTCTCCTTTTCCTCGAATCGATTGGATACTTTTGGGCCTTATATGATCTGATTATAATGTTCCTTAATCCTTTGAATAATTGCGTTCCATGTTTGCACTTTTTGAGTCATATCTCGAATGAATGTGTTAGGACTCTGAAAAATGTCCCCTTTACCTAATTCAGACTTTCTAGCATCAGGTAGGCCCTGTTTGTACTTTATAATCGTCCGTTTCACTGTTGTAATCGACGAATTAGTCCTGTTTGCTGCTATCGAATATTTACGAAGGGGATTTTTCAGGTATTTGAACACAATTAAATTACGCACTTTTCTGGATTTGATGACATCTTTCCAAGAGTGATCTTACAATACGAATGGAGAAGACTTTCTTTTTTGTCGCATTTTATAGCTAATTTTGCATCCCTAATAAAGACTTAAACTTATCCCAAACAGGAGCTATGCAGGAAAAACTAAACGTCATTTTTCCGATACAGTCCTTAGTTGAAAGTTCAACTAATGTTAATAAATCCGATGCTGTAACATATTGGAATGTCTTCATGGATGACTAGGTAAAGCCACTGACTTGCAATGTGCAAAGTTTGTAGTTCAAGTCCCCACGACGACGGGTCCACATTACTACGAGTGCAAATTTTCTGCGTACTCTGCATTTAAATTTTCCCATATCTTTTTCCGAACTTTTCCTGATGGTTTAGGATCGCCATGTGATTAGGGGAATCGCCGAATGATGATTGTGGTCCTTTGTTGTCTTGGTCCTCTCCATATCGACTAAAGTTTCCCATGTTGAGGATATGTGGGTTTAAAAGAAGTCATTACAAGGAAAGTTAAATTGTAAAACGGGCGGCACAATTGTTATGCCACTGGCCAAGGAATATAAATGCCGATTGTAGGCATTACCTGAAATGCCGAATTATTGGCACAATCCAGGGATAGTCTTTTGAGATCAAGCGAACGTGTTTCACTTGTGCCTATCATTCGAGGCACTCTTAAAATTTGATTCCGCGAATATTTTATTTTCGTAGTTTATTCTTCAAATACGCCCAGAAGTTTTCTATTGGATTTGCACCAGGCAATTGTGATGGCGAAGTCTAATATTCTTAATGACTTTGATGTTTGGGTGCAAAAACCTCGACAAGGATCCACTTTTTATTATTGTTATCGTTTAACATTTTGGCGGACGACAATAATCCTTTTTCATATAGTTCCACCATTTTTGGAGCCATCAGGATTCCAGAAACAACTAAAATTTTGCCAAGACCTTGCGCAGAAAAGCTATCATAAACATGGACCTTTCCAGGATGCTTGACAGTTCGCTTGATCCAGGGTTCGTCTTTTTTCGCCACAAACATCTCACTGTACTCCACTGTAATTCGTGTATTTTGGTTTATTTTTGATTAAAAAAAATATCGCTTGTACACAAGCCGCTTTTATGATCAACGACTTTCACAAAAAAACAACTTCTCGAACTACAACTAAACTTTTTTTTTCAAACGCATATTTAAAAGAACGATGGAGGATAATAGAATGCCCAGAATTGTTTCTACAAATAATAATCTGGCAAATTTTAGCGTTGATATTATTGGTCGCAATTCGTACTGGTTGATGTATGGATAAAAACAGAAAATGGATTAGGCATAAAATCTCTAAGCGAAAAATAGTTAATTTACAAAAAGCCAGACATGCAAATAAATTCGATCGAAAACCAAAAAAAAAATCAGAAGCATCCCAATATTATGTATTTTGTAAATCAAATGAACATTTTCAAAATGAAAATATTTAGGCAAATGTTTATTTTCCGCTATGCATAGTAAAAATCTGAAGTATCCCTAAAAAAGAAAAAGAAAAATATTTAAGCGTTTAGAACATTTAAAGCAAGCACTTATTATAAATAGATATAAAGAGGCAAAGAAAGCAAAACTTCCATTGATGGAAATAAAATAACTTCAAAATTGTATAATTGTCGGACCCTTAGTCGAGGAGGGTTTAAAAAATATTTTCGTTGTATAGAGAAAAAAACTGATGTTGACACACCCGATTTGTAGTCGGGGGGAAAAAGTGAAAAGGGCTGAAGGTTTCTTATTTCAAAATTGTTTAAATATTCAATTGATACCTTTGAAATGTCGTTTTTTTGCAAAAGCCCTAGGGGGCTTCCATATATTACATAACACGATTTTTAAGAGTATTTAATTCCCCTCACTCCATGTAACACTTAAGCTGGGTCTCCTGCGCGTGTTTTGCTCTACACAATACACAAAACATCTACACAAAAAAATGTTCCCCTCATGTTTCGCTACACATTTTTGATGGTATCAACAGTGTTTTTACTTTCCATTTCCGATGGAAAACATCTACATATTTCTTCCCCGCGGGTTAAGAGGGGGACGGTATAATCATTTCTCGACAACTCCCGTGGGCCACGCATGTGTTTTTGTGTTGAGTTGCAGATAAAAATGGACTCAAGTAGTGATTTGTAATTGATAGCTTAATGTACTCCGGTGAAATTACATCGCTTCGCCACTTTGTGTGTTTTTGCGCATCTGGTAGTATCATTGATACAAGTTCCTCGAAATCGGATTCGGAACAACGAAAAAAGTTTCCTATATCGATTCGATCCTCTATCTTTTGCTCCATATAAATGTTAAAATTTCGAGACAGTAAGTAGGACCTTACACGCACTTTTGGCTTTCTTCTCTTAGGAATCAAACCGACCACAGTCAACACTGATAGTACGTCTTCTTCGTCCGAACACATTTCCACAATGATTTGTTTTAGAAAATAATATGTGAGCAGGAGACACTTTGTGTATATACACAAAAAAATGTGTAGACGTTTTTGTGTAGTGTGTAGAACAAAACACGCGCAGGAGACCCGGCTTTAGTAACACACTCTCCATTTTATTACGTAATAAATTCTTCATATGCCCCTCAGACTTTTAAATATTATAATGACAAAATATTAACAATGTAAATACATTTAACTAAAAACACTTTTTATTTGCCATTTATTATAAATAAAATCATTTTAACTAATTTTAAAGTTTGTTACATAGCAATTTGCTAGACCCCCCCCCATCCCTCACATCTCTAAATTTTTTTAATACGCCCCTCTCCCTTGGAGTGTTACGGGATATGTGGATGGCCCCTAGTTAAATTAATTGGAACTATACGACCAAGGCTAGCAGGCCTGTGTGTGGCTAACGTTTTCAAAAAAATTAGTTAAATAAATCAATTTAATCCTGAATTAGCAGAAAATTGTGTTTGTTCGATTGGCATCGCTTCAGTTAGAATTATGCGAAATAGGCAGCATTCAGGTCTGTTTCTCTGTTAGCTAAAAAAAAAAGTACCTTCGATGTGAAAATCAAATTGAGAACAATCCTTGTATACGCACTTATTTATGAAATTACCTAAGGAAATTAATTTATAGAATCTCCATGAAATTGATTGTAAAATGTTCATGGAAATAGTTAAATGGTTGAGATCACCATTTCAGTTTGTTTAAAAAACATAAGTATGAGTGATGTTCGTTATTGAATAGTTCACTCTCATAATACCAAAAGAAGAATCTATGAATTGAGTTGAAATGAAAGTAATTATTGTTTAATATTGCAAATGAAATTACTGCAAGATAAGATGAAAAGTATAGTGAAGAAATGTATCAAAACCACAAAACCATTGAACCCCATTCAGACAAGAAACAATTACAGTTTACATGTATAAAAAAAGTTCTGATAAATAATTGCATACATTTAATGTTAATGTCCAACTTGAAGCAAATTGTATTTAAAAAAAGTATCTTTAACAATTAGATAGCAATCTGAAAAGGAAATAATAAATAAACGACGAAAAGCATTTATGCATTTCACAGTAGCCAAGTCCGTTGAGGCATACAAATGCAAAAGAAGAATATGTTAGCGACAGCAATAAATGGTAAATGATTTGACGGTGGTTTTGCAATAATTTATAAGACGCTCTACATAATTGCTTTCGAAACTGCTTTACTTTAGTGTAATAGTCTTGCGATTTCCGTAATTATTTTCATTAGTTCCTATTGTACTCATTTAAGCCAAGTGGACGACTGCTGGTGTCCCTCTTTGGTGCTTAGCTTCTACTCAAGTCTTGCTCGGTTGGATCAAACAAGAGTTTGATGTATTTCCGCAATATTTAAGGAAATATTCAAAGATTATGTAGTTTAAGTAATTGAAGCAGATTTAGTACTAACTGATTTGCAATTGAAACCACATTTTACATAGGATTTATACTTTAAGTGAACGTTGAACAAGTAATAGGACGTGTACTGCACGATACTATTATTATTTCGATACAACATACATACATAATTTGAAAATTATATTTCGAAATTAAAGGCAAAAATCTCAAAAAGAAAATAAATGTAAGATATACCTAAAGTTGACTATGGCGTTTATTTAACCCTTTCAGTCTTGGAATTCAATGAGTGGTGAAATATTTTTTGTCTTGAAATGTGGTAAATTCGTACATATTATTTATTTGTTCATATTTCATCTCGCAGACGAATATAGTCCAAATACAAGACAAAACAAGCCGCGAGGTGCGACCCTTGAGGTTCTCACGGTCAACTTCTCAGTAATATCTACATAAATATTAAAAATACTAAACACACTAATAATTATGAAAATAATACTACTTTAAATAATAATAATGGGAGGTCCTCATAACAGTAATTGGAATGAGTTAATAATAATCGTATTATCTACGAGAGCATCCATTGATTACGTAAGGATTTTGGTGTTGATTGAATATTCACGCGTATCAATCGGATGGGGGACAGGTTACAAAGCCTTTTCTATTTTATTTGTTAATTTCATTTCAATGCTCGAAGGACAAAAGAGTGCTAGCAAAAATGAATGCAGTTTTTGTTATTACGCCCACTGGAGAGATTTTGTCGCGTGGTGGCCATTTTGAAAAGTTGTGTTCAAAATTACCATGACTTCGGCATAATCACAGAATTTGTATTTATTCATGAGACTAATACTTATTTCTTATTTTCAGTTGGTCTTGAAAAACATTGAATGTGCAGTCAATAATCGGTTTAGTTGCATGTAAAAACTAAAAAGCATTACGAATGATGACGGAGGAAGTAATTGAAATCTTACCAACACTAAAGAATAAATCGAAAAATCGGAATTGAAATTTTCAACATATCTTTACGTTTTGGGGTCTTTAGAGTATATTTTAAGTGTTTTTAGAAAGGAGTATGTGTATATACGTATGTACGTGCGTTCGTGGACAGTTTCTTCTACGAGCATAACTCACGTAAACAAAGTCGTATCGACTTCGTTAGGGTGTCAATCGAAGCGTTTTTACAATCTTTGGCTATGTCCAGGAGGGGCGAATTCGCCGCGAATCTGTATTTCACACGTATAACGCGTGTACGTTACGTCCAGAAAGGGCGAATACGCGAAATATCGGTCGCGTTTTTTTCGATCGATTTTGCCCCGATACTTGCATTCGCACTGTAGTTCGCGCGTAAGCGCGTATAACGCGCGAGTCGAGAGTCTGGCGTAGTGCACGCGATTTACGCGCGTATTTTAAATACGCGCGATGCTTGCGGACGCGATGTACTCATGATTTGTACCACCTAAACGCGCGTAACGATTCGCGGCGTATTCGTCCCTTCTGGACATAGCCTTAAGAGCTGATTAGTTTTTGGGACACTTCGGTCGGGTCGGTTGTTTTGACCCTTTAAAGGTCATTTCTGTCATGCGCTATATCTCGCGAACCAAGCATAGGATTTGCATTAATAAGGTATCAGTAGACGCGTATTAGCATTTTCGCGATTCTGACGATTTTTTTTGAAAAAAACATTGGCGGCGTTCTTTAATGTAATCAAAAAATGCAAAAATAGGGTTTTTTCACAAACAACAAATTTTTAACCTGATTTACAGCACACAGTAATCAAAATCTATAAAATTTATATACTTACTCCAAACAGTTTTTGTAAAAAAACAGCTAAACTTTTTCTCATGATTACAAAAATAAATAAATTAGAAATAAAGAATCAAACTTCATGACCTTCAAGATCATTTAACTCATTCATTATATCTCGCGAACCGAAGATAATATTGCACCACCAAGGTGTCAATCGATGCGTATTTACATTTTTGCGAAGTTTTTAAATTTGAAAAGAAACCGTTGGAGCCGTTTTATACTTTAATAAAAAAAAATGCGAAAAATTAGGGTTTTAGGTTCGCGCGAACATTAACTCAGATTCGCGGGAACATTAACTCACGTTCGCGCAAACATTGACTCAGGTTCCCGCAAACATTAACTCAGGATCGCACGAACATTGACTCAGGTTCGCGCAAACATTAACTCAGGTTCGCGCAAACATTAACTCAGGTTCGCGCGAACATTAACTCAGGTTCCCACGAACATTGACTCAGGTTCGCGCAAACATTAACTCAAGATCGCACGAACATTGACTAAGGTTCGCGCGAACATTAACTCAGGTTCGCGTGAACATTGACTCAGGTGCACACGAACATCCCACAGGTTCGCGCGAACATTAACTCAGGTTCGCACGAACATAAACTCAGGTTCGCGCAAACATTAACTCAGGTTCGCGCGAACATTGACTCAGGTTGGCGCAATCATTAACTCAGGTTCGCGCGAACATTAACTCAGGTTCACGTGAACATTGACTCAGGTTCGCACGAACATCCCACAGGTTCGCGCGAACATTGACTCAGAATCGCACGAACATCCCATAGGTACGCGCAAACATTGACCCAGGTTCGCGCGTACATTAACTCAGGTTCGCGCAAACATTAACTCAGGTTCGCACGAACATTGACTGAGGTTCGTACGGACATTCCAAAGGTTCGCGCGAACATTAACTCAGGTTCGCGCGAACATTGACTCAGGTTCGCACGAACATCCCAAAGGTTCGCACGAACATAAACTCAGGTTCGCGCAAACATTAACTCAGGTTCGCGCGAACATTGACTCAGGTTGGCGCAATCATTAACTCAGGTTCGCGCGAACATTAACTTAGGTTCACGTGAACATTGACTCAGGTTCGCACGAACATCCCACAGGTTCGCGCGAACATTGACTCAGAATCGCACGAACATCCCATAGGTACGCGCAAACATTGACCCAGGTTCGCGCGTACATTAACTCAGGTTCGCGCAAACATTAACTCAGGTTCGCACGAACATTGACTGAGGTTCGTACGGACATTCCAAAGGTTCGCGCGAACATTAACTCAGGTTCGCGCGAACATTGACTCAGGTTCGCACGAACATCCCAAAGGTTCGCGCGAACATTAACTCAGGTTCGCGCTAACATTAACTCAGGTTCGCGCGAACATTGACTCAGATTCGCGCGAATATTAACTCAGGTTCGCGCGAACATTGATTCAGGTTCGCGCAAACATTAACTCAGGTTCGCGCGAACATTGACTCAGGTTGGCGCGAACATTGACTCAGGTTCGCACGAACATTAATTCAGGTTCGCGCGAACATCCCAAAGGTTCGCGCGAACATTAACTCAGGTTCGCGCGAACATTAACTCAGGTTCGCGCGAATATTAACTCAGGTTCGCGCAAACATTGACTCAGGTTCGCGCAAACATTAACTCAGGTTCGCGCGAACATTGACTCAGGTTTGCGCAAACATTAACTCAGGTTCGCACGAATATTGACTGAGGTTCGTACGGATATTCCAAAGGTTCGCGCAAACATTAACTCAGGTTCGCGCGAACATTGACTCAGGTTGGCGCGAACATTGACTCAGGTTCGCACGAACATTAACACAGGTTCGCGCAAACATTGACTCAGGTTCGCACGAACATCCCACAGGTTCGCGCGAACATTAACTCAGGTTCGCGCGAACATTGACTCAGGTTCGCGCAAACATTAACTACGGTTCGCGCGAACATTGACTCAGGTTCGCGCTAACATTAACTCAGGTTCGCGCAAACATTGACTCAGGTTCGCACGAACATACCAAAGGTTCGCGCGAACATTAACACAGGTTCGCGCGAACATTGACTCAGGTTCGCGCGAACATTGACTCAGGTTCGCGCGAACATAACCTCAGGTTCGCGCGAACATTACCTCAGGTTCGCACGAACATCCCACAGGTACGCGCAAACAGTAACTTGGGTTCGCGCGAACATTAACTCAGGTTCGCGCAAACATTAACTCAGGTGCGCACGAACATTGACTGAGGTTCGTACGGACATTCCAAAGGTTCGCGCGAATATTAACTCAGGTTCGCACGAACATTAAATCAGGTTCGCGCGAAAATTGACTCAGGTTCGCACGAACATTAATTCAGGTTCGCGCGAACATTAACTCAGGTTGGCGCAAACATTGACTCAGGTTCGCACGAACATCCCACAGGTTTGCGCAAACATTAACTCAGGTTCGCGCAAACAATAACTCAGGTTCACGCGAACATTAACTCAGGTTCGCGCGAACATCCCACAGGTTCGCACGAACATTCCACCGGTTCGCGCGAACATTGACTCAGGTTCGCACGAACATCCCACAGGTACGCGCAAACAGTAACTTGGGTTCGCACGAACATTAACTCAGGTTCGCGCAAACATTAACTCAGGTGCGCACGAACATTGACTGAGGTTCGTACGGACATTCCAAAGGTTCGCGCGAACATTAACTCAGGTTCGCGAGAACATTGACTCAAGTTGGCGCGAACATTGACTCAGGTTCGCACGAACATTCCACCGGTTCGCACGAACATCCCAAAGGTTCGCGCGAACATTAACTCAGGTTCGCGCAAACAGTAACTTGGGTTCGCACGAACATTAACTCAGGTTCGCGCAAACATTAACTCAGGTGCGCACGAACATTGACTGAGGTTCGTACGGACATTCCAAAGGTTCGCACGAACATTAACTCAGGTTCGCGAGAACATTGACTCAAGTTGGCGCGAACATTGACTCAGGTTCGCACGAACATCCCAAAGGTTCGCGCGAACATTAACTCAGGTTCGCGCAAACATTGACTCAGGTTCGCGCAAACATTAACTCTGGTTCGCGCGAACATTGACTCAGGTTCGCGCGAACATTAACTCAGGTGCGCGCGAACATACCTCAGCTTAGCTCGTTTATATATATATATATATATATATATATATATATATATATATTTATATATATGTGTTTGTGTCAAAGTTTTTAATAATTAAGTTGTTTCTCATAACTGCAGTTGTTTAGGATAAATACATCAAGCCCATTAGCACGTTTCATGATCATTTATGAATAAAGACAATTTTATGAATTGAACCCACTCAAATCTATCCTATGAACCTCTACTGAGTGGCGCAATGCCTTAGTGTAGCAAAATGACATTTATAAACAAAACAGTAAATATCATTTTTCTGCGGGTTTTTGCGTGAAATATATGACATAATTTTAACGAGAACTATTAAGAAGACACTTTTCCCATGAAATGTTTATTTACTGGTGAAATGAAATGCCGCCGGGCGTTCATACGGCCAATTTAGACAAAACCTTACGATGCACTTCATTTGTGTTTTTTGCTTTTGTCAGTGATAATCCAAACTAGCAACACGTCTATTCAGTAAAAAATAGCACTATACATGTTTGTAGCCACTTTTAAAACTCGTCCAACTGCAAATCACTAAAAATTCTCAATCGCGCACGCGCAATTTCGGTTCTTGACGTAAAATAATTTGACATTCATAAACAAAACATGTTTTCACAAAAAATAGAAGAGTAAAATAGCCATCTCTCTCGTACCCTAGGTGACATAGCCTTGTCACCGTTCCGATTAGTTCCCTGTTCAATGCTTTGATTAAAGATACCACACAACATGGCGGACAAATAAACAATTCCCTTTTGATTGGAACCTATCCATCGACACTGGGTATTATTAATGCATGAAAGCACTGTTACACTTCATCTCTGAAATCTTTTGTAAAGTTTGTTTATTTTATCAGGTAATCGATCACATTCAGTTCACAATTACCAAATACTTTTCGGCGAGAAATCTTAATTACTTTTGCCAGAAAACACTTGGTTGAATGTAGAAATAAGCAATTTCATTTTTTTCGCGTTGTTTCACACTTTTATTTGCAACTTAGAGGCAAAACGAGTCACAACTATATGTACAAGCACAGGAATATTTCATTTTCTCTAATGCTATTTCAATGAGCAATTTTGATTTTTGATAAAGTGTTACTACTATTTCAAATATATGTTTTTTTACTTACATCAGTGCTTATTCGTTTAGATTTTCTGTAACAGACTAATAAAGTTCAATTTCAAGAAGAAAAAACATAAAGAAAAGAAGGATATATATAACAAAATAAGAGTAATTGAATAAGATGCGCTTTATATTTTGTTTTGAAAGATGGTAGCTAGTTTGTCTCTTTTATCTTATGGGACAAGCGTTGTAGAAATTGGCTGCACTGTTAATCGGATCGCGTCTCAGCAAATTTTATTAATATAATATATTTAATTTGTTCTGGTTCACTGTCTACCTCGCACAGGTCTCAAATTATGGCAATTGGATGTCTATTACACAAGTCTGCGACCAATTTTTTCCTTTGAAATAATAGGTAATTCCTATGTATTTTTGGTTGCTGAATTCGGAAAAATTATCAAAAAAATTCCAGCACGTAAGGTTTTTCCGCAAAACGCAAAACGAAATAGTATGATGAGGAATGCCGTAATTTCCAATGTGCCCGCTCCCTTGCATGCGCTTTCATTTATTTATTTCTGTTAAAACTTTCGCAAGGTACGTTTCAAAAATGACTTCATGAGGTTGTGTAAATTGTCCTCATAGTTTTTGCTATATATGTGGTGAATTTGTAGTAAAAAACAGCAAAGAAATATTACTGATTTTGTTAAAAAAGTGTATTTTGCGTATGTTGGTGTGAAGATAGGTAACCAGGATAAATCTTGGGCTCCGCATGGAGTTTGTTCAGGGTGTGTTGAAGGACTTAGATTGTGGTTAAAAGGTAAAGTTAAATCTTTTCATTTTGGTGTTCCCGTGATCTGGAGAGAGCCTCGAAACCACAGCGATGACTGTTACTTTTGTTCGTGCAATTTGCAAGGGTACAGTACAAAAAAAGAAAAAAGAAATAAGTTACCCAAACATGGACTCTGCACTCCTCCAAATCCCTCACGGATCTAGCATTCCTACACCACAAGCACCCCAAAGCCTAGACGATTTAATATCATCAGGAAATGAATCAGAAGGAAGTTCCAGTGACGAGTTTCAAGTTGGCGACTCCAGTAGACCTCAACAATTTTCACAAGCTGAATTGAATGACCTGATCCGTGATTTGGGACTCCCAAAAGAATCTGCTGAGTTACTAGGATCCAGACTGCAAGAGAAGAACTTATTGACAGCTGGAACTTCTTTCGCTTGGTATAGAAATAGAGAAGAGCATTTTGAGCCTTATTTTTCTCAAGATGGTGAGCTAGTCTATTGTTCCGATATTAATGGTTAAATGTCCATGTTCAAAGTTCAACATGAAGATGAGAATTGGAGACGGTTTATTGATTCTTCGAAAAGAAGTATAAAAGCTGTTTTACTTCACAACGGGAATAAATACGCATCAATACCCGTTGGTCACTCAGCACATTTGAAGGGAACTTATGGTAACCTGACATTGATCTTGGATAAGTTAAAATACAAGGAATTCGAGTGGACAGTTTGTGGTGATCTCAAGGTAATTTCCATGATACTTGGAGAGCAAGGTGGTACCACAAAATTTCCCTGTTTTATTTGCGAATGGGATAGTCGTGCAAAAGCTAAACACTGGAACCAGAAAATGTGGCCCAAAAGAACATTGAAGGTCGGCGAGAAAAACGTGCACTTTGAATCTTTGGTTGATCCTAAAAAGGTCCTTCTACCACCGCTCCATATCAAACTTGGCATGATGAAACAGTTTGTGTAGGCATTACCAAAAGATGGCGAGACATTTAAATACTTTTCAAGCAAGTTTCCTGGTTTGTCTGAAGCGAAGCTGATGGAGGGAGTTTTTGTTGGGCCTGATATTCGTAAGCTGATGAAAGATAACAACTGTGAAAATGTGATGAACGATGTTGAGAGGTCATCATGGAATTCTTTTAAGCTAAGCCGCACGGCTTCCGCTTCACTTAGGCCCCGTTGGCCCATTGTGCCCTGAAGACATGGAAAAACTACCATATTATTCCATGAACCACCCCGATTCCTTGAGGAAATCCAGGAACTGGTCCATTCTCATAACACTAAGCTCACTTAGCTTCACGAAAAAGAAAGCACCTAAGTGTTTTTTCCTATTATTCGCTAGAGCCGGACAACTGCAGAGAAGATGCTCTACAGATTCTGTCTCCTCTTCATCACCGCAGCTTCGACACAGGTCGTTCGCTGGGAGCCCAATTCTTCTTGCATGTTCACCGAAAGCCACATGACCCGTCAGTATACCCACAAGGTTTCTTATTGCACCTCTGTCTAGGGATAACAAGCCCAGAGTGCGCTTTTTGTTATAATTTGGCCACATCTGTCTAGCGGTACAGCATGTGCCTAAATTTCTCCAGCGCCTCAATGCTAGCTCATAGGCTGATACCTTTATATCCTGCCTAAGAACTTTCATTGAGACCCCTACCCCCACTTTCTCATGCAGGTGCGCCTCACGGGATCCCTCCCTAGCGAGCTGATCCGCTTTTACATTTCCGTGCACTTCGCTGTGCCCAGGAACCCAACACAGTTTTAAACTGTTCTTTTGAAAGATCCTCCCCAGTTCCGACCTACAGGTTTCAACTAATTTGGAGGACACTAAGACTGATTCTAGCATCCTTATGGCTGCTTTGCTGTCCACAAAGAAAGTGATGTCTTTATCGACCTCCCCTCTCTTGTTAATTTCTTTCGCAGCTCTCAAGATTGCCATTATTTCCGACTGCACAACTGTGCAGTGCACGGGGAGCTCCAACGATATACTAAGGCCCCAGTACTCAGAAAAGATTCCTGCTCCCGTGCCCGTGCTCGTTTTCGAGCCATCCGTGTACACTGACACAGTTCCTTTGCCGGCTATCCCCCCGCTCTCCCACTCTTCTCTTGAGGGGACGACGGTCAAGAAATTTGTTTCAAAGTCCAGTGTTGGCACTCTATAGTCCATGTTGACATAGCCTTGCTTCCCACAAAGACTTTTCAGTACTGTGGAGTGCCCATAGGGCCTTTCCCTCCAGAAGCCTCCACCCTTCAGACGCACAGCACTGGCGGCTGCCGCCTCCTTGCAGTGCAGATCTAATGGAAGAAGATCCAAAATGATCTCTAATGCAGCTGTGGGAGTAGTACGCAAAGCACCCGTTATCCCCAAGCACGCCACTCTTTGGATCTTAGTGCGTTGAGCCAGGTTACATTTCTTGCTCAGCGCCTCCCACCACACCATAGCCCCATAGGTCAGAATTGGCCTGACTATAGCTGTGTACATCCAGTGTACCACCCGTGGTTTGAGTCCCCACTTGGGCCCAAAGAGCGCCTTACACGTGAAAAAGGCTACTGTAGCCTTCCTCACTCTCTCTTCCAGATTTGCCCTCCAGGTAAGCTTATGATCTAGCACGACCCCTAAGTACCTCACCTGATTGGAGAGCGTAAGACTTTCGCCATTAAGTGTGGGCGGCCTAAAGTCTGGAATTTTACGCTTCCTTGTAAAGAGGACAAGCTCCGCCTTAGAAGGGTTCACTCCCAAGCCACACTTTGTGGTCCACCTGCTGGTTAATTCAAGGGCAAATTGCATCCGTCCGACTATGACGTCGATGAATTTGCCCGGTACTATGATGGCCACGTCGTCGGCGTAAGCAGCGACCTTGAAACCCTCCCTTTCTAATTCCGACACAAGATTGTCCATTACTACCAGCCATAGTAGCGGTGAAAGAACTCCCCCTTGAGGGGTTCCCCTGTCCACGAATTTCCTGATAGTCAGGTCACCAATGGACGAGCTAACTATTCTAGTTCTGAGCAGTGTATCAATCCACCTACAAAGGCTCATATTAACACCTTTTTGTTGAAGCCCACGACATATGGCGCCCGGCTCAACGTTATTGAAAGCCCCTTCGATGTCCAGGAATACCCCAAGTGCTACCTCCTTGTACCGAAGGGCACTCTCGATAGTGGAGACTACGGAGTGCAATGCAGTCTCTACGGACCTTCCTCTCATGTAGGCATGCTGTGACCGTGCTAGTTGGTCCCCAATTTTGCTCCACCGCCCAGTTAATCTTTTTGACATCCACGATACGCTTTATGTCGTCGTCGTGCTGTCGGACCTCATTTCCACAGCTTTAAAGATGTAGTTACGAAGTTTTTAGGGAATCAGAAGGACCCGGACTTCAAAAATATGGTGGAAAAAATGTTGTCCAATTTTAAAAATCTAGGATGTTCAATGAATTTAAAACTTTATTTTTTGAACTCCCATTTGGATTACTTTCCCAAAAATCTTGGTGCAGTTAGTGAAGAGCAGGGTGAGAGGTTTCACCAAGATATCAAGGAAATGGAGAGAAGGTATCAAGGTCGATGGGTGACTACTGCTGGATGTTGCATAGAGAAAATACCTCGTCACACAAAAGGAAAAGCACAAAACGAAGCTTTGAAACTAAAAAAGCAGATTCTATAAAGATTTATAATTGTATATAATGTAAATAAAATATTGTATGAATTTACATTAATTAAATTTGTATCATTTTATGATGTTTTTTAACATACACCTGTATGGCGGGTTTTGCCTATATTTTAATTTTCACTCTGCGGAAAGTCCTTACGTGATCGATCAAAATGGATGGCATTTTCGAATTCAGCGCACCGAAATGCATAAAATCCACAACATTTAAAAAGAAATCAAAAAGTTTCAATTTGCAGGCCTGTGTTATTGGTTGGATATTGAAAAATCATATATTATTTTATTGTATTATTTTTTATTTATTGTTTCGAGGTCCAATTAATCAACTAATTTCCAAAACAGTTTGTACAGTGTATCATTGTTTTATTTGCTTTGCTCCAAAAATGGGCAACGGCAGATTAACGGCTATATTTAAAATTACCTGCTTCAAGTTCACATGATGGTGATTGTGAATTCTTTCGAAAACATTCGAACTCGAATTCAATGCAAATATTTTCCGCATAGTCTCGCAGCCATCATGTTAACCTGTCGTTGTTGAGGAAGAAGAAGACATATTTCAAAAACAAGGTGCAGCGAAGAGTTGTCCGTGTCGGCGTTGTTTATTAAAAAATCATTGTGTTTTTAACCACGTAGATATCAAGTGTATCTGACCAGTGTTTAACAATTACGAAGTGATGGATAGCATTGAAAAACTGTATAAATGCTACGAAATATTGTCGGAAGCCGGTGATAAAATATCTGAGGTATGTATGTGGCCTGTCATGTCAGCATTCAGGTTATTTTGCATGCGGGAATCGTGTAATCATTTCAAAATTATTTCCACAGCATGAATCAGAGTACAAGGAAATACTGCAAGCAGTGAAGGGTTCGTCGAAGGAGAAACGTTTGGCGTCGCAATTTATTGGAAAGTTTTTCAAGCATTTCCCAAGTCTGGCGGACGTAGCCATTGATGCTCAGCTCGATCTGTGCGAGGATGAAGATGTTCAGGTTCGTACAAGACTTCAGCTTGTAACAATGGTAATAGTTGTAAACTTCGCTAATCGAGTGTGGAGTAAATGATTCATGTGATTTGCACTGGGAAAAAATTAGCGTGGGCTATACAGTGGCGATGCTTTTAACCGGGGAAAGTGTGGCATATGTAATGAGCCATTTGGAAATTCGATCAGCTTTTGCTGTATTTCTGCCATTTAGAGTGAAATTCAGGCGTCGACTGGACGCATATTAGATTTCCCAAACATTTACTGGTTTCCATAGTATTCTTAGCCGCTTAACCCTTTGAGTACTGGAGACTACCCATACATATGCGGGAAATGCTCTCTATCAGAGTCAATTTTAGAATATCGTTTTATAAATCTTTCAATGACATATTAGAGTATAATTTGGATCGAAAACTATATATTTAAACTCTCAAACCTCGTAGAAAATGTCACATCATTTGTAATGAGGCGCGTAGTGTAGCGAACGATATTTAGACGAATCGACAAGACTTTCGTCTCGTTGACCTCATGGACGTTTAGTCCCGGGGACGAAGCAACGAACCCATTTATCGTGCAAACTAATTCGGGCTTGGTTGGTTGGTTGTGGTGGCAGCCCCTTTGTCAAGAGGTGGGTCACTTAGGCCATTGTGATACCACAAAAAGATAGGGTACGGCACTAGAACCAGTGTGATGACGAGAACCATTTAGATTCTCGTATGAAACCGGCTATGCAGCCGATATTTAAATCAGCTACTTCCGTGAGGCTGTCCAGGAAGGGTGAGCCTAAGGTTTGCATGCGTTTCCTGGATAGTGCTGGGCATTCACACAGAAAACGTTGAATCATTGTGAATCCCCGCTTTTTCCAGGACCCATCGCCTGAGACTTTCAAATGATTTTTGGGATGTCCATTATGCTCATTTTTCTCCATTTCCTGGTCAACCGATTCCTTGGCAACTCTCTTAAAAACCGCTTTCGTCGCACTATAAATATGCTCCACCACTTTCGTGTACGAGATATTTGATAGCCCTTGACAGAAATCCATTAAACCGCAAAAAATGTTCATTCTATCTCGACCTATGCCAAATAGACGAAAAACAAACACAATTCTTCTATTGATTTCAAATCCTGTATTGAGAGTTGGCCCTGAATTTATTTCTCTCCGACCGCACGAACATAAAATCACGATTTTTAAACCCAAGAATCTTTTACCACTTTCCGCGAATTTCACTTTTTTTTTGCAAGTTCCACAGATCAGCATTTTCGAGAGAGCTCCAAAAACAGTCAAAAAATTCAAAATTCGATACGTGAAAAGTGGATCCACAATAACATCTTCAGCACTTGAACTTGCAAGTTTTCTTCGAGAAGAACTTGCATTGAGATCGTCATCATTCTTCTCCGTATACCGATTACCGTAAAACTTACGTTTTCGCGATACCGAACTACGCTTATTACAACTGCCTTTGCTCTTGGGATACATTTTATCTCATCAAGAATCAAGGCAATACTGAAACTGACTTAAACTGGTCGTAGAAACTATCGAAAAAGTTGTAGGTGAAAAAAAGAAAAGTAGCAGGGGTTTTCAAAGAAAAGTCGATATTTAGATAACAGAAATAACATGCACAGTCATCGAAGAAGTCATAAGTACGACTCAATTACGCTCAATTTGAGGAATTCGTTATCTAGCGGATGCTCGCGGCGTTGACGCTCGGCGAGCTATGCGGGCTCGGCGTCAGGCACTTCCGGGATGCATCTCTTCCACAATTTTGAGAATTAGCTTTTGAAACTTTGACATGATATTCTTAGGCGATATATCTATCGACTAAAACAATTTTTAAAAAATCGATTTTTTGAAGTGTCTAAAGGTACTTCCCCCCTTAAAGTTTGTTTCAGAAAAGGGTTCTTCCGTTTATGGTATTTATGATTTTGATTAAATAAATAATTATTGAAAAAAATAAATGTTACCGCTAAAAGTTATATGAAAGGCAAAGCGTAGCCTAAGACAAAAAACGAGTTTATTGCTCGAGGGTCACTTAACAACTGAACAAACATGCTATCTGTGTATTCTGTGTGTGTGTATGAATTTGGACAAAATATGAGTTCTCAACACTCCCACGTTTTGCCAAATTTGAAATTTTTTTGAAGTTATACATATTTAACATCCATTGAATCCTTAAAACTATTTAATTTCAATTGATGCGATGCTCATCATATTTCGAAGATATTCAAAACGATCCTTTGGTAATGCTTTCGTTAGAGAATTCGCCAACTGTTCATGACTACACACATATTTCAATTCAAAACGTTCCTCATTGAATTTTTCCCGAATATAATGATAATCTACATCAATATGTTTGGTGCGTTTATGGAACTCCGGATTCTTAATAAGACGAATTGCACTTTGATTGTCCATAAATAATGTTGGATGATCGAATTTGTTTGGCATTATTTCATCCAACAAACGTTTCAGCCAAATTAATTCTTTTGTCGCTTCAGCTCCAGCCACATACTCCGCTTCGGTTGTCGATAACGTAACACATCTTTGACTTTGTGAACACCAGCTAACTATGCCACCATTTATAAAAAATGCATAACCGGTTGTTGATTTCCGTGTATCGATGTTTCCTGCATAATCTGAATCACTAAATCCATGAATTTTCATTGCGCCATCACTTTTGTATAGGATACCATAGTTCAGTGTACCTTTGATGTACTTTATAATGCGTTTTGCTGCATTCACATGAATTTGCTGTTGATGTTCCATGAATCGACTGACTACCCCAACAGTATCATATATCAGGCCGCGTAGCGATGGCAAGATACATTAGACTGCCAATTAATTGTCGGTACGGATAATTTGCATTGTCTGTATCCTCAAATTTGCTCAACTTTTGATTCGGATCACTTGGTACTGAGACGGGATTGCACGATTCCATTTGCAATTTTTGAAGAACCTTTTGTGCATAGCCACTTTGATGAATGAAAATAGAACCATCTTCCAGTTGTTTGATTTCAATGCCCAGGAAACATCCAACATTGACCAATTTAATCTCAAATTCATTTTGAAGATGTTGAATCACCAACTCGATGCTTCGTGCATTATTTCCCATGATTATACCATCATCTACATATAACGCCAAAATGACTATGTCATCCCCATTTAATTTGACAAAGACACATGTGTCCGCTTGACAAGCAATGAAACCAAACTTTGCGATGAATGACCTGAATTTGTGATTCCAACACCGGGACGCCTGTTTTAAGCCATAAAGACTCTTCCGTAATTTACATACCCGATCTGTGTTGTCACTAAATCCAATGGGCTGATGCATGTACACATCTTCCTTAAGTTCACCATACAGGAAAGCCGTTTTCACATCAAACTGTTTCAGTTTCATTTTGTTTGCCGCTGCAATCGATAACAATGTTCGCAGTGAATTATAACGTACCACGGGACTGAACGTTTCTTCATAATCAATTCCATATTGTTGATTAAAACCTCGTACCACAAGCCGAGCTTTGTATCGATCAATCGTACCATCTGCGTTTGTTTTCACTTTGTACACCCATTTGTTATCGATCACTTTTTGCTTTTCTGGCCTTGGGACAAGCTCCCATGTTTCATTAATGATCAATGAATCCAATTCATCTTTCATAGCACGCTCCCACTGTTTATGATCACTGGATGCTAGAGCCTCATCGTATGAATTCGGTTCGCATTGTATTGATAAGAATGTAATCGACTGATCCAGTAAACCATGATCATTGCAGCTTCTTAATCGACCTGAAATTATGTTTTCTGCTTCAAGTCCTGCCAATGTGGTCGGTACTCGCCGTCGGATACGTTCCGGTTGAACAAGAGCTGGAATTTCATCAGTTTCTGTCGATTGCCCCGATTGGGTCAATTCAGTTGTCTCTTCATTAACATCACTACAACTACTGTTGTTTTGCTTGATTGGTGACAATGAAAACTCAACCTCCTTCTGAAGAAACTTGACATCTCGAGCCGTTTCGATTTTATTCGTTTCAGGATCTAAAACACGATAACCCTTCATATTTTCATCATAGCCAACGAAAATGCATTTTTTTTATTTCGGATCGAGCTTCTTGCGTTTTTGTTTTACAATATGCACATAAACTTCGGAGCCAAACACTTGGAAATAATCTATTACTGGCTGCTTACCATACCAAAGTTCGAATGGTGATTTTCCTTTCACTGTGCTTGTGCCTGTTCGATTCAGTACATAAACCACAGAATTGACAGTGTTATGACCATTGTCCAAAACTCTGGTTTCCGAAAACAAATTTGCATAATTATTCGGCACATACAAAACATTTGTCAATGTGTTTTCGATCCATTTGTCACCTGTGTATGACAAAATATCAATTTTGCCGCGACCATATGCATACGTTTTGCCACTGTCAGACACTGTTATGCTTCGTTGAACGCCAAATTCATCGAAGTCTCGAAACCACTCACGACGATTCCAAATATGATCTGATGAACCCGAATCAGCAAACCAGATCTCAACCGACGTTTTTGTGATTTTGGAGAAGAATGCCTTCCTATTATCCCGTTCCGAACTGTTTTCTTTTTCAGGTCGATTTATTTGTTTGGATTTCTTCGGAGCTTTGCAATCACGTTTGAAATGATTATCACCTCCACAATTAAAGCATTTTGCCGTTTTTCGTGGAAAGTTTGTCTGCTTGTCAGAATTATTCGAAAAATTGTATTGGCGAACAGTTTGTTTCTTTTTTAATAAACCACTCCGACGCGAGAAAAATGCTTCCGATGACTCATGACATTCGTTTGCGTTCACACGGCTTTCTTCGATCATCAAACGACTTGTTAGATTGTCAATCGTTTGCAAACGTTTCTCCGTCGATTCCCAAGCACTCACAAAATGTTTGTATTCAGCCGGTAACGTCATAAGAATCTTTGTAATGATCATATTTTTATCGATATTAACATCCAAATCTTTCAATTGCTGTACGATGCTTTCAAGTTTTGAAATATGCGTTGCCATATCATCACCTTTATCTTTTGAGAATGAAAAGAACCGTTGCTGAAGTAAATGTTTGCCAGCCTCATGCTTTTGCTCGAAAATTGTGTGCAATTTATCCCACATTTCTTTTGCTGTCTTGCAATTTAAAATATGAATCATTGGCTTTTCACTGCGTGATGTCGCAATGATTTTCTGAGCCCGTGCATCTTTTCGTTTCCATTCCAGAATTTTCTTTTCGTTTGCAGCAACCACTCCCGCTTCAGTAGGAATTTTTACCGGTTTCTTTTCGTCACCCATAACTACATCGAATATATCATTGGCAATCAACACGATTCTTACTGTAAACCACCATGTTGACCATTGTGATGCTTCTTGCAATTTTTCAATTTTAACTAAATCACTTTCAGTCATTATGAATTATTAAGAGTTTTCTTTACTGTCCACACAAAAATAATTACGTTCAACGATTATCCGCGAAAAACTAAGTACCACAAAACGTTCTCCAAAACGAATCTACTATTCACACCGAAGAAAACAAGCAACATGTGTATCTTCTAGAATTGTTCGTTTTTACTGCTTTGCCACTAAATTTCACAATCGTTCGTAGATATTGTTAATTTCTTCACTTTGCACTTATCATTTACTTTATTCTGTCATCGTTGACTGGGCCCATAACCTTTAATGTTGCCGCTAAAAGTTATATGAAAGGCAAACCGTAGCCTAAGACAAAAAAACGAGTTTATTGCTCGAGGGTCATTTAACAACTGAACAAACATGCTATCTGTGTATCTGTGTGTGTGTATGAATTTGGACAAAATATGAATTCTCAACAATAATTAACAAGATTTTCCTTGCATGTGTTAAAACTTGCTAGAAGTTTGAATTTCGATTTTAGTAAAAAAAATTTCGGTATTTTCAAAATATGAATTCGGTAGAAAATTAAACTAATATTAATATTACGCTATTCGAACGTAATGTTTCAAAATATGTCTTCCATTGTTCAGCTTTACAGTTTTTTTAAAGATAATAACCTTTGTTTGTCTTTTTAAGAAACAAGTAAGTTAATAGAAATAGTTTTAACAACGCCGGTTACTCCTGCAGAGTCGGAAAGATGCTTCAATACCCTAAAAAATATCAAAAGTTACAAATCGAGCACCATGAACCAAAGTCGTCTCAATTCGCTTGCAGTACCCTCTGTTTGTAATAAATTCATTTAAGAAATACCCAAAATGAATGAAAGGGTGATTGACTTGTTTGCTCAACAACAAAATCGACGTGCTGAATATTTATACAAATAAAACGTCTAGATAAAAGAAATTGCGTTTGTTGTTGATGTTGATTGAAAAACTATATACAATGTAAAACTGTTTTTGCTGAATTTATTTATTGATGGTTTTTGCTCTTGTTATTGTTGTTTTTGTTGAATTTATTTTAGTAGAGAAATTATTTATTTTGAAAAGTGCGATAGGCCTAAAAGTTGTTTCGTTGGAAGAATTCAAATGTTTTTAAATTTTTTTTTTTTATTCAGAGTACACTGAACTTTTTTTAAAGCTTTAAATGTTATTCAAAACACGATAATAGGAATACAGGGTGTCCAGAAATTGCCGCACAGGCTCCTCACCACGTGATTTTTTGGACAATTTTAAGCAGAAAATATTATGAAATTTTTTTTCGATTTCTTAACCCTTTAGCTGCCACAGGCGTTTTAAAATTTTGAAAAAAATGCCGTTCTTTAATTAGTAAAAACACAATATCTTCACAGTTAAGAAAGATACAACACTCAAACAAACAATAAAACGCAGAAAATAGTTTTTTGCAACTATTCAAAGCTATTTTGTGAATATGAAGTGAGCATATAGGGAGCGACAGTTCTCGAAATTCGAAGAAATGTTTTTTTCTATACGAAAATTTTACATTTTTCCTTATTTTCCTTTAATTTTCACGTCCATAATCTTTTTTCAAAAATTAAATCTCTGTTGTGTTATTGTTAAAAAGTTAGAACATCATTTTACTCTAATTCATCAAACTTTCATTGCAAAAGGACTATAAATGCAAACAGTTTTTACCAAAAATTTGCGTCTAAAATAAAATTTGCGTTCTGAATTGAAGTATTCGGCTGTCCCCACACGAAAGTGCTTTCAATCACAATCTTTTGAATGAACAATAAAACAAATATGTATTTGAAATGTTTTTATTAAAATTATTTACAGCATATGTTCAAAGTGGCTTCCTTCCATTGTCAAACAAAACCTGCTTCTCTTTTTTAAGCTCCGTATCGAACTTGACAACATCTCGCTTGTTATTTCAGCGGCGGCATTGGTAATTTTCGAAGAAAGTTGTTCCAAGGTGTCAGGAGCCTCCTTGTAAACAATTTCTTTTAAATGTCCCCACAGAAAATAATCCAACGGGTTTAAATCCGGAGATCTTGCAGGCCACCGCACGGGACCATAACGCCCTAGCCAGCGATCCTGGAATTCTTGGTGCAGCAAAGTTGTAACCTCTCCGAAATTATGTGGAGGTGCTCCATCATGTTGAAACCACATCCTCTTTCTCCTTGAAAGTGGTAGGCTGTCCAATAATGTTGGCAATACATTCTTCAAAAAATGTTTGTAGCCTTGGCCAGTTAAGCGGTCCGGGAGAATATATGGCCCTATAAGCTGATCTCCAATAATACCTGCCCAAACGTTAAGTCTCCATCGAACTTGGTGATGTCCTTCACGTACCATATACGGATTGGCTTCGCTCCACCAATGGGAGTTGTGGCAGTTGAATATTCCTTCCTGGGTAAAGAGACATTCGTCCGTAAACAATATTTTTTTTTCAAAGTTCGGGCTTCGTAGAATTTTTCTCTGTAGCCATTCACAAAAATCCACTCGCTTTGCGTAATCCTCTGTGTGTAATTTTTGCACCTTCGAAAAGTGGTAAGGGTGCAAATTTAAACTACGCAAAATGATTTGCACTGTTGACTTCCTAAGCCCCAATTCTCTTGCTATTCCCCTTGTGCTGCAAGTTGGGTCTTGTACAACGAAATTGAATACGACTTCTTCGACGGCAGGTGTTCTTGAAGACCTAGGTCGGCCCACGTCCGATCGCGCACCTTGAGCAAGTCTCCCTGTTTCTCGTCCTCGAATTTCAAGCCTCCGGAAGACGTTGGCATCTGGATGTCGTCTGTTAGGAAATCGTCTTCTATACTCGAAGGATGCACGCTGACTATTTGTTTCACATGCTCCAAGCACAAGAATCATGTCGAAATATTCATTGGCTGAGTACTCCATTTCTGATCTTTAGTAGCCAATCAATAAAAACTGTTAAATAACTCTACAAAAAGGTGTTTGTCTCGTAAAATACTGCTTTCTACTTGTTATCATCGTATGACGACCAAGCGTTGCCCATAAGTGTTGACTGATTATATCCGAATGTAAATGCTTTCAAATCAATTAAAAACTAATTTTCAAAGGTTTTATGACTGCTTATAATCAGCTCAAGCACTAATTGATCCCAAACACCGTTTACCAGAGTTGTCTGTGAGGGTTCTACCTGCTCGGTTTTTGTTAGTAGGCATATTAGGCACCTTTTTGAATTTTTGTTTTAGAATTTGCAGGCCTGTAACTATTAGAAATCGGCAAATTAGAATAAAATGATGTTCTAACTTTTTAACAATAACACAACAGAGATTTAATTTTTGAAAAAAGATTTTGCATTATGGACGTGAAAATTAAAGGAAAATAAGGAAAAATGCAAAATTTTCGTATAGAAAAAAACATTTCTTCGACTTTCGAGAACTGTCGCTCCCAATATGCTCACTTCATATTCACAAAATAGCTTTGAATAGTTGCAAAAAACTATTTTCTGCGTTTTATTGTTTGTTTGAGTGTTGTATCTTTCTTAACTGTGAAGATATTGTGTTTTTACTAATTAAAGAACGGCATTTTTTTCAAAATTTTAAAACGCCTGTGGCAGCTAAAGGGTTAAGAAATCGAAAAAAAATTTCATAATATTTTCTGCTTAAAATTGTCCAAAAAATCACGTGGTGAGGAGCCTGTGCGGCAATTTCTGGACACCCTGTATATCTTTGATTGCCAGTGAATCTACTTTTGGAGAAACCATCACTTAAAATCGCTTAACGCTCCACATGTGGTCCCTCTTGGGTGGAGTGGAAACTCACATAAGAACTTATATTGGTGATAGAAAAATTCGTACCAGTAGCCCCACTATACTTAACTCCCACGAGCCGCCACTGATATTAGGCAAAGCCAACTATTCTCAAAATAGTAACTGAATGCCGAATTAAGTTAAGTAGAAAACCATAAACAGCGGTACAGGATAATTTTTCTTCTGTCGTCTCCGACGCGAGTTCCAAAAGTGCTCCATTTATCACATATTAACCATTGATCTGAAAAAAAATTCTTTCTTTTTATAACATATTAACGGAAAGGGTAAACCTATAACACTAAAAAAGCATAAAATTTAATATAAAATCAGGTTTTGAAAAATAAGTAAGAATTTTGGACAATTTTCCGATATTTTTGACTCGCAAAAAGTATTTTATTAACGCGAAATATGTAAAATTATAGGTTTCCGATAATAATGTAAGAGCTTTTAATCACAAGTTTCCAAACGAACAACATCTTATAAATAAAAACATCACGATATTCCAAATTGCAGATTCGACGGCAAGCAATCAAGGATCTACCACAATTATGCAAAGATACAAAAGAACACACCCCGAAAATAGGAGACACTCTGGCACAGTTGCTTATATTGGAAGATGCTGCAGAATTGCAGCAAGTTAATATGTCACTTCAGACAGTTTTAAAGGTACATACCGACATTTTCTCAACTTTCTTTTGCTTTTAATGCTCAATTTCTGTTTCAGTTCGATCCCAAGGGTGCATTGGCCGGGATTTTCAGTCAAATTACTTCAGGCGACGAAACAACAAGGGAGAAATGTTTCAAGTTTCTAGCGACAAAATTGTTCACTCTTGGACCAGAAATAATCACGAAAGAAGTGGAAGATTTTATTATAGAAAAAGTGAAGAATGTATTGCAGGTAAATGACAAAATGCTAACAAATGCTACGGAATAAGATTTTCACAATGTATTTTGTGGGTAGGATGTTACGGCAGATGAGTTCCATTTGTGTATGAACATATTAAGCTCAACAAAACTAGGCACGACTATTACGGGCCACGTAGAATTAGTGAACCTGGCCGTCGAACAAGCAGAGTTGGGAGCAGATATTGATGCAATTACCATTGAGGATGAAATTGTAGAAAGATTTATACAGTGTGCAAATCATGCTATGCCATACTTTTCGGTAAGTTTAAGCTTTAAGCTTTGTTCTACTCTATTTGAAACGACTTATGATTTTTAACTCATTCAAAATAACAGATAATACTTAATATTTCATTTCAATTCGTTTTCAAATTAATATCCATTATTTCAGGCGCAAATAAAGTCGACTCCATTTATTCTATTCGTTTGTGATAAACTTCTTCCGCTGAGTACATGGAATATGATTGCTACAGCGGAGCAACAGGATCAAGTGCAACTGCGTTTGCTGAAAGTATTTGCCGAGATGTGCGCGTATTGTGGATCCATCGAGAACGCATCAAGCAGAACTGAATCAATCTATACCGTCTTACTGGTAGATTTTCAAAGCAACTGCTTAAAAGGAGCTTCGACCTAATTTCAATTCATCTTTCTAGGAATACATGCCTCTTCCCAAACTCGATGAAGATGGCATAAATAACACTCCATCGTTCCAATTTTCTCATGCAGAGTGTCTTCTGTATGCTTTGCACACAATTGGAAAACAAAATCCAGATAGTTTGGCATTTGTTAACGATCCAACGAAATTGAAAGACTTTAGGTCACGTTTGCAGTTTTTAGCGCGAGGTACTCAAGGGTAGGTCGAAATAGATCCAATATCACTGATGTAAAGAAGAATATGATAGAATGCAAATATCTTTACAGATATATCAAGAAGTTGCAGGAAGCAGTTAAAGATAAGACAGGAGAGGAGCTTAAAAGTGAGGAGAATCAACTGAAGATAACAGCATTGAAGACTACGTCGAACATCAGTACGCTTATACGCGATCTATTCCATTCGCCGCCTAGTTTTAAAACGGAAATTCAGCTATCATGGGTAACTCGTAAAAATGTGAGTATTTATTTTTAATGATGTGTGAAATTATTTCCGTATTTTTATGCGAAATTTGATTTATATATGCGGTGTTGACGCATTTCTAATAGCGTTTATGTTACGTTAGCGCGGGCAAACTTTCCGATCGCTTGCTTTTCTTACCGACACGATTTGCATTCCATCAGAACTGAATGTGTGTGGCCGCGTGCTCTGTTCGTATAGTGAATGTTTCACAGCCCGGGAGAAGAAAAGTCTTTGATATGCAGTCGTAGAAGGCGCTATGGAGAATGTAAGAAAATAAATAGTGCCGAAAGTGCGGTGAATTTTACAACACAACGCGAATCCGACTTTATATAAAACGCATAAGAGCAAGAGAGAAAATGTGTCGTTTGTGTCGATAAGAAAAGACAGCGATAAAGACGTTTGTGACCGCTCTTGGAAGCGAAACTTGTTCCAGAGTATCAAAAGTTTGCTACAGTATACTTGGAACCATTAGCAGCTTTATTGTAAATTCATTTTATCACTCCACCTTTACGCATTATTAATGAAATCTGTCAGATTTTTTGGCATAGACGTATAAAAATCACAATGCTTTTTGCGTAGCCTTCAAAATTCAATGAAATTGTGTTCTATCGATTTTCTTTGATGGAAATCTATCGGCGGCTCTTTTATAGATCGTCATTAAAAATTTGGTTGATAGGAAAATTTGACTTGAATTTTTTTACGAAGCCTTCGCAAGTATGTTTTGTTCTGCAACTAACATTTCTTCGCATTTTTGACTCGTCTTTTACATTCATAATTTTTAAGCAAAATGAAAGTTTCTTTAGATTTAGAATTATATGGGGTGTTTTTAGGGGCAAAAAACTGTCCAAACAAATAAGACATACATAAATTATTGAAATAGCAATTTTTGCAAATTTCATGATATTTAGTGTTTAAAAATAATTTCTGGCGCATGACCACCGCGACTGCGTCTTAGGAAGGCCATCTTGTCGGTATAATTTTGCATCATTTTTTCCAGCATAGCTGGACTTATTTCGCCAATAACGCGTCGAATGTTAGCTTCAAAGTCGTCAAAAGTTACTGGTTTATCAGCACAGGCAAATGACTTGACGTACATCCCCACAACCAAATCATATGGTCTGGGTGGTCAGTTCACAGATCCATTTCTTGAGATGGTTCTTAAATCATGAAAATTAAAACTGGAGCGTCATTCTTTTATCTGCAAATATCACATGCTTCCAAACATTTGTCCAAGCCATGTAACGTCTGATTGTCTGTAAAAAGAAGCTTGCGCTTCATTTTTTACGTTTTAGTTTAGGAAAGGTTCTTAGAATCCCATGTAGGGTTGCATTACTGACAGAAGTCCCAGCTTGTGCAGAACTGAAAAAGATCGGTCGAATTCTTCTCTCAGTAGCTGTCGTAGCACGAAAAGTGCGCCCCTTTTGATTTATTCCATAATTTTGGATATCAGCAACAAACACATTTACCACTTTATGGCTTCGTTTAATTCTCTTTTTGCAATCGAAGACTATGAATCTCATTCAAAAATCGCTCGAGTGTGTGGCATGCAATTATTGTTAAACATTTCCTTCAACATTTCGTTTGTGTCCTTTGCAGCCACAAGACCGATCACGAAACGTAGGTACGCAGGGACTTCACTCCACGAAGTCCTCATTGGAACAGTTCAAAGACTTTCCACCAGCGAAAACTGTTGTGGGAGCAGGTGCCGCGTGATTAAAGAAAGTCAGTTTTCAATTAACCAAACATTTATTATTACTCAAACTTAATAATCTTAAATACGTGTGCGGACGTGGTTCGGAGCGGGCTCTGCGGCGATCGCGACGCGTTCCCAGAGTGTGTCCTCACTCGACTATCCTTTTCGTTGTGTCGTCCCAAACATCTAAGCGTTGCTGTTTAGCATTGCTTTTTAACGGTCGCACATGATAAATAGACACTTGTCCAATACACCATGCAGTCGCATCTGTTTCGCATAATTTTCTGTCTGTGTCCCGGAAAATATACACCATACAAACAGGGACACAAGCAGGGCTACCAGGTTTTCCTCGCTCTTCGCCCCCAAAAACTTCAATAAAAACCCCCAAATCGGACGAAATTCTTTAAAAAAAAACCCAAATAATTTGAGAGCAATCTTTTTTTACAAAGTTCATACAAAAAACATTGGTAATTATCAAAAAATGATGTCAAATAACTATATGTAACAAGTAAATTTTTATCTGTATTCCATAGTGAGTTAAAGTCCAAATAGAACAAATATACTTTCGAGACTTAAAATTAACACAAGTAGCAGCATAATGAAATTAAAGAAAAACTTTTAATATATTTTTGGAGTTTCATGTGTAATTTATTGGAATATGCAAAATTAAATGATATTCTTAAATTGCAGATGGGTTGAAACAAATAAATCTATAAAAAATTATTTAAAATTTGAAGATAAAATGGAACACGCACTATCATGATTTTTGCCTTAACGAACTAGAGCTGACTTCCCTTTTATAATTTGAAGGGTGTGGGAAATCATCAGAAAGTGTTTCTTTATCATTTGTTGAGCATAATCTATGTTTAAAACATTACGGCAGCAATATGACACCAAGAGGAACTCAAACTTCAATTGAATTAAAAAAAGCCATAATTTGGCAATCTAAAATCGGTAAGATTGTGCATAAAATCGCTGAAATAGTTGGTCGAGCTCCCAAAACAGTATTGAACAAAATAAAACGTGATAATAGCATAACTGACACTGAAAGTAATAAAAAATACAAATAAATTAAATTTGGTGAAAGTTCCTTGCTAGTGTGAAGTTTTATCTCAGCTGCTGGACCTGGAAA
Source organism: Oxycera nigricornis (assembly GCA_963942545.1). Taxonomy (NCBI): domain Eukaryota; kingdom Metazoa; phylum Arthropoda; class Insecta; order Diptera; family Stratiomyidae; genus Oxycera; species Oxycera nigricornis. The sequence goes on from OZ012661.1 coordinate 79,872,312, forward strand.
TCTTCATATAATTGAAGAAATAACGAACCAGGCGATGTATTTAAATGTCTTCAAAACGAATTTAAAAGAAAGTGCTCGAAAATTGGGAGTTGAAAATAATTTTTATTTTGATCAGGATGACGATCCCAAACATAAAGCTTATAATGTAACAAATTTGCTCTTTTATAATTGTCCGAATGTATTAGAAACACAACCGCAGCCACCGGATCTAAATGTGCTTAAAAATCAATATCTAATTATGTTCCATTGTATTTTTGAAGTTGATTTCGTTATTTGTAAGAATTTTGTTAATATTAGTATCATAAAATCGTTTAAAAAAAATTATAATGTTGGTCTAATTGTTCCCTATGAGCCTTTTGAAATGAAAATTTTAGATTTTTATGAAATTGTGTTTAGCCTTTTTTATCAATTTAATTTTTGCATTTTACTTGTTTCATTTTGATTTTGAGCCTCTGTAGGTTCACACATATTATCATTCACAGTCTAAAAACTAGCCGGAAAACTCAATTAAACTTTCCCACTCTTTGCGATATCGACGAGCGTATTTTTTCACTAACGAAGATTCGTGTGATGAAGACATTGTTCTATAGAAATATGAAACTTTACGAAACATTCAGAAAACAAAACTTTTAAACAATTTTACCACATTATCTACACACCTAAAACAAGTTTACTGCACTGTTTGCCTACATACATTTGTCGTTTGATTTTGCCCATCAGGGGAATCCCAGGCATTTCTGCCTAACATTCATGAATTCCATGGTATCAATGATAATTTGCTGGATATGCCAATACTTGAAGTCTTCGAATGGCACAATGAAAATAATTTTTAGTGTGCAATAAGTGAATCAGATTTCATAAATTACATTTTGCAAACAATTGATTTATTTGATAAAACCCCCATTTCACCCCCAAAATAACAATATAATTAACTGACCCCCCAATTTCTCCCCAAAGGTATGTAAAATACCCCAAAATGGGGGTGAAAACCCCCCAACTTGGCAACCCTGGACACAAGTTGAATAATGTCAAAGGGCCGCCACACTCTCAAATCAACCAATGCAAGTTTTTTGTTAGCAATTAAGTACTCGTAAGCAATTAGCTGTTTTATCCTCCTGCCTTCGCGTACTTTGCATACTTATAAGAATTCAACAGATTGAAACCTAATTCGTCGGTTGCAATTAAGAACCTGCGTTCTAGTTTGATTCAATGCTTTCTTTTCCGTATTATACAATATAAAGTTTATTGTTATTGTTAAGCACTACTGAACATAATTCCAATTACACATTAGTAAGAAATATGTTAGGCTTATGAATGTACGATATAAATTGTCTTAAAAATATTAGTTAGGAACTAGAAACAGTTTTTTTAGGCGATTTTTATATGCCACGAACGATTGGCCGAAAGAACCAAACTGCATTGAGTCTTGGTTTCTCTGTAAGCGAATCAAAGGTGAACGTAAATACAGGTTGGAGGTTGTGTTAGGAGGAGCAAAGATGGTGAGACTTCTGCTAGGATGAGGAGAGTGGCGGAAGCGAAACTCGATACAAAGAGGACTGTCTAGGAGATGCAAAAACGCCGACAGAGGAGACACTCATCAAGGTTAAGTCTACGTTGTTGCAGAGTAACGAGGTTGAGGCGAACTAAGCGTTCATTATAGGAAACATAGGGAATGGTGAGTTTATGGAGCAGGACACGAGTAAACTTTCGTTGAACTGATTCAATCAAAACTATGTCGTTCATACTATATGGAGACCATATAGAGGTGTATTTTTCGCATTAGTTGCGTCCGAAAGAATTGAATTGGGACAGTAATATTTATTAAGGAATAAGGAAACACGAAGCGATTAGTTTTATTGGTGAAAGTGAGTTTACGGCATTTGTCAACACTGGTAGTTGGTTTATTAAGGGCACACCATGATTGAAAGACTTTCAGATAACGTTAAAGAATATGACAAATTATTGACAGAGAAGATAGTTCTGAAGATCTTGAAGTCATCAGCGTACAGTAGGCAAGGAGGCTGAACGAAAAAGGCAAATCATTCACAAAGAGTAAAAAGAGAAGGGTCTCAAAACGAAACCTTGGGGAACACCTGACAGAAGAGTGAAAGGATCTGAGAATTCACTGAAAAAGGCAACTTTACATTTGCGAGCCACTAAATACTTAAGAAATAAACCACCTGAGCAAAACCGTGAGTACCATACGCTTTCAATTTGTTTAGCAAGATTGTATGGTCAACGGAGTAGACCACCTTGGACAGATCGGTGTATATATAATCAGTTTGACTTCTGTTGACCAAGGCTGTAGCCGTAAAATCAGTGAATTCCCAGAGGTTTGTGAGAGAAGAGCGACTATTAACAAAACTATGTTGGATATGTGTGATCGATTTTATAATATAGAGAAGATTGTATTATATACTAAACATTCAAGTATTTTGAAAAAAAAAACAGGATAGGATAGCATAGCAATGGGTCCGTAGTTAGCAGCTGCAGAAGAATTAGGTTTACTGAAAATTTTTCTAAAATCCTGCTGTCATGGGAAACACTTCTACGAGGGTGAGTCAATAAGTCCTTAGAAAAAGATAGAAAAACAAATTTTTGGTGATTTTTTTATTTCTCAAAAATCTCCTTTAAGACCAATACATTTTTCTAGGCGCACGTCCAATTTTTTTACGCCATCAGATAAATATGATTTTGAAAGTCCTTCAAAATAGCCATTTTTGTATTTAAATGAGACGTTTTTCTTTTAATTTTTCACTCAATTGGGTCAATAACGACGCATAATAATCTACGGTGATTGTTTTTCTTTTTTGCAAATACATATATAGTCTATAAAAATAATTCCACGTGCATTCCAAAAAACCGTGGCAATAACCTTTCCGACCGATTTTTCAGTCTTCGTCTTTAGAGCAAATGCGGCACCCATCTTGCCGAATTTTTTTTTCATATCCACTTTTTCATGTAAAATTGAAATGACAACAATTCCGCGCAATTTAATTCTTCTGTCACTAGACACCATGCCATGCATTTTGTCGATCATTTTGGGTGTATACACTTCTATAGGACGTCCTGAACGATGTTCATCTTATGTTATTTTCCGCCACGTTCAAATTCATTTATCCAGTTGTAAATAGTTGCAAACACAGGGGCCGATTCATTATAAACCGTTTCCAACTCAGCTTTGATTTCTTTCGGGTTAAGGCCTTTTAAATAGAAATGTTTAATCATCGCTCGGAACTGACTTTTCTCCATTGTTATAGATAAACAAAAGTTGTGCAATTTGGTCGGCGATAAAAACGAAACTACATGATGGATCTGCCTTAAACTTTAATAGCACTCTAGTTAAAAATGACACTTACTGTGGAAAAAATATTTTGTGATGCTTTGCACGCCATCTCGGATTTTCTAAGGACTTATTGACCCCTCTCGTATCAAAAAAAAAAAGCGACAATTTTTTCAGATTTTCTTGTAAAGATAGAACTTATTATTTTCTTCAATTTCGGAATATTATCGTAATTATTTTCAAAATTGCAATTACTAGTACATAAGTAGATTTTGGAATTTTCGTAGGGAGCAATTTTTCATATCAAAATCAACAAATCTATAAAGAGTAATCGTCCTCATTTCAGAGTAAATTCGCCAATAAAAGACACGCACCCATCACATTCGCAGAAAACGCTAAACTCGACACACTAAAACGACAGAAATCGAATTCAGATCAGCGCGTTTACATACCGCCCTCGGGCAAATACTCCGCAAAAGTGGCGACGTACAATGGCAGTCGGATGCGGGGCAAAGCGAATGGAGCCGGGGCCGGTGGGCGAAATCTGAATCGGCGAAACTTCAAAAAATATTAAGTGTTTGAACATGTGAAGGGCTTGTGGGGAATCAATAGTCGAGTTAAAAGCGTGTACATACATACAAAATCATGATACCAATCTGGTATCAACTAAGTTTCCTGGATGGACGGAAGAATGCACGTAGCCATCTACACTGTTGCCGTTTCAATCGAAATCCAACTGGGTTGATCATGTGCAAATGTCTTCTAAACAAGTATTCAATTTTGCCCTTTTTACATTTAACCAATTTTTTGAATTTCTTTTCAGCCATCACAGCATTAAGATACCTCGTACATGTACGGAGTTTCTTCCGAGCATTGGGCTCATTTATACTTATGAGTTTAATATTTGTTTTAGTTTCTTTTTCAAAAATGATATTCATTGAATACAGCAAAGTAATCGATCATCTATCAAAATTTGATTTTGATGAATATTTATGAAAATATTCACTTATTAATTTATTTATTGCAAATGAGCATATTTTAAGTCTTGCAACTTTCATAGATGATGACTGCGCAATGTCTCCAGTGAGTTTCCTTTTCATAGAAAGCACTCAGTACAATGATAAGCTGCTTTCTATGAAAAGGAACTCACATTTTTTTATATTTTCCAATAGTAATATAGTCCAAAATAGACGATGGTTAGGCCGCAGTTTGATGCACTTCTATTTACTTCGAACAGTAGCCAGTGGCTTTGAGATGTATAGTTGCTTCGTAGCAATCACTGTAGTGAATAGAAGCGCATCGGAATGGTTGCCGTCGTTTGGAATAGTTTAAAACATAAGATTATGAAATAATAGTTCTAAGTTTACGATTTATACAATTTCCGTTCGAAGCAACAATTTGAAATTTAATTCGACATATCTTCTTGATTTCAACGCAACGTTCTTGAATTCATGCAATACTATTGTGCTTTTTGAAAATTCACAAAATAAACAGTTCAATTTAGAATAAAATAAATAACATCGAAACAAAAAACTGTGGTGAATTTTAATTTAAAAAAATATTTACATGACGTAGAAAATCCGCGTGGAAATGCGTACCCCTTTGAAGCTTGTCGAAGCATCTGCACGGAAAATTAAACCTCTCCTGAACTCCTGAACAGTGAGCGGACAAGATTGGTCTAAAATTACATTTTCGTGCACTTAGTTTTCTAAGAAAGTTGGATTTGGATGCTCCTTATGTAGAAAGCTCTCGCCCAATATCGACCGTTTGAGCAGTGCAGGATGTCATATTGAATAGATCTAAAAAGGTCGAAATGGTATCATTTGCCCTTGGTGGTTTGCGTAATGAGGGTGCTAGTAACAATAATTGTCGAGTAGGAATGTTTGTGATTGCTCATAAAATCACGAAAGAGCAGTGTCTCTTTTACCTATCCGGGGGTGATATTCTTCAGCGTTTGCGCCGTCGCTATGCTCTCTTAGCTGACTAATCTATTGGTCACAACACCGCGCACTACCATGTCTTCATTCCTTTTACGACATACGCAATAATTTTAACTTCTCAAGACTTCAACAGTCGTTCCAACGTAAGTCCTCCATAGAACAAATTCTCACGACTTCGACAGTGATTCTAACATAAGTCTTCCATACAACAACGTTTCAAGATTTACACAATCAGCTAGGGTTTGGGCCTTGCAATTCGCAAAAGCCGCATAACAATCGCTCGAATGTATTTTCCCAGTCCTGTTTCAGATTTTGTGCGTATCATTTGTTTCTTTCTCTGTTCTCGTCATCCTGTAAGTTCTAGTGCCGTCTCAATCTTTTGTGGTATCACAATGGGTCTATAGTGGCCTAAGTAAGCCATCTTTGGATAAAGGAGGCTGCCACTACAACCATTCAACCTACCATTTGTTTCTTTGGTTATTACAGTCGATTCGTCTCTGACCGAAAGTTTTTTTTCATTTTCCAGCTACTCAATGCTTTTCAGTTTGGCTAGCAAATCCTTAATTTTCACGAATGTTCGTTTCATTGCCGCGTCAGGCAAACATTCAATTTTATATTCCACGATGGTATTGTTCTTCGTCTCCATTTCATAAAAATAATATTCGATGACTTCGTGGATCTTTCTGTTTTCTTATTGTGGCATCGTCTTGATATGGTGACAACGTCATGACCGCTTGGAAATCTTTGATCCAATTCGGTTTTGAACGTGTCTCACTTATTAAGAAAGCATTGTTTTCTCTGATATTATCGTTTCGCTACACCACCAAGATGTAATGACGCATAAACTAAAAGCGCCTTATCGCTTCATTCATATAATTCCGCTAAATTTTCTAAATCGGCAATTCAATTTTTTGCGTTATTTGTCTCGTTCGGTTCAAACAATAGGATCAATGTTAATTAAAATGCGTTAATTGCTTAAATAATACGAAATTATTAAATGTAAGTCATAGAGACGATGCATTAGAATGCCCAGAATACATACGACGACTTAAATTATCCAGGAGGAGCATAGACTACAACAAAATATAAAATGGAAAAGACAAACAAATTAACCATACTCTATGCCAATCTAAAAAGCATTCGCTAGAAAGTAAAAGACATTGAAATTCATACTGAACAGCATAAAGAAGTCGATGTGATGGTATTCTGTGAAATATGGCTCTACGAGAATGAAGTTGAATATTATAACATAAACGGTTTTAACACTGTGTTTAACTGTAGAACAGAAAAACAAGGAGGCTGTTCCAGCCATTTATATTAGGAAGGATATAAACTTTTAAATAAAATACACAAACATAATTTTTTTTACCACTTATAATAGAATTAGAAACAGATATACAAACTTTCAAGATAGAAACCTTTCATAAATCCTTAGAAAAATTCTCAGAGTTTATAGACCATATGGATTATGTTTATTTGACACATACATACATACCAGTAAATATAAAAAACTTGAATTGCCAATAAAACCTAAACTAAACAAAATATTAAAATAATTTAAACGCAGATTGTTAGTGTAATGTTCATAATTATCATTTATTCACTTTATTTCTTCATACAAAATTTTATTGTTTCTTAACAATCAAAAATGAAAATAGGAACTTTAAACAATGCCACAGCTTATTTCGACCAGTTCACAATTTCATTATTTTAATTCAATTTGAAGGCACAAAAAACAAATTCAATCAATTCAATTTAGTATGACCACCCTTCCGGTCAAAAACCATTTTTAGTCTCTTAGGCATCGAATCGACCAGTTTTTATGTAATTTCTTTAGTAATTTGACCCATTTATCAAGTAATGCAGTTTTGAGGTCATTTTTCTTCTAAATTTTCCTTTTTCGGATATTTGTGCCCAAAATGGCCTACAAATTTTCAATGATGTTCAAGTCGGGCGACAATGCCGGTGGTTGCGTAATATACGGACAGTTCCAAATCAGCCCTGTTTGTACAATACCCGATTTATGTTTCGGGTCATTATCTTGGTAGAATCGGAAGTCATCGCGAAAGCCCAGGTTTTGCGCACTTTCAAGAAAGATTGATTTCAAAATTTGAAGATATTGCAACTTACCCATTGTTGTCTCAATGAATTGCAGATTTCCTACTCATGTTGCAGACATATAGGCCCAAACCATGACGCTACCACCTCCGTGTTTGACTGTGGCTTTAAGTTTTTTGCTTGCAGCATGAGGCACCGTCAGAGCCAAAAATATTAAATTTAGATTCGTCGGCAAATATAAACGTTTTTCCAAATCCAGAATCTTTGTTCGAATATTTCTGGGCAAATTTTAAACTAAACATTTGATTTTTGGCGTTAATGAACGGCTTTTTGGCGTGCTATTCTTCCGTTGGAAGCATGCTGTCGCAGCGCACGGCGAATAGTTTCCGGGTGACATGACTTACCCAACCCAGCTTGCACTTCATTGGCGATTTTTGGAGCCGATAATCTCAGATTCTCCCGGGTTTTTCGGACAATATGGCGCTCATCAGTCGCTTTGAAAATCTTGTTGGGGCCTTCCTACCCTTATCGAGCGTCCTATTTTCGGGGATGAGTCTGTTTATGATGCCCTGCACTGTACCGCCACTCAGACCAACCATCTCACCAATTTTTCTGCGTAAATAGCCATTTTTGAAATGACTGAGAACAAGTTCTCGCTGTTGAATAGTCGTACTAAGTCCTATTTCTTAAAACTTACGTTTCTGCACGATGTTCTTGGAAAAACTAGCAAGACTGATTTTGATATAACAGCACTAAAAAAAGATCCAACAAATATGCTGAAACAGAAGAACTATCAAATTATAAAAAAAGGATTGAAATGCAAAGGAAAACTACTAAACTACTTTTCGAGAAAATTTGAAGACGGTTCTAACAATCAGCTTCATTTTTGGAACTTAGTAAATAAGTATCAGTTATAGAAAGTTGTGTGTTCTCTTGATGAGCCATAATGAAACAAAATCTTAATAAAATCAAACTCTTGGTTTTTTGACTCACAAATTTTTTTATTAGCATGACGCGTTTCGATCCTTAGATCATCTTCAGGTTACCTGAAGTACATGTAACCTGAAGATGATCTAACGATCAAAACGCGTCGTGCTAATAAAAAAAAATATGAGTCAAAAAAGCCAAGAGTTTGATTTTATTGAGATTTTATTAGTAAATAAGGTTTTTAGAAAGGCAGATACCAACACTAGTAAAAACCATGATGTAAAGGAAATACATTTCAAGGACGAAAAAATCCACGATCACTTAAAAATTTCAATTATTTTAAACGATCATTTCACATTAATAGGTCAGAAGATTATATCAGAACTTCCCAAAAACGGCTAAGAATGCCAAAACGTGTCACCCATCTGCTTTTTTTCATTTAAGGCTGATATCTAGAAAAGGAGTCATTGATATCATTGATTCTAATAAAAACGACACGGCACCGGGTCCTGATTTATCTACGTTGATGATATCAAAATATCGTAGGCATTCTGGTTACTCTAGTTAATAAAAGCTTCAAAAGTGGAAGATTTCGGAAATATCTAGAAAAAAACGTCAAGGTAATACCCTTTAAAAGGAAAGGCGGGAAACTGACCCGAATATTTTTCGACCAACTCATTGAGTAAAATTATGGAAGAAATATAAGCTTCGCGAATTACAAAATACTTTATGCAGAATGGGTTTCAAGATTGAAACCGGTTTGAATGTCGGGAAAGTAAAGGAGCAACAGACGCGATTGACGATATAATGAGATATATCAATACGCAACTGGACCAGGGTTATAACGTTGCTGTAGTTTTTATTTATCTAAAACAGGCGTTTGATACAGTAGTGCATGATATATTAATAAGTAAACTTGGGAATTGTTGGTAAGCCTAGAGAACTTCTAAGACTGTAATGATACACTACAATGAATCAGCAAATAATACAATTGCATGCACTCATTGCAATTCATAAAGCATGCTTACAATGAATCACAAACAAACGTAAACAAGCGATCAAATTGCATCGCTGTTCCCAATTCATTCAGAACGATACACGGTACGTAGTATTTGAGTCTACACAAATGACCCGTGCCTCATATCGAATTACATATGGGCAATACTGTGAACATATGTAAATCGATTAGTATGGGGTCATGAGAAAATGATTTGTGTTTATGATGACTAAGGGATGGTCAATGTGTGTCCTAGTTTTAAGCGTTGTAAAAATAGTATTTAAGCGGTAGCTTGTAAGAAATTTGTACAGTCTTTACTCGAAAATTAAAGACAAGAGTGCTAGAACTACTGGCACCTTGTTCTAACAATAGAAGAGTTTTACTGTCCCTTAGAAATTGCGGCACAGGTTGGTATATCCATCCGATGCCATTAATTCGAGCAAGTATTAACTTGCTCGGCTTAGGTGCATTTGGGTCTTACTTATCCAATTCTGGTTAGGGCGTTGCAATAACTCTTATTTCTTTTACATCATCAATTTGGACCAATTCAACTACGTAACGCAAATAACGATAGTACGTTCCTTACAGAAAGACTTCAAAGGACTGACATTGGAAACGTTAACATTGGCGTACCACAGGGATCAATACTAGGACCTATTCTATTCCTGTTGTACTCAAATAACTTGGTTGCTGCAGAAATTGACGGGCCAGCTGTAATGAACGCTGACGATACGCTATAGATCCACTCAGGTAAAAATAAAGCTGACTTAGAACAACAGATAAACACCGACTTAAACAAATATTCCCAATAGTTCGTACAAAACAAATTGACATTGAATACGTACAAAACCAAATACATTATCCTTGAACAATAAAATAAAACTGATATCGAACCTCTGATAAAAATAAAACGCTTCAAAGAGTTGAACAAATGAAGTACTTATGACTTACAATCGATGAAAAACTAAAGTGGACGCCGCATATAAATGATCTAAGGAAAATTAGCAGTTATCGTTGGGCTGCTCCATCGTTTCAGCTATTTCTCATTTAAAAATAGAACACAAATTAAAAATGTATGTACGCTTTCGAGATACACTTACGGGATCATAATTTGGAGTCTAAATACGAAAAATAACCTCATGAGCATGTCACGGCTACTAACCAAAGCATACAAGACCACATACAACTTGCAAAGAATGCCCGCTACATCTGAAGAAAACAAAATAGCACAAGAACTAAACGTAGACAGACTGATTCACATGGAAAAAGGAAAATTCGTTTATAAAAATATGCCCGAGGAGAGATCCGATTAACGCCGCAGCTAATTTTTACGAGTTACCTCGCACATAAATCATGCTACGCAAATTCAATTAAATAATTAAAAACGCTGATATTTATTCTACAAATATGGAACAAAATTGAAAATATTGAACACTACTGAATAAAAATTATTGAGATACTGATCCAGTCCCTTATACCGATATACACCTGCTGAGAAATACTAAGTATTTAAACAAGGATTCTGGGAATACGTTGCGCATGGACAGTGAAAGCAATCAGTGATGGAATGAGAGGTTAGAATGAGGTGGAGATGCTTTTAGTCGGTAGAAATCCGACATGTAGGAGAAAATCGGTATCTTATGAAGATTTCCACCTCCCACAAAAACGAAAAAAAATGTTTATTTCATTGATTCCTATTTTCAATCCAAATCCACCCGAATGTTATAAAGTGGTATGCACGGCCGCTATTGACTCTCGATTAGAGTCCGGGTTACCGCCATCAGTAAATTCGGCTTGTGATCTTCTTGTTTCTAACAGCTTGATATTGTTTTATAAAAGTGATCTATCCTTTTCGAGAAGTTCTGTTTCCTTTGTAGTGTATCTTACTACGTCTAGTGTATCTTACTACGTCATAAATTACTACAACATAAAATTGAATTATGTAACGTAACGTCATAAATTACTACAACATAAAATTGAATCAAGTAACGTAACGTCATAATTTACATAATTCACTGCAACATAAAATTGAATAACATATGGCACACGCCAAGATGCAATATGAGTATTGACATGGCTACAAATGATCGTTCGCAGTGTGAACCCTGTGTTGTGGGTGGTCTGTTGACAATCCATGTAAACTAGTGAGAATTTATGACTAGGAGAAAAGGGATTGCATCTGCTTAGCGAGCAATAAACCTCAAGTGGATGTGTCAAGAATGCAATTGATTTATTGATTAGTTCGTAAGTTTAGTACATAGAAAATTTGTATAAAAGACATCTAGATAGTAAGGAAATCGTTCATTAATTTCTTGACCATAGTCTGCGCATTATCGCGACTCGTCCTGAGATTCTTGAATCATAGCAAGATTGCGAATACGCAGTCAAACTTAGTGAGGGATAAATAGGCGCCTAGCGCTGTACAGACAAGATTGCGATTACGCAGTCACTCTACTGGTAAAGCTGAAAAAAGCTGATACGATTTCGTTCGCCACTTCAAAAGTTGGAAGTCTCTTGGACTCATTGAGCACAAAATATCAATCGCGGAATAAATCCTTTGCTCAGGCGATTCCATAAGTATATTTACCACTCGCGCTTCAGCTTCAATTCCACTTTTGAACTTATATGATCTTCTCTTTAAACACTTGAAATCACAATCGTATACCAACAAATATCCACTGCTTGACTCAGAGGTTCGTCGCGTAATAACTCCCAGCCCCGCCCCACGTGTCATCAAGGATTTATATGCCAAGGTCACCATAAGAATCAGGAAACCACCTCGAAGACTAGCTTTTCCATGTACTCACATACACAACTATTGGCCACTTACCATTTGCTCACGTACTTTTAGTTACGGATAGTATATTGCCAGTTGTTGATTGCTACGTACTTTTCCACTGTTGCACGTTTGCTAAACTTGTGTGCATTCATGGCTTGTCCCAATGGGATATCTCTTTCTTTTATTACTCTTTATCCATGTTGGCACCGAGACAAGGAGAAAACCCAGGCTTTATTCTAAGAACAAGGGATAGTGCCATCATCAAGCAAGAATTTCGCTTGTGTCACAGCATTTTCAACATTATGAGAAAATTGTTAAAACAAATTATTAAAATAACATTTTTATTTACATATAAAATCATTCTAACTTAGATTCTACAATGTTTTGGCGTCAGACATAAATCCTCAGTTGATTGTTAATGTAAATCCTGCACAGCGGACAAGTGTTTTGATAGGATGCAAGGCTGTCGGCACACTCGGCGCACAAGCACAGATGCTTACATGGAAAGAGAACAATACATCGCTGCCTTTCCTGGCAGATTACACACAGGACTCCTTCGTTATCCAATTCAGTTTTTGCCTCAGCTGTATTTGATTGCATGCGAGGCGAAGCTTTAGGCGAAACGTGACTCCTTTGATTTGGGATGATACGCAACTGGCGCCTGCGACTAGGAGTATTAGATCGAAGTCGAAAATATCGTAAATTACGCAGCTGTCTTCCCAGATTCCGCACGATTCTATACCAGTATAAAGCGAATACCTTAATCGTGACAAAAACCATAATTGAGTTCTTCAGAAGCAAAATAACAATCGTTATTTCAACGACGGTTCGAATTGGCTTATTTTTCAGACGGACAACGGTCAGAGTGTATATTTCGGCAGCCAGTGATGTTAAGGTGGAGCAGCCGGTCAAAATACAGTACACCACGCTGCGGAGCACACTGGACAGCAGCTTCGCTAGAAAATGGATCACGTTTGGCAATATCATTAGAATGTACCATAGTATGTCACCGATGAGGGAGATGGCACCGAGAACAATATTGAAAATACTCTTAGTGATATAGAATGTGTCCTTGATAAAATCTCCGAGGCCCACTTTTCTGGTTACGTACAATATCAATTTATCTTTGAGCAGGCTTGAGCCATGTTGAACGTTGGCTAACGTTTCGGCTGCGCCCTCCGATATGACCAACGAAAATTTGTTGATGCTGCTGGATATGTCATTCCAAAATATTTGGAATCCTTCGAATAACGTCAAAAGGCCGCTCGCTACGTCCGAAATGAGAGGAAACAAGAATTTCACCGCCTGATGGAAGCACGTAAACATAACTTTGCCCAGCGAACAGCTGGACACGAAGATGGCATTTAGTAGTCCGCCGATGAAATTGAAGACGTTGACGGTGAAAGTTAACATGTTGCTGGAACAGGAAGCGGCTGCTTACATCGTTTGCAATTTATTGTGTTTTTTGTACTAGGAATGTCCGTTACTGGCGACGTGAAACGTCATTCTATCGAAAACAATTAATTGTCATTCAAACTTTTCGCCGAATAGAGGTTATAGACAACGTCAATATTGAGCACATGTCAAATTGTATAGATTTTATTGTTGCTCAATGTGCGTGCATGCAACAATTCAATTCAAATTCAAGACTAACGTTAATTAACGCTACAAAACAATCGAATCTGGCGTGAAAGTAAGATCAGCTAGATGTTATAATATGAATTGGAATCCATGTATGCAAATCTTTATTTGTAGTTTATTTTGCACTTATAAAATGTCACGTTGAGAACTGATGTCGTGTCGAGGACGGAGCCAGACGTCTGGTCCGTTCCGGGTGAAGAGCAGGACTGGCCCGCAAGCGAAGACTTGCTGCGGAGCCTGAACTTGTTTTCGCCGGCGGCGGGAAATTCCGTGACACCACACATGCAAGGAAGAGCATTAGTTCTTTTTTGTTTAACGTTGGGCGGCGGAGGCTAGGCGTAGGCATATTAGACAAAGTCGTTGCTTGAAAAGATAGACGAATCAATTTAATGGATAACACAGGCCAACAAAAAAATGTTTTTAAAAACATTTTAAATCAATTCACCTAAATTTTATGTATTTTTGGGTACTGAAACCGTATTTGATATCAGTTTTTTTATCACTCACAATTCTTTCACAATATGACATCAATTATATACTTCACAATAGGAAAAATTTAATACATAAAAATTAAAACATCATAAGTTTGCCTATTAGGTTACAATTTTTAATGACGAAAATATTAAATAACTACAATGTGAATATTGTAATGCATTTGTTTGTTTGTTTTTTTTTGCCGTTTTCTCAGTAAAGTTTCGTGCATAGCTTTTTCTCCGATATGATGCATTTGGTTGTTCTCTGTGAAGTGACCAACAGTAATCACCCATCATGTTGATATTCCACCGTCCCTGGTATCGTTTCTCCATCTCTTTTATGTCCTGATGATGTTCCACATTCCAATAAATATTTTTCTTTCAGTCTAGAACCAAGCAATTCTGCTTTTTCCTTTGTTAAACCCAAATCTTTCACTAAATCATTTAACTCAGCTTGTGTAAGCAACTGTGATGTTAAATTTTCTGAAAAACATTGGAACTCATCATCACTGAGTTGACTTTCATTAATTTGGGACTGGACTGTAAAATATCATCAATAGATTGAGGTAGCTCAGCGACAGGAAGCCCCGGTCCATGTCCAACCGGCCGATCAGCTGAAGTAAGGTTAAGATCAAATCAAGCGGAGGCCTACCTTCCTATCTTGATATAGTATTAAGTAACGGGCTCATTTTCATCTCCTCTCCAACCACGCTTAATGAACTCTCCTCTCCTCATCTACCGGTGGTTTTCTCCATTGTCCTAAAAGACCCTGTAACTCAAAATGAGCTTATCACTAAAAATTACTCTAAAACCAACTGGATAATGTTCCGAAAGTATTTATCGAGCGCATTCAATGAAAATGCAGACTTTTCTGACGCTTGTAATCCGGAAGCAATTGACGTTCCCGTCGCAAACTTTTCCGAGACAGTTCTGGAGGCCAGTAACTTCTTTACGCCTAAATTTACCCCCAAACCAAAGCCCACTATCCATAATAAAGAAATCTAGAGCAGATTAAAATCCGGAATAGCATCCGCAGGCAATGGCAGCGTACACGAGACCCCAATTTTAAAAAATTATTAAACAGCGTAAATGAAAATATCCGCATTTCTTTTTTAAATTTACGGAATAAAAAATGGAGTTCACTCCTTTCCTCACTGAACAAAGGCTCTCCCAATTTATGGAAACTTTACAAAACCATCAAAAGAAAATCGAATAGCATTCCACAGCTACGTAATCAGGATGGCTCTTCTGTGCACAATGATATTGAGAAGTCCGAGCTTCTTGCTAACAGCTTTCTCGCTTCTCATAGAATAAGCGAGAACCTAAGTGATGAGCATGCTGTGAGAACTGTTGAATCTACTGTTTCGAACCTTATCAGCGGTATCTTCGATTTTACCCCCGTAGATCATGTGCAATTCTCTGAAACCAAATGCGCAATCCGCAAACTTAAAACCAACAAGGCTACGGGTTGTGATCAAATCCCCAACACTTTACTAAAGAATCTCCCTAGAAATGCTCTTAACATTCTCACCTATTTATTTAATTGCTGCCTCAAAATAGGCTACTTCCCCCATCGCTGGAAGAATGCTATTATAATGCCCATCTGCAAACCTGGTAAATATCATAGCAATCCCACTAGTTATCGTCCTATTAGCTTACTCCCTGGCTTAAGTAAAATCTTCGAACAAATTATCCTTACCCGAATTCGCAGAAAACTGAACACCCATGAGATAATCCCTAAATTCCAGTTTGGTTTTCAACCGAAATTTTCAACCAATCATCAGTTAAGCCGAGTAGTGAAACATGTCAAATTGGCTCAACTAAACAAGCAGTCCACCGGTATGATAGCTTTAGATATTGAAAAAGCTTTCGATTCAGTATGGCACAAAGGACTGATTCACAAACTTTGTGCCTTTTCATTCCCGATTTACTTAGTCAAAATAATTCTATCCTTCCTGTCCGAGAGAAGCTTTCAAGTGAAAATTCATTCTACGTTATCTACTCCTCGGTCTATCCCGGCTGGGGTCCCCCAAGGAGCAATACTCAGTCCCACTCTCTACAACATATACACAGCTGACACTCCTACAACTGATAACTGCAATATTGTCATGTATGCTGACGATACAGCCATCTATACATCCGCAGATAATCCGGACGAAATAGTAAATACTTTACTAATTCAATTTGCGGAATTACTCAGCTACTACCACAAATGGAAAATCCAAATTAATGAAGAAAAAACTCAAGCAATATTTTTCACTAAAAAACGAGCAAAACGTTTTGTACCTAGTTCAACAATACAACTGCTAAACACAACAGTTGCATGGTCAAATTCAATTAAATATCTTGGTGTTCATTTAGATAAGAAGCTGACTCTTCAAGAACATACACTCAAAACTTGCTCAAAAATGAATAAATCCATCTGCTCCCTCTACCCTTTCATCAATAGAAAATCTAGCCTGTCACTAACCAATAAACTGCTGCTGTATAAAACAGTGATGCAGCCTATACTTTTGTACGCCTCGCCGGTTTGGTCTGATTGCGCTCAAACACACAAACATAAGCTGCAAATCATTCAAAACAAATGCCTGAAGATCATTTTAAATAAACCATTTTACTTTCCCACCCGAAGACTTCACACGCTTTCCAATATTGAAAAAATTGCGACAAAGCTACGTAAACTGAAGTTGAGATTTCTCAGTACATGTTTTAATAGCAACAACCCTATAATAGCTTTGTTGCATAGTAAATGCTTGTTTTAAGTGTAGGCTAAGTTAGTTGTAAGATACTATAAGGTTTTGAATTTATATTTTTCCCTTAGCATAAAGATTGAAACGAATCAATGCATATATATTAGCCATGTCTAGTTTTATTTACTAATATAGCTGTAAAGGTATCATGCCTGTTCTCTAAACTTTTTTGATGGTTTGTACAGTACTGAATTGTCGAACTTGATGAATAAAAATAAATAAATGGAAATGGAAGGTTAAGGTTCTTGGTTTTTGGAGTTATATCCAGAAACATCAATGCTCAAAAAAAAAACAATCATTTGAATGATTTGTTTGCTCTCTCCATGTCATGGGTACTGCAAATGTAAAAGCTTTCTTGTTTTTCTTATATAATTTCTTAAAATCCTCGACACAAACATAGCATACTTTGTGAGGTACGCAACATTTGTCTTGATTACCAACTTCTACAACAAAATATGCAAAGTATACTTTTTTCACAAACTCAGTAATGTTCCTTTGATGTTTTTTTACTACAAAGTCACCACATATATAGCAAAAACTGTTAGGAAAGTTTTTACAAACACGATTGGCCATACTTAGTCTGAATTAAAAGAACATAGGTTAGACTCTGCAATGAGAGTTTATGTTAACTGGAAGAAAACAAACAGCTGTAAACATTTATCCGAACTACCACCCTAATAACATTTGCATTTACTGCCAACCTTATAACATTTGATTTTTTTGCTAACCTTACAACGATGAGGCTCATTTCTGGCTTAAAAAGATCGTAAGCAAGCAAAACTGCCGTTTTTCGTGCGAAAATAAGATACTCAATAATCTTCGGCAGCCCTATTCAACCTCGAAAAGTCACTATATGGTGCGGTTTACATACCAGAGGTATAATTGGCTCTTTCTTTTTTAAATCTGAGACGGGACCAACGCTACCGTCAATGGCCATCGCTACCAACAAGTGATTCGTAATTTTTTGAGTGCCAACATAAATTCCAATGGTCTGAGGGACAAATGATTCCAACAGGATGACACAATATGTCATACAATGCGTGAAACCATTACTTTTTTTGGGCCGACCCGTTGGTGAACGAATTGTATCAAGAAATGAGCCTGTGAACTGGCACAGATCATGTCATTCGACTCTATTGGATTACTCTTTGTAGGAATACGTCAAGTCGTCTGTATATACTGATAAGCCAGCAACTATTGATGCCTTGGAAGCCAACATTAGACGCATTATTGGCGAAATAAAGCCGGCTTTATCAAAATACGCGAAGAATAAATTGATTGAATTAGCTCCGTATAGTTGTTACGGACCACTTAGTCTGCTTAAGGATGTTCAATTCCTATAATATTAGACCGCAACATCTGCGGATGTCGAGAAAAAGCCTCTCTTGAAGTTGTAAGTATTTCTTATCAATTAGGAAGTTTTATTAACAAGTGGAATCAGTGTCGTGTAGGAAGCAGCGCGCCTAATCCACTGAGCTTTTGGGGTCTAGATTAAACGACTGGAATTTACTTACTCCCGATACGAAAATTTCTTATTTTCGATATCGTGACGATGAATTGAAACCTTACTTTCTAAAGGAGGTAATTGTAATGATATTCCTGCAGTGATGAATCTATTAAGTCACTGGCAGTTGTTGATTGACTGCTCAAAAACTAGTTTCAAAGCAGTGTTGCTATGTAACGGAAACAAACTTCCTGTGCCTGTAGCTCATGGTTCTGATTTGATCCTCCGTTATCTGTCCAATTTGTGAATTTTAGCTAATATTTCTTGTACTCAAGTCTGGATCCTTTTCCAATGCTTCCAATTATCGTCTCATTTTGTCACTTTTTTTTCTTTTCCCAAACTCTTGAAACGCATTATCCACAATAAACTATACGAAGCTCTTAATTGCAGGCTGTCTCCGATCCAAACAGTTCAACCAACACGGATCTCCTTGAACTTGCCCAAACTGTCGCAAAGGTTCTCGACAGTATCCAAGTTGATGTAGTGTATACTGACTTCAGTAAGGCATTTGACACTGTCAACCATAATGTTCTACTTCTGAAGCTTGCTCACTTTCCATTACTTTCCATTACTATCCTGGTTTGAATCTTACTTCTGTTCTCGTTCATGCCGTGCCAGTCTATGTGAAGCACATTCTTCTCTCTTCCACCTTACCTCCAGCGTTTTTAAGGGGTCTAATCTAGGTTCTCTCTCTCTTACTCTACATAAATGACATCCTCTCTGTCGTAGCGTCTCAGTATCTACTGTATGCTGATGATTTAAACATTCACAGAGCTATTCACTCGGAAAAGGAATGTTTTGTTCTCCAAAGGGATCTGGATGCGATCAATTCTTGGAGTCAAACTTATTTCCTCTCCCTTAATGTCCAGAAATGTCCTTTTCGTTAAAGCCCAGTCCAATTGATCATATATATGCGTTACACGATATTCCACTTGCAGCTGTTTTTTCAAATAAAAGATCCCACCCGAAACTTAAATTTGAGCCTCACATTGTGGCAATAGCCACACGTGCCTCTCGTGTCTCCGGGTTTGTATTAAGACACTCTCAGATGTTTACTGACCTTTCCTCCTCTGTCAACCTACATATACACTAGCCTAGTTAGACCCATCCTTGAATATTGCTCGCAAGTATGCTCACCACAATGTCAATATTTGGACTTTTTGATTGAATCAGTACCGGAAAAATTCACTCGTTTCCTTTTCTTTAAATTTAAAATGATATACATGCCATATGCTGAGTGACTTTCCATGCTTCTACTTCCTACTTTGCAATCCCGTAAACCCCTCTTAGATGAGTGTTTTGATTTTCGGCTTTGCTACCATCAATTAAACTCTAATCTCTCTGATTGGTCAGAGTATCGTATTTCAGAACGCTCTGCCAGATCTGATATCATATTTACCGTTCCATATGCTAGGACTGAGACTTTCTACCTTCGCCTATGTTGCGACTCCCCCGAAACCACAATATTCTGCAAATTGGTCCGTTTCCGCACTCATTTTACATTTATAAGAGGAATGTGAAGCGTATCTCATCTAATAAGTCTTACTATGTTTTGTATTTCTTTTCTAATTCGTTTATTTTTTCTCATAATTGGACTATATTAGTCTGTAAGATGAATTCTTGGTAAATAAATAAACCCTGAAAACACACTTTTACCACCGTTGCATGTAAAACACGTTATGTTAAATAATATAACAAGCTGCAATGAACTATTATCGAGAAAAACATTCGTAATATTTTTTGCTCAAAATTGTCAAAAAATCACGTAAGAAGCCATTCATATACTACGTAAGACTCTAGGGAAGGGAAGCGGGGGTAGTATTTGAAAATGTGTGGGAAAGTAGGGTCTAGCAAGTTGTCAGCTAGCCCCCTCCCTCCATGTAACAAAACAAAATTTGAAATTAGTTAAAATAATTTAATTAGTTAAAATAACTTTATAATAAATGGAAAATAAACAAGCCGTGAGTTGCAACCCTTGAGGTCCAAACGTTTAACTTTCCAGTGATATCTACATAAATATTAAAAATATTAAACACAATTATGAAAATAATACTACTTTAAATAATAATAATTAGAGGTACTCATAACAGTAATTGGAATGAGTTAATATTAATCTTATCATCCTATTGAATATTCACGCGGATTAATTGGGAGGGGGAGGGGGAGGTTACAAAGTCTTTTCTACGTTATTTGTTATTTGAATATCGATGCTTGAAGGACAAAAGAGCGCTAGCAAAAATGAATAGAGTTTTTGTTATTACGTCCACTGAAGAAATTTTGGCGCGTGGTGCCCAAAATGGCCACAGCTATTCAAAATAAATACCTGTGTTCAAAAATGCCATGACTTCGGCATAATCATTGAATTTATATTTTTTCACAATTTTACATCAATCAGACTTATACTTACTTCTTATTTTCAGTTGTTCTTGAAAAATATTTCTTATTTTCAGTTGGTCTTGAAAAACAATGAATACAGTCAATAATCGGTTTAATTGCACGTAAAAAGTAAAAAAGTAAAATGTTTTACAAATGATAATGGAGGAAGTAATTGAAATCGTACGAACACAACAGTTTTTTATTTGATGAAAGCTTTTTAAAGCATATGATCTTGCAGAGTATTGACTACAAAACATTTTACCACTCAAAGCGCTCATTACCATAACTGCAAATTTCATTAATTTTTTTTGGTTTCCAAAATTTAAGCAGTTTTTATATTAAAATTAAAACACAGTAGTGTAAAAACTATTCGAAATCTGCTTAAATTATGAAAGTAGTAATAAACTTTGATTTCCTTAACAACAATGTCTTTAGAATAAGAGTTATCAGGTAATATCACACTTTTTCGGTAAATTGTTTTCGTAACCATTCAAAAAAGGTTTTGCTGGGTTCTCTTCAAAAACTGATAAGAACTTATGAATTTTATAAACATTTATGACGGTGTTGTAAAAATCAGGTTGAAAATTTATTTTTTATGAAAAAACCTTAATTTTTTGCGTTTTTTTTTATTAAATTAAAAAACGGCCGGAACAATTTTTTCATAAACTAAAAAAACATTACAAAAATATTAAGACGCGTCGATTGACACCTCAGTGATGCAAATACTATATTTGGTTTGCGAGATATAGGGAATGGCATGAATGACCTTCAAGGTCATGATGGCTTGTAATGATTTTTTATTTTTTATTTAATTTTTTTCATGTTCATGAGAAAATTTTTTGTTGGTTTTGTGACAAAAATTGTTTGGAGTATATAAATTTTATAAACATTAATAACTATGCTACGTAAATCAGGTTAAAAATTTATTGTTTATGAAAGAAAACCCAATTTTTTGCACTTTTTTCTTAAATTAAAATTGGCTTCAAGTTTTTTTGTCGATTGACACCTTAACGATGCAAATCCTATGTTTGGTTCGTGAGGTATAGCGCACGACAGAAATGACCTACAAGGGGTCAAAACAGCAACCCCCCCCATCCCCGACTCAAGTTTCCCATAAACTAATCAGCTCTTGAGATTGCAAAGCAGCTTCAATATACACCTTAACAAAAGCGATACGACTTTGTTTACGTGAGTTATGCTCGTAGGAAAAACTGTCCACGAACGCACGTGCGTACTCACACACACATACATACTTCTTTCTAAAAACACTTTCAATATACTCTAAAGACCTCTAAACATGAAAATATGTTGAAAATTTCAATTTCAATTTTCGAGGCGATTACAAGAACTTCCCATATACTGGGAAGTTAATAAAACACTTGTTTTTTTTTGGACTTTGAAATTTTATTATGACGCGTTTCGATCCTTAGATCATCTTCAGATTTAATACAATTTACAAATATTTCCTGGTTCTATTATTTAATAATGAGTGGTTGAAGGATTAGTGAATGGGAGTGTGAAGAGTAATTTGCAGCTCGGATGAAGGAGAAATCCGTTACAAATTCAGTACCCAGCACCACAATGGAATAACAGTTTTACCCAACAGTGGTGAATTTGTCTTAACTTGCACCGACACCAATAACATTGAAGAAGGACTTTGAATTTTTTGCCATTGATGTGGAAGCTGCAATATATAATGGTCCAACTGAAGTGAAAGCAATATGTGCCAATATACTTATAAGCAACCACCAGAGAACTGGGCCACGAAATAATGTCGACAATGGTAAGGTTTTAAATAAATTAAGTCAAGTTTTAAATATATTTCGAAGAACCCTTCTGCCCCCGTTCTCTATGGCCTACCTTAAGAGGGGAAGTACCTTTAGAGGCCGAAAAAAGGGCCTTTTTTGCAACTGATTTGTGGGGAAATGAAGACAGTTCTTATTAAATCAGTATAATATTTATTTTAGGCGATGTTTGAGGTTGAAAAAAAAACATATTCTACAAAAGTGAAAGTTGAAAATTAACAAATTTTTCAAGGATCTTTAAAGCCATGTCGTCGCTGACGTCGTAAATTGCGTAAGCGATGCTGGCTGCAATTTTCATCTGAAATCAACAAACCTAACATTTTCTTACTCGAGAGGTTTTTTTTTAGTAGATAGACTTAAGTATTTGCGAAATTCGAAAATTACCCCTTCAAAACAGGCTCAAAAAAACAAATTACGATTTTGACGAAAAATTTCGTTGTACTTCCAGTCAAAAACAGTCCCAAAATAATGTGTTTTTTTAATCTTTAGTCTATATAGAACAGTTTTTTATGCTCTTTAAAATGAATGCTAGATGATGAAAATCGATTCACTAGTTTTTTTATTATCACTTACGCAATGTTAAAAACATGGTTTCGAGAAAAGACCGTTTAAAGTTTGTGGTCAAGAGAAAAAGAACACGGCGCCAGTCACTTCCAGGATGCATATCTTCCACAATTTTGAGAATTAGCTTTTGAAACTTTGACATGATACTCTTAGGCGATATATCTATCGATTAAAACAATTTAAAACAAGCCGCGAGGTGCGACCCTTGAGGTCCACACGGTCAACTTCCCAGTAATATCTACATAAACATCAACAACATTAAACACAATAATAATTTTGAAAATAATACTACTTTAAGTAATAACAATGCGAGGTATTCATAGCAGTAACAGGAATGAGTTAATATCAATCAAATCGTCTACGGGAGGGTCCATTGATTACGTAAGGTTTTTGGTCGATGAGGACAGATTGAATATTCACGCGGATCAATCGGTGGGGGCCTTTTTGGTCTTGAAAATTTTGTATATGCAGTCAAAAATAGGTTCAATTGCATGTAAAAAGTGAAATGTAATACAAATGATGATGGTTATTGAAATCTAACGATTACTAAAGAATGAATCTACTAAAAACTACAATTTTTTATTCGATGAAAGCTTTTTAAAGCATATGATCTTGCAAAGTACTGACTACAAAACATTTTACCATTCAAAGCGTTGATACCGCAAATGCAAATTTGAATGAAATTTTGTTGGTTTTCAAAATTTAAGCAGTTTTTTTTAATTAAAAGACTATAAAAACTATTAAAAATCTGCTCAAATTATGCGAATATTATAACACTTTGCTTGAATTTACAACAATTTTGTTAGAATAAAAGATATAAACTAATATCATTCGTATGAACCCTCTTTACATTAATGATTTTTTATTTTTTATTATTTTTTTTCATAATCATGGAAATTTTATTTGCTGCTTTCTCTTCAAAAATTGATAAGAATGTATAAATTTTATAAACTGGTATCACTGTACAGTGCAAATCAAGTTAAAAAAATATTTTGTTATGAAAAAAACCAAAATTTTCGCATTTTCTTCTATTAAACTAAAAAAATGCCTGAGACGAATTTTTATAATGTTTAAAACTTCACAAAGATGTTAATATACGTCATCTGACACCATATTGCTGCAAATATTATATCTGGTTCGTGAGATATAGTGAATGATAAAAATGACCTTGAATTTTTTACGTGATCATGAAAAAAAGTTTTGATGTTGTTTTTACAACCATTGTTTGGAGTATATCAATTTTATAAACATTGATTACTTGGATTTGAAAATAAGGTTAAAAATTTATTGTTTTTAAAAAAAACCCAATTTTTTGCACTTTTTTTAAAAAAATTAAAAAACGGCTCCAAGCAATTTTTTACAAACTTGATAGAATTGCATCAATGTCAATACGCGTCGATTGACACCTCAACCATGAAAATCTTACGTTGAGTTCGCGAGATATAACGCATGACAGAAATGACCTTCAAACGGGCAAAACAGCAAACCCCCCCCGACCGAAGTATACCAAAAACTAATCAGCTCTTAAGATTGCAAAGACTCTTCGATTGACACCTCAACGAAGTCAATACGACTTTGTTTACGTCAGTTATGCTCGTAGAAAAAAGTGTCCACGAACGTACGTACGTACGTACACACACACACACACACACATACATCTTCCTTTCTAAAAACACTTTATATATACTCTATAGACCTCAAAACGTAAAGAAATGTTGAAAATTTTAATTTCGATTTTCGAGGCGATTACAAGAACTTCCCATATACTGGGAAGTTAAAAAAGTGTGTAGGGGACAACTAAAAATAAAATAGAATAAGATATGTATAAATGCCAGCAGAAAAGAAAACATCATATAACATTTATTCAATATCTGTGGAGCAGTAACAGAATAAAATTGAGAAAAATGAACTTTGTTGACTTTTGGAATCCGTACTAGACTTTTAAGATTAGCGCGCAAATTATGATTATCACAATACCTTGAATGCGAGGAATTAACATGTTTTAAAGGTAAAATATTTAATTCTTTAAACAAAGGAAAACTAGGGGTTCTACGGGGCACTTTAGAGATTTTGCGGATGCAGTGTTTCTGTTTTATTAACAATGGTTCTAATTTATTTAAATATGCACCGCCCCAGCAACAGATACCATATTGCAATTTCGACCGGCAAAGTGCATGGTAGACCTAGACAAGGGTGTCGTAGTTGTTCAATACTTTCTTATCCTCTTTTTTATGAATAGGCACAACTACTGAGACTACCTGGGAACACACCCTTTTTGATACTAAGATTAAATATATAACAAAGTATATCGGAAATTTGTAGAGCGGTTTGCTGAATTAACTTGCTATAAAAGCCATCATAAGGTTTACAATAGGACGACTTAAGGGACATTATTATTTTATAAACTTCAAAGCTTGAAAACTCCTCGAAAAAGAAGCTATTGACTTCACAGTTATCAGGAATTAGGAAGTTGCCATATGTATCTGGAGTGAGATTATAAACGCTGCTTTGCAAAAGGATATGTCCAATAGATGTAAAATGCTCGTTGAACATGTTGGCGACGTCAGCCGCATTGTAGATTAGTATGTTATCCTCATCTAGTAGAATAATATCTTCATTTAAAGGTGTCCTGTTTAATATTTCATTTATAGTCTGCTATTGTTTTTTAACATTGCCCATGTTTACAGCCACTTTATGATTGAAATAGTCTACTTTAAATTTCCTAATTGAATTTTTAATATCAACCATTAGTTTTTTATAATAAAACTTGAGCCTTGCATTATTGGGATGTTTCCGTACTTTGATTCCCGAATAATTCTTTTTTTAATCTGTTTGAGTAACGACTCGGTTAGCCACGGCTTTAAGGGCTTAGAATTGGATGGCTTTTTGAGGGTTTTGAAGTGATATACATGGATATTAAAGATTCTAATTTAGTTAGAAGAAGATCATAGGCTAAAGAGGGGTCATCCGAGTTGCACACCTCATCCCAAGTTTCAAAAGTAAGGGCCGTTTTCAAACTTACGAAATTAATATAGCGCTCAGTATTACAGTTTCAATTTGGCTGCTTTGGTATACGCCAGATTGTTCAAAGTAAATAAGTATTTGAAAGTTTTGAAGTTTTTGGGTCAGTTCTTCGAAATTTTTAACAGAGAATTCTGACACGAATCTTGTTTCATCTACAATGGTT